>CM053595.1:22997191-23027248 GCA_028646575.1 Pseudocheirus occidentalis | reverse complement strand
TGCCTGTTTTTAATGCAGTCACTTTCACTTTTTTTTACAATGTTATCTGATGCTCATTCTGCTCTGTACCTACTAATTCTGCTTTTATTTTTATTTAATTTTTTAAAGAAAATGTTCAGGAACAAGGTTGAGGTTCCTAACTTTTTGTCTCATGGACTCATTGGGCAGTCTGATAAAACGTGAACCCCTTCTCAGAATAATGTTAAGTACACAAAATAAAACAAGATTACAAAGGAAACCAATGATATTGAAATGTGGTTGTCAAAATATTAAACTAGTTCATGGACTTCGGGTTAAGAATCTCTGATAAAAGAGAAATAAGGCTTATGAATAATCTACAAGTTTTTGACCTATCTCATTTATTACTTTGGAACTCTACTTAAATATGTCTTTCCATTCTCAACTTTCCCTACTTTTGCACTGAGGCCGCCAACTAATCAGCACATAAGTCGATTTGATGTGAAGAATCTTACCAAGTTTTGCATAGAATTTCTCTGTAATTTTGTCTTTAGTAATTGATGTTATGTAACCTGCAATTATTTTCACGGTTGTCTTTTTTTTTTTCCAGGAAGAATAATTACAAATAAATGCAAGATAGGGAGGGAGGGCAATAGCAGTTGGAGACAGTTTAGAAAAGGTTTCATAGAGATAGTGGTGTGTAAGCTATGTCTTGAAGGAAGAGAGGGGTTCTTTGAGCTGGTGATAAGGAAACAGTATGTATATTTCAGATTTGGAGACAAAGCTAGTGTCAAGGCATAGAGACAGAAGACAGAATACCAAGTGTGAGGAACGGACAGAAGCCTATTTGACTGGAACTCCACAGAGCATGGGATGGGCATTAATATACAATGTATACAATGTGTTTGTATAACAAGTGCTAAGAACAATGCTTGTAAGTGCTTACTAATTGCTTTCTCAAACATTTGGTGAAGCTGGAATGATGCTGTAGATTGGATCCATGTCTTGAAGCTTTAAAAGCTAAACAGAGGCATTCATATTTTATTCTGGGGCAATAGGGAACCATTGGAGTTAATTGAGTGGAAAAACAACGTGGTCAAATCTCTACTTGGGAAAATCACTTTGGCAACTGTGTGGTAGAGATTGAAGTGTGGAGAGTCTTGATGGGAAATCAGTTAAGAGGTTACTGAAATAATTTAGATGGGGGGACAATGGGGCCTGAATTAAGGTGATTGCTACGTGAATAGAGAGAAGGGGTCAGAATGGGTAGTATTGAACTTAGAAATGACCAAGACTCAGCAACTGATTAAATTTGTGATGTGAAGAGGAGTTAGAGTTGAGGATAATGTTCAATTTATGAACTTGTGGGACCGGAAGAATGGTGGTGTCTTCAAAACAAGTAGTAAATACTTGAATTGAATTGTTGAATTGCTGAATTGCATTATATTGAATTTCATTCATATAGTGTCAGACTAGCAATAAGGAAGCTATCTTAATAAATAATAAATAAATTAAATAATAAAGAAGTAAATAAATAAATAAAAGCTTAATAAAGTTTTCTGAAAAGTGGAGGATTCTTCAGTAATGTAAATCATGAATCCTCCCAATTTTGTTTTTGCTAGTGAGGGGTTTTATGCATGGGATTGTTTTTTAACTGAAGCATGCCAATGTGATACATTAAAGTTCATCCATTACATGGTCTTATTGAGTTTTGAGTAATTGGTTTGTGTTCCTTATAGTTAAATACATCAGTGTATTCTCTTGGGAATTTCCTGTCCCTCATTTCCATATTCTGTTCTGTTCTGTTTCAGTAGGGTCCAGTGCTAATGAAGGTGAGGGTAGGGGTTGAATCCCTTTGTAAACTAGTTAGTTAGCTTTGCCTTCTTCCACAAGTACAGTCTATATACTCTCAAAGTAGGCCAATCATTTTCAAAATGTGCCTGCCTGATCACATAAAAATCTGAGAGACAACTGTGCAAATCCCTATCCATTCCTTAAAAAAAACTGCTGAAAGCAAAGCATATGGTTGTAAATATGGATGAAACATTTGTTCTTCTTTGTCCTTGTCTTGGCCGAGGTGCAGTCTTGTAAAACTTCCTCCTGGCTTTCTTGCATAGTGTCTTCTCTGGTCTTTGGGTACTTCTTTTACCATGTCTTAGCAGTTATCATTGTCTTTTATTTGGGGAAATTAGTCTGACCGTAGTTCTTAAACTACAGGCCCTTTGCCCTTTGTGAGGACTGGGGGAAGAAGTTATTGCAAGATATCAGCTCTGTGAAAGGGATGAATGAATACCAAGAATGTACCCCAAGAATGGGCACCACAAAACATGTAGTGTGACTAGGATAATGCACAAGCAAGCATGTCTTCTACAGACTGAGTACTTTGGAGATAAATATAGCTAGATGCTGTTGTCATTAATAAAACACAAGTTCCTTGCAAAATGTTGTGGAATCCATGGTAGCTTTTTACCACCATGCATTTTTACAATCAATGGATATTAATAGTGTAATTACTATCATTTTTGGTGTCTGAGAAATTTTTTCACACAAAAAGATTCTTCAAACTTGAAACACCTGAGAATCACTAATCTTAGTAGTTATTAAACAATATAACTCAGCATTTAATTTTTTTTCTTAGAGAAAATTAGTTTAAATCAGCCATTCCAAGCCTGTGGACCACAGACCCATGGAGAAGAAGAAGCTCTGGTATTCTTTCAGGATGTGAAAGTTTTGCTGTAATTTGAAAGGTAATTTTCTTGTGGTTTGGTTAAAAGAACACTGGAGTAGGCATCAAAAGGCATGGATTCTAGTCCTGCTTGCAACATGGACATCAAGTATGACCTTGAACAAGTTATACTTCTCTGAGCCACATATTCACCACATATAAAATGAGAATAAATAATATTTTCATGAGAGGTTGTAGTGAGACTCATATGTGATAATGCCAGTTGAGTTTCAACAAACATTTATTAAGTACCTGTTGGCTTCTAGGCACTATAATTTATGGCATAGAGCTTTGAAAATTTTATAGCTTTGTATAAGTACAAGGTGGCATCGTTCTGTTTTCAATGTGAAGGTTCCCATGAGGATTCACATTTTATGTGAAAATGTTGACATCTAGAAGAATAGTATTTATACTTTTGGGAAGCTGATTTATTTTATTCTGATGCTGGAAGTTGCTAAAATACTAAGCAAGTTGTATTTTAAATAGTGTCTTGTGCTGTGGCTTCTGGTATGTTATTCCCTCACAAGTCATTATGCACTACTATTTTTAAACCCTTGTGTTTACACTAAGATCATTTACACTAAGACAGTGCATGTGTTAAAAGTTTAGGTGTACCTTTAAAACAAACAAACTAGAAATTGCTTCCCAAATATTGTGTTTCTTGGCTGACTCTTAGTGGATGAATAAAAAAACAACGTATTGAATGAACTCAATGTTCAGTGTTCATCTGCACCGGGGCTTTTTTTTTTTTTAATGACTTTGTTTCCTCCTCTGCCTCTCTCTTCCCTCCGTCCTCCCTTTTCTCTCACTTATAGCTGTTTCTCTCTTTAACTAAAATCATTTACAAGGAGCTTTCCAAAGCTGGGTAAATGAAATATAAGTGTACAGAGGAAGCATCTCTGGTGAGCTCAAATGGCTATATTTAACGAGCTTGCCTTTTAGGAATTGGCATCAGAGAGAACTAATGAGAGAAGGATGTGCTATGAAATAACTACTTCTCAGATCTCATGTATGTTAAATCTAGTAAGTCAGTAACAAGAACCATTGTGTTGAGTGAGTTTTCTTATTTATATATCAACTAAAGTTCAGATAAAACTTTTCCTATGGTTATTATTGTTGATTTATTATTATGTGGACAAAAAGAACATTGCAAATATTATACGTAGTGATGTATGATTTCAACCTTAAATTGCTTTGGGATTAAGTAACATACTTAATTTGGGTAGCTGTAATAAAGTACAAAGGCTAAAATAATTTCTTTCCTGAAATACAATGACCCAGAGCTCTACTCTTACTAGAAACTGGATATGTTAGAAGAAATAGTTGGAATAGTTACAGTTAAGCACATAAATGGCATTTGTGAATGGTATTTTCATTTCTAGTAGAAAGTTGATTGGGTATTTAGTAATATCTTCCTTTTCATTTATGTGTATGGAGAGACGGAGGACTCAAGGAGGGAGAAAAAAGGTAAAGTGAGAAAAAAAGGGAAAGAGTACTTGGTTTGGTCTTATGCTAATCACTTAATCTGTGTCTGAGGCAAGGTAATAGGTCCTTGGGATGGATCTATTGATGGAGAAAATTTTCTGCATTTATGAAACCAGAGATAGATACTTCATGTACTGACAGTCTATAAATAAGTATTTGTTAAATACCTATCGTTGCTTGTACATTATACTTGCTTCCAGTGACAGGATACAGACAAAAATGAAATCATACTTGATTTCAAGAACTTGCATTCTACTTGGGAAGACAACATGCATGTGTGTGTATGCTTGCATATATACGTACATACATGCATGCATGCATACAGATACACATAGAGAGATAGGGTAACTGTAAAACTGTGGAGACTTGGAAGGGTTTTACACTGGAGGGATTAAACAAAGTCTTCCCAAGGGTGGGTGGGAGAAGAGAGGGCATTCAAACAAAGCATGAGGACAAATGCAAATGCATGGGGATGGAAGAGATAGTATCCTGTTAGAGACAGCAGAAAGTCTAGTTTGGCTGAATGCTAGAATGTGGAGAGGAGAGAAATGTGAAATTAGGCTGGAAAGTAGGATGGGGCTAGGTTATGAAGAACTTAAAGTGCCAAACAGAGTTTATATTTGAACCTACAGTAGACCTAGGTTCAAAGCCTACCTGCAGTAAATACCAGCTGTGTCACTGTAAGCAAATGATTTAGCCTCTAAGTTAGAGGAGTTAACAATTTATGTCTGGAGTCATACTGGACTCCTCACTATCTCTTACCCTCCTTATCCATACTGTTGCCAAGGTCAATCAATTTCACCTTTGCAGCATCTCTTGAATACACCCCCTTTTTTGACACTGCCACCACTCTGGTGGAGTCTCTTACCATCTGGTGCCTGGACTATTGCAATAAAACCTGCTGGGAAGTCAGCCTGCCTTAAGTCTATCTACTCTAATCCATTTTCTATTCAGCCACCAAAGTGATTTCCATAAAATGCAGGTCAGAACATGTTATCCTTCTACTCAACAGATTCCAATGGCTTCCCATTACCTTCAGCATTCAAAGCCTTTCATAACCTAGCTCCCTCCTTCCTTTTGAGTCTTCTTATACCTTATTCCCTGACATATATGCTTTGATCCAGTGGCACTGACATTCTAGCTGTTCCACAAATAAGAAACTCCATTTCTCAACTGGACATTCTCTCTGGCTGTCCTCCAAAGCCTGTAGGGCTCTCTCTTCTACACTCTGACTTTCTTTAAGTCTCAACCAAAGCCCCACCTTCCACAGAAAGGCCTCTCTAACCCCTCTTAGTTCTAATGCCTTCCCTCTTTTAATCATTCCCTATTTATCTTATAGATGGATTGCTTTGTATGTATTTGTTTACATGGTATTTTTCCCATTTGATTGGTAGGAGGGCAGGAACTGTCTTTTCCCACCTTTTGTATCCTAGCACTTACCATAGTACTTGACATTTCATAGGTGCTTAATAAATATTTATTGACTGATCGATTGATTGATCTGTGGAAAATAAAAGTAGGTCAACAAAAACAGCTAATACATTGCCTGAGCCTGACGGAAGATGCAGTGTTTATCAATTGACAAACTCTACAAATAGTGATTTATTTATTGTTTGGTTGATATCTAGACTAAAGAAAGTAATGGAGAAAATGTTAATAAAACAAATTAAACTAAAAAGTGTCTTATGCACGTTTATTTTATTTTATTTTATTTTCCTGGAGAACAGCTTATTAAACATTTACCAATACACAAATGAATATGAGGAAAGGAACCTTTTGAATAAAGGCTGGAACTGATTAATTGCAAAGTTTGGGTCAAAATCACTCCACCCCACCCCTCTTAGCCTTGATAAATTTGTCCACTGAGGACATGTTTCAGTTGTTCATTTGGTGTAAAGAAAGCCTGGAGACCTCCTTAGGAATAATAGGAAGTCCATTCAGATTCACTAAGTGATTTTGTCATGTCTGCTGTGGCCTCTGTGAAACCATTTAGCTAGTTGGAATCTGAGATTTGAGCTAATGGGAGCCAGGAGAGAAGTCTCCTGCCAATCCCCTTAGAAAAGAGTACTTTGAGGGTTGGGGGTGGGACGAGATTGCCTCATTCTCATATCCAATTACATCTACAATTTCAGTTAGTCCAAATAGATATCCTGTTGGACCTAGTGAGGTGTCCAAGCCTTGTTTACATTTGGTGTTAGAGATGTCTTTTTACCTGATTTGTATATTTAGATTAATTGGGATGGTATGATTTTGACATCGCTTTTACAAAAATATAGACGGGAAAAAAATGTGTGATAAAAGTGCCACCATTTAAAAGCACTGAGGGGTCAAGTTGGAAAATATCCTGAATATTCCAAATAGAAGATGACTCCAAAAGAAAGTATGTATTATTATTTTTTATTTTATTTTATTTTTTTCTGGAAAACTTTATTGCAGGTGGAATAGGACACAGCTAGACATAGGAAGTTAGACGATTCCAATTTTGTTGGCAACATCGAAGGAATTATAGTCTGGAGCAAGTCGGACATAGGCCTTCTTTTCTCCATCAGGCCAGATCAGTGTGTTGACCTTGGCCATGTTGATGTCATGCAGCATCTTTATGGCCTGCTTGATCTGGTGTTTGTTGGCCTTGATGTCCACAATGAAGACTAGGGTGTTGTTGTCCTCCCTCTTCTTTATGGCAGACTCAGTGGTCAAGGGAAACTTAATGATGGCATAGTGATCAAGCTTGTTTCTCTGAGGGACACTTTTCTGAGGGTATTTGGGCTGCCTTCGAAGTCTTAGTGTCTTAGGTCACCAGAAGGTGGAAGGATGTTCTGATCCTTTTCTTTTTGTGGCTATGCACACCCTTTAGCCCTGCCTTCTTGGTCTTCAAGGCCTTGGACTTGCCTTCTGTCTTGGGGGGGGCTGAGGGGGGACAATGGCTTCCTTCTTCGCCTTGGGTACCACCTTGGGGGAAAGGGTATTATTATTTTTAAAGGTAATTGAGAAGACTTTGGTAAATATGTATTTACTTTGTTGCTTCTGTGAAATATTTGAGACTAGTTATGTTGTATTGAGGATATTAATGATGAAATTAAGAAAAGGACAGAGGTAGGGTTTTGCAAATGATTTTCTACACTCAGCTGCATCTTCACAGTTATAGAATTGATTGAGAGGTCTAGAGTCATAGTTCCTGATCTTTTTGAACATAAGGACCTTTCTTTAATGTTAAAAAATTTCAGAGGTTCCCAGATAATAGTTATACTGTTATTATATAAACTATGAATTCAGCAATGCTGTGAAATTAATTTGGATCGCATCTATTACATACATTTGCTAAAGTAGCAATAAATATAAGAGGTGGTGGAGTGTAATAGAGGGCTAGGTTTGGAGTTATGAAGATCTGTGTTTTAGGCCTGTATTAGTTGGGTGATAATAGGTAAATCAGTTAACTTCCCATGTGTCTGCCATGTAGGCATTACTGATTTGGATTAGTGGAAGGACTTTACATTGGGAGTTCCTAGTCCTAATGAATCCTAGGTGCAGACCACCTGTCCCTTCCAGTTCCACAGCTTATGTGTGTAAAATGTTTCAAGGCATTTTGTTTGCTTATTTATTATTATACTTTATATTTTGTTGTCAGTGAATAAAATTAAAATGGCAAGTGATTCTTAATGTGATTTAAGAATCCTTTGTAATCTCTGCACAACCTTCTCTCCCTTGCATGATAGGATACATGGCTCAGAGGTTAGGAAACACTTATGTAGATAAGCTGAGGTCCTGCTGTGGTTATTGTTTAACGATTACAAAAAAATTAATTCTTTTTAGCAAAACATAATCTTAAAACCCCTCTTTTCCAACAAAATATCTCCTATACATGATCATAATCATAAAAAATTTATCTTGAATATAATCACAGGGATAACTTGATTCAGCAATTTTGTGCATATCATCATCAAGCAAGACATAAAACAGGAAAAGCCTTGCTCATCAAAGGTGTTTTCTAGTGTCTTCAGGAGTAGAGAAAATAGAGAAAGTACTTATAGAGAGTAAAGTTTGTCACATATTTCTATCTATAGATGACATTGTGCAGATTACAGAATAATACAGGGCTCTTATGGGGATCCATGACTCTTTAAGTATGATTAGTCTGTCACCCCCCCAGAAAAACCAAGTAAATGCTGAATGGTGAATGTCTGCATTACAACATGCATTTGGACTTTCAGGTACCACATGGAGTTTGGACAGGTATTGAAGACTGGCAGCTAGTTAGGCGAACAATTGAATAAGAATTGAAAACAATGAAACGCTTTTGGTGATTGCAATTTGTTCCCTCTAACAAAAGTCAATCTTTAAAAAATGCCAGCATTCTTCTGTTTATGTTTTGTCTAAAAATCGTGATATATATAGCTTGATCTCAGAAGAACTAAAATTATGTGTGACCTAAAGGATAATGAAAAGATCCATGTCACCATAAGGAGTTGTACCTACTACAATGATTCATATATTGATGTAAAAACAATAACAATAATAATAATAGCTAGCATGTATATAGCACTTGAATGTTTTCAGAGTGCATTGAAAATATCATCACATTTTACCTGGACAACAGCCATGGGAGAGGTGCTACAAACTGAGAAACTGAGGCAAACAAAAGTTAAGTGACTTACCCAGAGTCACACAGCTGACTCCAAGGCCAGTGCCCCATCCAAGGACCATCAACTGCCTATAAAAATAGAGGACATATGTCAATAGAAAAGTAAGTGAATCTGCCCTACAAAGAGAGTAGGGGATAATAGATGAATTACTAAGTTACTACAATAGGGCTTACCAAATATTGAAATCACTGTGTTACTGTTCAACATAACCTCATAGTGTGATATAATAGAAGCCCTGTTTTAATGAATAGCTTAGAATTTTGATGACCAGAATGTTAAAGAATAAGACTTTACAGTGTTGGTCTAGGCTCAGCTTGCTAGGTAACACGGTGGATGGAGCCCTGGGCATGGACTAAGGAAGACGAGAGTGCAAATTCAGCCTTAGACACTTCCTAGCTGTGTGACCCTGAGCAAGTCACTTAACCATTCATTACTTGTCTGGTTCCTCATGTGTAAAATTGGGAAAATAATGCCAAGTATCTCCCAGGGTTGTTGAATAAGATACATTTTGTTAAGCTCTTAGTATAATAGCTGTCATATATTGAATACTATTTAAAATCTTAGTATTATTATTTCTTTAATGTTTGAAAATTATTTGTTCATTTACATCCAATAAACATTTATTAAATGCTTGTTCTCTATAAGGCATTGTGCTAGTCGGTTCATGCGTATTCAGATGTGTATACATGTATGTGATAAAAGAATTGTGTCTTCAAGGAGCATACAATCTAACAAGCAAATATTCCCCTAGTAATTTTGTCTTCACTGTCATTGCTTTGACGAGTCCTTTGTTGGTAAAGATACACTTTAGCGCAGTTTTCCTCTCTAGTGCGTCACGAATTCAGAGTTAAAGTATAAGGTGTTTTTTTTCTTTTCAGAAAACCCATATTTTTTCCTTCTTTTTGGTTTTGTACTCAAATACCCAACAAGAGCATTTTCCTTTAAACATCAGCACACAAAAGAAGATTGCTCATCATACTGTTGCTCTCTGCCTTATACTGATGCTTCTTCAAAACGTATGTAATAAATGCCATTTGTTACTCTCAAAGCAGTGCTGCCTGTCCCTTGGAGCTTCCCTATGTTCTGCTCTCTGCTTTTCCAGAATATTTCAGTGGTCCTCTCTTTGGCATCATCATTGTTGCCATTCTACATACCTCAAGCAAGTGAATAAAAAACTTAGAAAAAGAAAACAAATTCTGGTAAAAGTTAAGCATAGTCAAACAAAATGAATATGCACATGGGCCGTGTCCAAAAATATGTCTTTTTTCTCTCCCCTTAAGTTGATTATTTCTCTATGAGGTAGGTAATATGCTTCATCTTAATTCTGGAGACTGTGTTGGTGTTGAGGTTTTTTTTTTTATGAGTGGGAAAGGCAGGGCAATTAGAGTTAAGTGACTTGCCTAAGGTTACATGGCTAGTAAGTGTAAAGTGTCTGAGGTCAGATTTGAACTCAGGTCCTCCTGTCTCCAGGGCTGGTACTCTATTCACTGTGCCATCTAGCTGCCCCTTGGTGTTGAATTGTAAAGAATTTCAAAGTTGTTTTTCTACTTAATGTTGTTTTTGTATAAATTATTCTCCTGGTTCTTCTCACTTCATTCTGCATTAGTGCATACTTCCCAGTATTATGAAATGGTCTCTGTCCTCACCGCTTATGACACAATATTCTTCTCTCTTCCCTTCTCTGCTAGTCTCCCTTCACACCCCCTATCCCCATTTATCTCTTGAATTTCCCTCTTATTTTTCTACACCAAATTGAGTGTGTCTTTCATTTCTTAAAACTTTGAACAGAACCAGTCTACTCCAAGCCTTTGATTTTTCTTTCCCCTCATTTCCCCTTGTAAAGACATGATCACTCTGATGGAACACTTGCTTTTCTCTGTGTTAGAATGTTAGCACAACACCTTATAGTCTCTTCTAATTGCTCATATTTACCTTTACAGGCTTCTTTGATTCTTATGCTTGCATTCCAGAGTTTGTATTCAGCTCCAGTCTTTTCATCCAGAATTCTCAAAGTCCTCTGGATTCTTAAAGGTCCATTTTCCCCCCTATCAAGAATTATTATAATTGGTGCAGGCTGAGTTTCTCTTGGTGGTAACCTTGTATCTTTTGCCTTCTGGAATATTGCATTTCATGCTCTTCTCTCATTTTTAGTAGATAGTGCTAGGTCAGGTATGATCTTGTTTGTAATTCCCTGGTATTTGAACTGCTTCTTTTTGGATGCTCACAATATTTTTTTCTTATAGTGTCAAGGCTTTTAAAAAAAATCCTAATTTTTCAGGGTGTCCAATATCCTGGAACCATGTTTAGGGAGTCCTTAGATTCTCTCTCTCCTTGACTTATTTTCTAGGTCAGTTGGTTTTTGATGTGAGATACCTTATTTTTTTATATTTTTCAGTCTTTTGATTTTGTTCTGATATTTCTTACTATCTCGTAGAGTCATCAGGGATTTCTCACTTTCACCCCCATATTCAAGCTGTTGCCAAGGCCTGTAAATTTTACTTTTACAACTTCTCTTGAATATGCCTCTTTCTCTCCTCTGACACTTCCACTACTCTAGCATAGGCTCCCATCTCCTCACACCTAGGCAAGTTGCTTAACCCCTATTTGCCTCAGTTTGTCATCTGTAAAGTGGGAACACACTGAAGGAGGAAATGACAAATCACTTCAGTATCTTTACCAAGAAAACTCCAAAAGGATTATGAAGAATCAGGCATGAATGAAACAACTGAACAACAAGAAACTGAGGAAAGGCCCTGGAATTAAGACGGGTTAGAGAAGACTTCCTGTAGATAGAATTTTAGTTGGGACTTAAAGAAGTCTGGTGAGAAGTCTGTTTACAACAGGTTGTTTTGTACCCTCTCCTCACCCTTAGCTCTCTACCATCTTGCTGTCAGTCTCATCATTCAGCCACAATTGTTCCCTCTAAAGTTATCAGTGGTCTTCTAATTGTCAAATCTAATGATCTTCTCTTAATCCTTATCCTTTTTGCCTTTTCTTCAGCTTTTGCCACTGTCCATCACCTTTTTCTCCTTGATACTCTTCTCTTTAGGTTTTCAGGAGCTGCTCTCTCCTGGTTTTCCTCCTATCTATCTTTTTCCTCACACTATTTTGCTGGATCTTTATCCAAATCATGACAGCTAACTCTGGGTATTCCACAGTACTTTCTGTCTTTGGCCTTCTTTTCTTCTCTCTCTATACTATTTTACTTGATGGTTTTATCAGTACACACGGGTTCAATTTTTATCTCTATGCTGAAGAAGCATAAAACTACTTATCCGCCCTAACCCCTCTATTGAGCTTCTCTTGCATCTCCAGTTGCCTGTTGGTTTTCTCAAACCGATTGTCCCGTAGAATTCTTAAACTCAATATGTCCAAAACTGATGTCATTAACTTTATCCCCAAACCTTTCCTATTACTGTTGAGGATACCACCGAATGATCCTAAAAAAGATATTCAAGTTCATTTCCTAGTACTTTTCATTTATAGACAGAGCACATTTTTGAAATGGTAGCTTACTTTGAAAATACCTTTTATCCTTTTGGCTAATCCTCCTGAGTGTCTAATCTTCATTAATAAGGGCTATACCAAAAGTTATAACCACCACCGTGTGCATTCCTAACTCCTAATGAGCCAGAGACGCTGGAGACAATTCAATCATTTTTGACTGCCCCCTGTACTAGCAGCCCAGTTTTGCTGAATTGGGTCTGCACTCAGGCCCCTCCCACCACTCAAGCATATTCTCCATTCAGTTGCTAAAGTGATTCTCCTAAAGTTCCTGTCAGATCATTTCAGCCCCCTACTCAATAAATTTCAGTGACTCACTGTCACCTCCGAGATCAAATCTAAAATCACTATTTGGCATTCAAAGTCCTTTATAACTTAGTGTCTTCCTCTATGTTTCCAGTCTTCTAACCCTCCCCTTCCCATTTAATTCAGTAATGCTGGTCTCCTTGTTCATCAAATAAGACGCTGTCTCTTATCTCTGGGTCTTTTCTCTGGCCGTCCCTTGTGCCTTGAATATTCTCCTTCTTCGTCTTTGCCTCTTGGCTTCCTTCAAGTCACAGCTAAAATCCTACTTTCTAAAGGAAGTCTTTCTCAACCTCTCAATTCTAGTTGCCCTCTTAATTATTTCCTATTTATTTGCTATATAGTATATTTGTTCATATTTGTTTGCTTGTTGTCTCCTGATTAAACTGTGAGCTGCCTTGAAGACAGAAACTGTCTTTTGTTTTTCTTCGTATCCCCAGTCCTTAGCAAAGTACCTAGCACATAGTGCATACTTAATAAATATTTATCGACTGGCTGACTGAGATGAGAAAATTGAGTCCTACCAGGTTAAGTGACTGGCCCAGTGTTACACAGTATTAATAGTCATGATTTGGACCAACGCCTTTTCATTCCAGAACCATTTCTCTTTCAACTGTACCACACTGTGTACAGGACTATCCAGCCTCAGCCACCTCATTACAACGTTAACAGTCATATCTGTATAGCTTATTATTTAAAATCTCTGAAAACTACCCTTGGAGGGACAATGAATTTTCTGGTAATAGTTGACCTATTTATTTTTGGGGAAGATTCTTGGAACCCCAGGTTTTTGAATAGTTGCTATTTAGTCTACATTTAGAAATGCTAGGCAAATGCTTTCTGAAAGTTCCTAAACTTGCAATTTGAATAATAAAAACTAGGTCATTATTATTCTAATCATTCTTTTCTTTTTTTTCTTAAAAATAAGAAAACTCAGGACCCATGTGTTGTTTGGTAACTGGAAGAAGCACTGAATTTGGAGACAGGGGATCTGGGTTTGGACCCTGGCTCTCTGGCTTTGTTGTTTAATCACGTCTGACTCTGTGTGACTGCACGGACTTGTCATGTGATCCTGGAGTGGTTTGCCATTTCCTTCTCCAGTGTGTCCCCATTTTACCCATGAGAAACTGAGACTAACAGGGGTCAAATGACTTGCCCAGAGTCACAGAGCTAGTGTCTGGAGGCTGGATTTTACCTCAGATATTCCTGACTCCAGGTCCAACACTCTATATACTGTGCTACCTAGCTGCCCCTCCTCAACTTAGTAGTGACATTTCATTGTACTTTTCTGAGTGTCACTTTTCTCATCCGTAATGTGAAAATGGGCCTAGATCATTCCTTTCTATTCCTATGAACTTCTGGCTTTTTTAAGACCTCAACTTTTTTCCTAGACCTTTTCTCAAAATAAGTTCTTTTCTACATAAAATGGTAGTTGTCAACCTAAGAAGTTCGTATGTTCATTTGATAGGCATTTAAATACTTATTATGTGCAAATTTACTGTGCTAGAAAAGCAGTGAGGAATGTACAAAGACTAAATGACATATTAGCTCTCTGTTCACATGGAACTCATGATGGACATCTATCTATTTATATACGTGCATATATATTACCATATGCATGAATATATAATAACTATATAATAATAAAAAATACAGAATAGAATATGAGAAACCAAGAGAAGCACAAAGTGTGGTGAGTTCTAAGGAAAGAAAGATCATTTTCAACTGGAATCATTAAGTAAGGTTTTCTAGAGGAGATGACATTGATGCTATCTATACCTTAAAGATAGGTAGGATTCTAAACATAAAATGGAGAAGGAAAGGACATTTCAAATTGTATAAGCAAAGGCATGGAGGCAGGAAAGACATTGCAAATGGTCAAGGGATGCTGAGTAAGTTTAGTTAAACTTTAGTTAATGTGGAAGAATGTAATGTGATGTAAGACTGGATAGCTGGAGATGTACATGTCCTTGACTGACTGGAGATGTACATGTCCTTGACTAACTAATGTTGGACTTCATTGGGTGATAATAGGTGTCCATGGAAGGTTCTATTTATTTATTTTTAATTTTTAACATTCACTTTTATAAGATTTTGAGTTCTAAATTATTCCGCCTCCTCTCCTTCCACCCAAGATGGTATGCAATCTGATATAGGATATACATGTACAATCATATTAAACATATTTCCATGTTGTGAAAGAAGAATCAGAGCAAAAGGGAAAATCCCCAAGAAAGAAAAAACAGAAACAACAAAAAAAGAGAAAACGGTATGCTTCTATCTGCATTCAGACTCCATAGTTCTTTTTCTGGATGTGGGTAGCATTTTCCATCATGAGTCTTTTAGAATTGTCTTGGATCCTTGCATTGCTGAGAAGATCTGGTCTATCAAGGTTGGTCATCACACAATGTTGCTGTTACTGCGTACATTGTTTTCTTGGTTCTGCTCGTTTCACTCAGCATCAGTTCATATGTGTCTTTCCAGGTTTTTCTGAAATCATGGATTTTTTGACAGAGGAATGACCAGATGCAAAGTGTTGCAAAGTTGGTGACCTTGTCAAGAATAGAATATAGTGAGGAAAGATTGTAGGCAGATTTTTCATTTCTGTTTTTATATCCCTATTGTTGAATAAAATATAGTCTTTCAAAAGTTTATTATAATCTGATATAAACTAATCAACATTTTTCAGTGCTCACTATATATAAAGAACTATGACATTATATACTTCTTTTAAAATTTGTTATACTCTTCTGTTCATACATATACAATGTGATTTGTTGATCCTTCATTTTTCTTTACTCCAAATAAGTAATAATATCAACTTCCATAATTTGTTACATTATAGCATTTATAGAGAAAAGATTTTGTATTTTTGATATATTGTTGCAGGTGATACGCTCTGCATTCTTACATATGTACATATACAGTATGCTTTCATACATCAACATATATGTTTCTTGAATTTGACAGAGTAACACAGTGATCATGGTTATTATTTTTTTCTCAAATTCTACTTAAACAGAAAACAACCCCATGAAGTACTAAGAACCCTAATTCAATAGGAAGCCGTATCAACCCAGGTGACTGCTAAATTATTGTTCCGTGGTAGATATTAGGTAATAGAATTTCTTTATAAAGTGGTCACATGTGTTTATACCTGTACATATTCACATCATCCCCATGCCTTTCATTATCAGCTCTCAGATACATCTCCCTTAATTCAGGTAATGTTCAAATATTCAAGCCACCACAAGATGGCAACAGATCATTTCTTGCAATTTTGGGAGTAGACTCAATATAATCATTTCTAACTCTTAAAAATACTGTAGAATGAAAGACAGATTGTTTTATTTAGCTATTGGTGAATACATTAAAATAAACCTGAATAATTTTATTTTTTACTTTATTGTGTGGAAAATTGTTTCATTTCCAATTAATATAGTTGATTTTTTGCAAATATTTATGTAGCAAAATGACTTGAATCTCTGCCAATGATTGGACTGGGGCATGTGCTTTGCAGTGTTGTGTGGTAATGAAATTCTGATTTTAATTTTGTTATTTCAAAGCATCATGTTATGCATGAGACCTGAGTGTATAATGAAATGTAATTTCACGATTTCCTCTGGTTCTTAAATTAATCTGAAGTTTTAGTAAGTACCAACCAAATACAGTCAATGTTTGGGTTGCTCTTCTGTGCTAGAATTTCACTGATGGGTAATCCAGAGAAATGATCAGAATCTGAAAGGTGCTTCAGATAATAATTTTACTGCCATGCTTCTTGAGTGATAGATTACCTTTCTTGCTACTCTCATTGCTTTGTAGCTTAATAATTCTTTTTTTTTTAAAACAATGTGTTTATAATAAACCCTTGGCATATGTATGCCAAAATCACAAGTTTTAATGGAAATTCTATGGGCCATAGTACATTAATTATCCCTGTTTATCTTCTTATAACAATTTATTTTTTCTTTCCCCCCACATTTTCTTCAGAGCAACGAACAAATTTCAGAATGGTACATCTAAAATATTTGTCCTTCTCAATGTGGGATGATGCAACTAAACCTTTTTCATTGTTTCAGAGACTAACTGACCTTCTGAAAAGCATTGCGTAGCATAGACTGTTTTAGAAGATTTTATGGAGTTTTAGATTTATGGATTATGGATTTAGATTTTATGGAGTTTTAGAATATGGATGGACCTTAGAAAGTAGGACGTACAATTTTAACCCTAAGGACACAGAATGACAAAACTGGAAATGATCTTAGTGATCAATGTAGTTCAGGCCATTCAATTTACAAACGAGGAAACTGATACCCTGAGATGGAGGTGGCTGGTGTCCTCTATGTCTAGAAGGTATAATACCCTCTTTATCTCCATCTCAGCAGCTTTCGTCCTTTAAGATGCTGTTCAAGTGTCATCTTCTAGTGGGGAACGGAAGGAGAAAGGGAAGGGAAGGGAATAATCATGTATATAGTGACTACTATATGTCAGACATTGTGCTAAGCACTTGCCCCCAGTATTATCTCATTTGACATCTTCTACATAAAATCTTTTCTGATTCCCTAACTGGCAGTGCTTTCTCTCTCTCAAACTATCTTATATTATCTACTTTGTATATATTTGTGTTTATTTGCTTTCTATTTCATCCTTTTAATTTCCCTGTTAGGATGCAAGCTCCTTATGAATCAGCATTGTTTTATTCTTTGGACTTACGTTGCCAGTCCCTTAGCACAGCGAATGGCATATTGTAGATTCTTAACAACAGTTGTTAATTGGTTGCTCGAGGTCATGCAGCTTTGGTGCAGTGGTTCTCAACCTTCCTAATGCCGCGACCCTTTAATACTCGTATGTGGGCATATCTGCATGTGGGTGGACCTGCCTGGAGATGGATAGAGGAGCGGTGTCTCAGTTCCTAAGACCGTTGGAAATATGTGTTTTCTGACTGTCTTAGGCCATCAGAATGGCCTGTGACCCCTGTGAAAGGGTCGTTTGGCTCCCAAAGGGGTCGTGACCCACAGTTTGAGAACCACTGGTTTAGAGGATGACCAAACAGACACAGAGTAGTTAAGTGACTCGTTCTGCATCATATCGCTTGTATGTATCAGAAGGGGGCTTAAACTTAAAATTTCTCTAATGCTATTAAAAAAAAGTTAGAAATAGATGACCATGCTTTATGAGCAACAAGCTTTGAAGACTCGATATATAAACAAGGGAAAGGGTAGGGATGGCATGTGAGAGCATAGTTCTTCTGATTCTTTTTAATTTGTTAAAGAAGCAGCCTTCCAAGATGGGACTGTGGTGGGGCTAACAAAAATGAGACTGGGGTCAGTGATCAGATAGACAGAGCCCCTTCTTTATACAGTCACTTGGGACGCACATTACTCCATGTGCCATATCCACAGGAGGGCAAAAGAAAATGTTACTAAGCCTGGCCAAAAGGGGTGAGCAGAGAAACTGATGGAGACTGGGTTAGCTGCTGTGAAGGACTAGACAAGGAAGAGATCTCATGTAGTAGATAGAATACTGGACTTGGAATGAGAAAGACCTGGATTTGAATCTTTCCTTAGATATTTATTAGTTGTGTCATCATTTGCAATTCACTTAACCTTTCTGTGCTCTGTTCTCTCATCTGGAAGATGAGGTGGGTGCAACAAAATCACTGCTAGGCCTATACACCAAAGAGATCACAGATCACAAAGAATACACACACACACACACACACACACACACACACGTATATAAAATATAGCAGCTAGGTGGCATTGGGGATAGAGCGCTGTGCCCACCACCAGGAAAACTTGAGTTCAGATTTGGCCTTAGATACTAGTTGTTGACCCTTGTACCAGTTACTCAATCTCTGTTAACTCAAGTTTCCTCAGAGGTAAAATTGGGCTGATGATAGCATCTACCTTGCAGGGTTCTTGTGAAAATTACTGATATTTGTGAAGTACTTACCGCAGTGCCAGACACATAGTAGGCTCGTGATTTCTCTCTGAGTGTATCGACAGTGGCCCCTGTCTATTTACTGGAAGTGGCTCTATTCTCTAATCTTTTTTTTTTTTTTTGCATTATCATCTCTTTGATAAAGGTAACCAATCAGCAAATATTTTCTGAATAAATACGAGGAATATAAATATAAAATAAATGTGTGGAAACTGTGGTTATTTTATACTAAAAGTAAGTACTATCATAAGAAAAAATGGGCAAGTTAATTTTTTTTTTAAACCAAATGCCTTCCTTCCTTTAGTTGGCTAGCAAATTTAAGACATTGGACTGAAAACTGGTCTTTACTCAGAGATTGCATAGAAAATTCTTAATGATTCTTTAAACAGAAGTATCTATTTTAGTAACCAATAACTCTTTGTCTTCTTTGCCTTAGTACCCTAACTCCATGGATAAAAATGTGATTGCTGTGAAAATTGTGGAGGAACGAACAGGTGAGTTGCAGGCCTGCTTCTTCTGAGGTCATTGATGGCGCTTATCTTTCTTCTAAAAGAAAGATTAGGGACAAGACATGGATTTGTGGTCTAATGGATTTTCAACACCAAAACAATCAACCTCTGACAGCTAAGTTTCTTTATTAGCTTTTTCTACTGGTGACAGTAAATGAATAATCTTCTGTTCTACTCTTACCAACTTTGGTGTTAGTGACCAAATACAGTTTGAGTCTGCCAGACGTCAGTTGTAACAGAGCCTGGATTCCAATCTCACTAGATAATATCTGAATAAGAGAGATAATAATTAGGTAATAGAGACAATATTATCTCACTGAATAATAACTTCCAACTCCCAGTCCTATGATCTCTCAATATTACTCATCCTATTCTTATTCTCGGTGTTTGCATTTAATTATCTTAGTCATGGTTTCATGCTGTCATGTGTGCCAGCAGTGAAAACAATGACAGACAATCCAAGGTGATAGGTACTAAAAAATTCTCTCCTCCCCCTCTTTTTTGTTTTGGCTTTAGGATAAATTAATTATAATAATGATGGTTTATATATCTATAGTTTATAACAACCCTGTATAGTAGTTAGTGTAAGTATCATTGTCCTCATTTTTCCCTGGGTGGTGGGGGTTGGGAAGATCTGACCTGCGACTTTATTGGTGTAGAGAGCTACCAAAACAAATTGTCGTTTGCTTTGCAACATCTGGTCTTGTAGAGTTGCCTGGTTAACTGAGAATTGACATGATGTATCCATGGTCACACAGCTGGTAACTTGTAGAGGTAGAGCTTGAACTCAGGTCTCCTCATTCCAAATCCACTGCTACTTCCACTCTAATATAATGACTGCCATTAACATGAAATGGACCAATTGAAGGTGGTGGCCCAGAAATATGACCAGGGGAAGTAGGTCTGGGGTTAAAAATTCACCATGGAATAGTCACAAAAAGAGCTTATCAGATTGACATGAAAGATAAAAATACTACTTTCCCTATCTTAATTAAAATCTCTGCACACATGCAGCTCATGCACGTACGCACACACACAGAGACACATAGAGTTAGGTGGCACAAGGGATAGAGTTCTAGACTTGGAGTCAGGAAGACCTGTGTTCAAATTTGTCCTCAGATACTAGCTGCATGTTCCTTGGCAAGTCACTTAACTTTGTCTCTACATGTTTCCTCATCTGTAAAATGTCAATATTAATAACAGCCACTTCCTAGCGTTGGTGTGATGATCAAATGAGCTAGTATTTGTAAAGCACTTTACAAACTTGAAAGTAGTATATAAACACTAGCTGTTATTAAGATGCTGATGATGTTGTTTTTATTATTTTTAGATGTCTCAACAGGGATCATCTACAGAAAGAGGATTGCAATTTGTCAGAATGTGATTCCAGAAATTTTAAGAAAGGTAACAAATGAAATTTAATCTGCCTTAGAATTGCATTAGTTCTCCACCCATATCCTGCTGCACTTGGTCATAGATTTGTAGGAAGGGAATTTAGAAGTTACTAATCCAAACCAATTATATAAGGAAACTAAGACCTGACAATGTGTCTAAGTTTACTGAGGTTATACCATAAGTTAATGTTAAAACTGGAATTTGGCAGTAACTAGTTGGTGCAGTAAATAGAGCACTGGCCCTGGAATAAAGAAGACCTGAGTTCAAATCTGACCTTAGACATGTACTAGCTGTGTGACCCTGGCCAGGTCACTGATTGCCACCACCCCCCTCTCCTCAAACATCCCCGTTCCCCCACCAAACTGGAAGTAGAATTCGGGTCTTAAACCCTAGACTAGAGCTAAGACATGAAAATATAGTGGTAAAAGCATCAGTGCAAAAATTCATATGGCCTATCCCCTTTGCATTCAGCAAAGTTGTCTTTAAACCATTCAGAAGAGCAGAAGTTACTCCAGTACATAAATTTTCCCATATGGAAGGAGCCTGATCGATCTCCCAAGTTCTAGCATCTTATAATTCCTCATGGACAGCTATGTGGCACAGGTCTGGAGTTAGCAAGACTCATCTTCCTGAGTTCAAATCTGGCCTCAGACACTTGCTAGCTCTGTGACCTGGGCAAGTGCCTCAGTTTCCTCATCTATAAAATGAACTGGAGAAAGAAATGACAAACCGCTACAATATCTTTGCCTAGGAAACTCTAAATGGAGTCACTAAGTCAGACACAACTGAGAAACAACTGATTAACAAAATTAATTCCTCATAGTGATTAAAAAATTAAGTTAAACCCCAATTCCTTCAGTTTCAAATTAATTCCTTTTTGGTTTTTTTTTTTTGGTCTTTAATGGAGATATAGAGATGGTCTAAATTAGTCTGTAAAGAACTAGAAAAAAAAGAAATAGGAAACATATTGCATGAGTGAGTTGGATTTTACATTTTTTCCCAAAGGGTAAAAGTGATTCTTTTTATATAAAAATGATCTGACGTATAAAAGTTACACAGATTTAGTCTGACCTTTTAGGAAGGATGATAAACTTCCTTTTTAAACTCATGGTCACAGATGACAAAAGGAGTATTTAATATGATACCCTACTTCTTGGAGATCTCCTTTAAATCTTTTTTGTACTCGTGTTTCTATAGAGTAATAATGTTACAAAGTGTTTATGATAGCAAAATTATTTTTTCTGTTTGAAACCCCTTAAAGCCACACTGCTGATACTTTTTTGGAGAAGGTAAGTGAAAAGTTTTATTTTCTTTCCACATTGCTTGACTCATAAGGAGCATAGTTGTCGGGGGTGGGGTGGGGGGGGGTGGGGATATTTAAAGAACCAGAAATTAGAACATTCTGATAGACATTTAAAACTTGAGTTGTTTGTGTATGATTCAAAGCCCAGGTTTGCTCCCTAAATGATTAGATTTGAAATTGAACTGCTGTCTTGTGTAAATGGTAGAAAAACATTGGTTTCTGCTACTTCCCTTATGGAAGATTCAAGATTATGTTAAAGATTAAAGATGACCTTTAGTGAAAGGAGAGCTCGTACTTCACAATAGCAATGAACTTCCGTTCAATTTGAGATGGTAAAATGCATTATATACAGAGAGTGTGATAGGGATGATTTCTATACAGAGTGCATGCTTGCCATTGCCCAAAATACACATATTGAATCTATTATTAAAAATTGCATTCAACTTTATCACACATCTCAAACTCTAAATTATTTAAGGGACTTCTGACTTGTACATTTCTGCTTTTTGTATTTTTTGCACATCTCCTCTACTTAGGAAAGCATAAATTTCCAGGTATTGGGCAGAGACTAAAATGAAGAAAATATTTTACCTGATATTATCTTGCATGTGATGTTCTGTAAGTGGGTCCTATTAGAATCCATCAATTTAAGAGGGCCATAACCGAGCTAGAGCTGAAACATGAAATAGGCCGATAATTTACTTAGTGTTTAGTGGTTAGGGAAATCTGGCCAGGAGACTTTGCAGCTTGCATAAATCTTGGGCCATCTGCATGTCCTCACTAGCATTTATTAAGGTCAAAGTACATTTGATTATCAAGGGCTTACAGCAGTTGGTGAGATGTGTCATTTCTGCTTAATAGTCATTTGGCCTCATAATTATCCAAGACTGAAAGCACCTCCTTAGTTCCTTTTCATGTAGCTTCCTTGCCAAGATAAGAAGTTACCATCCCTTTGTTAAATAGGTGAGCATTTTAAAAGTGCCAAATATCCAGTTGGAAGAGGAATCATGGCTCAATCCTCAGGAAAGAAATATGTCTATAAGAAGTCACTGCCTAACGTGGACCCAATATGCATCCCTGAATGAAGAATCTGTCTTCAGGGAAAGCTTGGAAAATCCAAATTGGTAAGATTTCCTCCATCTTTTACTACCAATTTCTCTTTCTTCCCTCTTTTTTTCTCTTTCTTTCTCCTGCTGTCCTTCCTCCTTTTAAATTTTATGCATATAACATTATTCCGACTCATACCATTTGCTTCTAAGAATGTTCTAGTATTAGTCTCTCACCTCTTAAGATTCCCTTAAAGATGGACTTTTTAAAAAGGTTCTACTAGCCTGCTAAATTTATTATCTGTCCATTTGGGCTACTTACATCACAATCTGAGGTCATTGGTATATGACATTTTCATGGAGCAAAAGTTTTTCAACCCATGCAGACTGACAACTGCTCTGCAGTTTGTCATCTCATGGAGTTGCTTGGGGTTACTGAGAGGTTGAGTGACTTAGCCATGGTCACGTAGCCAGTATGCATCAGAAATAGGACTTGAAAGCAGATATTCTGGACTCTGAGGCTGGCTCTTTATCCACTCTGCCATGATGCCATCTCACTTATGCCTTAGTGCCTGATGATTCACTCTGTTAAAGTACATAGATAGAAAACGGTAAGAGGCTACTCAGTGCTTTGTTGCAGTTAGCCTTCGAAGAAGATACTGTTGCTCACACACTGCCAAAAGAAGATGCTTGTTAAGTGATTTCTTCAGTAGTGAGGATGAGTTTACTTTGAGCAAGCCACACTCTCAGGTGGGCCAAATGTTTTGCATTTGGTGAAACAGCTGACTGGTGATAAGAATACCATCTGCATGTAGGAAAAAAGGTTTTCTTACTACATAGTAGTAGGAAAAGTGGAGCAGTTCAGATGTTCTAATTTTATTCAGAAAACTTCTCATTTAGAAAGGAACCTAATTTCATTTCAACCTGATAGTCCTCACACCTTTTTCCTGCTAGATGAGCTTTCCTCAGTGAAATGAATCTTGACACCTTCATCTGGAAATGCCAGGGAAATAACTTTTTGGAAACCTTATTCCTCCATGTTTTTATTTTGAAATCTCCCCAAAGCTTTTTAAAGATGTTATTTTACTGACACTTTATTTTTTCTTTTGCTCTCAACTCTAGGATTTCTTTTTTTATTTTCCTATTAAAATACAATTAGTTTTAGCGTGGCTTACTGAAAAATATAAAAGACTGGTGGTTAGGCCACTTGAGTTTTGAGAGGGCCATAACTAGTTGTGTGACTACAGACAAGTCACTCCCTTTGTCTTCATTTCCTCCTAGAAATTACAAAGATTGGATTACGTAATCTTTGGGTTCCTTTCAGTTCAGCCATTCTATGATTCTCTGATCAAGTTTCCAATGTTTTCCTTAAAGCCTTTTAGATTGGGTTTGATGGTCTTTTCCTGAAAAGATTACTTCTTAGTCTATGGATGGGGTTCTAGAGGCAATTTGGGAAAGTTGCCAACTGCTGAAAACTGCAGGTGGAGTACGGGCCAGAACACAATGTGTATCTTTCTCAGGCACATAAACAGATCATTGACTTCGAATGTATATGACCAGTGATCTATATTACAAACTGAACATCCTAACTTAGCCTTTCTTGGGTTTGCTTGCTCCTTGCTAACTCTTGTTAATGGTTTTGAAGAGTCTGTTTGCTATTTTCCTCATGCTACAGGCCATGTATAGAAGTATGAAGTATGGCCCTTGCCCTCAAAGAACTTAAAACTGAATAGGGAAAATAAGATGAGTATGTGAAGAAAGCTAACAAAAAATACAAATATGATTTTAAGTAACAAATGATTCTAGCACAGAGTATTGGTGCAATAGGAATTCAGTGGAGGGGGAGATAAATCCTCGTGGGCTGTGGAGAAGGTGCCAAGTTTGGTTTTGAGGGATAGGTAGGACTTAGTAACTAGAAAGGAGTAGGGAGAATATTCAAGTAGGGGACAGAAGAGAATCTGTTAGGCAGTTAATAAACCAATTTATTGACTGAATGTAAATTTATTGATTTGAATGAATGAAAAAGGCATATTTATGAGGGAGTTGGTGGACCAAGTTTGCTAGGGAAGATAATTTATATAGGCATTTAGTAGGAAGTAAGGTTGGAATGTTAGGTGGTTTAGGGACTGACTGATTGTAAAGAGCCTTCAAAGACTGGCTAAGGAATTAGGTTTTTTTTTTCCTTTAGGTAATGAGAAGTCATTTAAGATTTCTTAAGCAGAAAAGTCAGGGAATAAAAGCAATGTTTGGGTTCCAGGGATCTCATGGATATTTAGCTCTTGATATGGTTTCAGGAAGACATTTCATCAGGCACCTTAAAACAAGTAGGTAATTGAGGAAGAGAAGTCAAGTAAAGAAATACATTCATTTTTTCTTTCATTTCCCCCTCAGGAGTTGTGATAGTAATGACTAGTCACTTAAGGGGACCAGAAGACGACATATGAACTTTTTTTAAAGAGAAAAACTGTCAAGGCTGTTAAGCCTAAAATTAGATCTACAAGCTGTGTGTTGGTTAGCAGGTGTGGGTGTGTGATGGGAAACCAAATGTCATTCTGTCCCTATGCTCTGCCTGTCTCTTCAATTCTGAGATGGGTTTGAAATGGGTTTCCTGCAGTATTTGGCTGAGACTATGCTCTATTTCTCTTTGCATGTCGAATTTCAACTCCCACCTGAGTTTTTCACAATTGTGTCACCTTTTCAGGCCAATCACCTCCCCCTCCATCCTATTACACTTTGTTAATTTCCAAACCAATCTTGTCTTCACTAAATTAACTCAGCATTTTCCCCACCCTCTGTCATCTTCCAGGATCTTATGATCAATGAGTTGTAAATCCTAGACTGTTAGAGGTGGGGGATGAGAGAAGGTCATGAAGTCTGTCCCTCTCATATTCCTTATTATTTAAAGTCTTTATTTGCTCACTTACAAAAAAAGCAAATATAGGGTACTTGCAATGTTGCCCGCACTGTACTTGGTGCTAAGAGGAATGCAAAAGAAATGCGCTAGAGAGTCTCTGTCCTCCAGGAGATTAGAATCTATACAAGGTGTTTCCTTGATACAGTGTCTTCCACTTTGTAGGTTCTTAATACATCTATTGAAATTGAATGACAGGGGCGGCTAGGTGGTGCAGTGAATAGAGCACCGGCCCTGGAGTCAGGAGTACCTGAGTTCAAATCCGGCCTCAGACACTTGACGCACACACACACACACAAAACTAGCCGTGTGACCTTGGGCAAGTCACTTAACCCCAACTGCCCTCCAAAAAAAAAAAAAAAGAAATTGAATGACATAAACACACTAAAAATTATAATAAAAGCCTTGATGTTTATCAGGGATATCAAGTTTATATGGCTTCCCACCCCAAACATATTAAACAGCTTCTCCATCTTGTGGAATCTTTATTCAACAATACAAAAATGCCAGTTGGACTTGACAAGAGTAAAATCCTTAAAGTATGTCCAGAAAAAGATAGGTAGAGATTGAAGCTCTAATCTGGAGGTCAAGTTTAACTAATGGAAGGAGATGAGTTAAAATTACCTAGTGTTCCTCTAGGCAATACATGTCAAACAACAATATAAGGTCATGTATGTCAAGAAACTGACTGGTATCCTGAAATCAGAGCCCAGTAAGAAGAGCATATTCAAAGCAATTAATACCTCTTCAGTATCCGTCTCAACATGCACAAAGCAGACTATGACAGATTTATAAAGTAACCAAACCAAACAATTTAAAATATGAACACAATACAGAGCCCGTTCCTCTAAGGCAGTTTTGGAAAAAATAATGCTTCTTACCAAGAAGGAGAATGATATTTGGTAAATATTTACTGGTTTGAAACTTATAGAAGTACTTTTGGACCAAGCAGGTAACACTTTACGAAGCAGTAGTAAGGCCTGAAAATATGTACATGCCAGCAGATTTGTTGAAAACAACTGAAAGTAGTAACTTCCAGATGGAGACTTTGAAATAGGTAAGATCCAAGAATGGAATCAAAAGATCCTCCATTGGGGACATCCACATCAATTCAACCAAAAATATCTGGACAAAGAAGCATCAAATAAAATGATTGAGTCATATGAATTTGTTGATAAAAATAAACAGAGCAGCTTATGATGGCAGTGAAGGACCAGAATGTAACTACCAGAAATTACAAATGGGTTGTGCTTAATGGGTTTGAACTTGCTGATCAGTGGAGATTATGCAAGGAAAAAGTAGTAACATTTACAACACAATCCTAACTGGATTTACAAATTTAGCACTTACAATGTCAGGAACTATTGGCTAGGATTATACATTAGAACCTCTCTATCTTATAAAATAACAGACAACAAATTTCCATGCTACAAATAGAGATCTCAAAATGTCTTTGAAAATTCTACAAGTAAACTATACTGTAATTAGACTTATCACTGACAGTCCACAATTACTTTGGCACAAGACTGCATGTTAAAAATTTAAGAACTATGTTTTTAATAGATGCTACTGTACCAAACACTCATAACTACCAAGATGTGTGGAATAAAAAGCTAGCAAAGAAATCAAAATTATGTGGGAACAGTATTGTTAATATCCCCATAGCCTTATTTGCTTCTGGAACTATCCCAAAGAGACTTTCAATGAGCCTACTGAAGACAAGCTCTAACCTAATACTTTTTATAAAATTACAAGAAATAGCTTTTTTTTTCCACCTGTGTAATAGTCCACAGAAAATTTAATATAAAATAAAAAGAGGCTAGCCACTTGTTATAAATCCATTCCTGTCTGAACTCCATCAAAAAAGATGAGAATGCGAGAATCATCAAAGCTCATATGCATTAAAATTTACAAATCACTTTACATGTATTGTCTCATTGGATCCTGACATATAGTAGAGACTATATTGCGCTATTATCCTCAGTTTAGAAAGATAGAATCCAAGCCTCAAAACAGTTAAGTTACTCACCCATCACATAGTAAGTGCCAAAGGTGGGTTAGAGCTCTCCTGACTTTAAGTCCAGTATTTTTCTACTGTTCCAACAAAATGGGTTCTACCTTGCCTCAGACCATGGTTAGCAATGTTACTGTGTAGGTGTGTGCTTTTCCTTTCTTGAAGTCAGGACTGATTGACACCTCTGAATTTATGTGTTCCTTCAAAACATCTGTACTTTCATCTATACAGCCAATTAGTTAGGTTTATTGAATGACTTCTGTTTTGCAGAAGTGTGTGTGTGTGTGTGTGTGTGTGTGTGTGTGTGTGTGTCAAAAAGGGTGGGGAGGGAGAGAGAGACAGAGAGAGAGAGAAAGAGAGAGAAAGAGAGTATTTAGGAGAGTATATGTGATCAAAGGAAAATAGAAGACTTCATTTGTGATGTTGAAGACCTTAAAATAGAAGTGGGTAATTTCTGTTATTTTTTGACCATATAGACTTACTGAAGAGATAATTGGTTTGGTGCTATAGATGCATAGTCTATTATATTTTGATTTACACTTTTATTTTCAAAGTTAATTGCTTAAAATTTCATTGTGATTATAGAAACAAGTAAGAAAAGTTTTTTTTAATATTTCCATAAGGCCCTCGATTCTTGGATCTCATTTATCACTTTATTTTATAACGTTCCAAGGTCAAATATTGTGTACATATTATAGATATGTGTCCTGGTATTTTATCACCAAGTAGACTACATGAGGATGGGAGCCTTTCTTATTTAAACTTTGTTTCCAGGATATTTATGAATATTCATTGATTGGTTAGAAGTAAGAGATGGTGCTTGACCTCTGGGATTTCACAATCAATGCAGGTTTATTAATGAGTTCCTGTTGTATGTTTGCGAACACATTTGGAAGTCTAATCTGCTCTTATTTCTGGTTTCTTTTGTTCATGTTCTACCTCGCTAATAGGGTTAGTTTACAAACTCAAATCTGAAGGAAGACTAATCACATTTTGTGCCTACTTGCTTTGATTTACATAATAAACATTTCCTTTAATTGAAGTATACAATTATAAAAGATTTAAATACTCTTCCATATAGGAGAATTACTTATTTTTACTTCCTAACCATAGTAGTATGAAGATTTTTGTGTTAAATTAAAAAAAAATTATGGCATCTTAAAGGAACATTTAACTTCATTCCAGTACAATAAAGACTAATTAAGTTCATAATATTTAAGAACCAGGACTATTCTATTTTTTAATAAGTATCTCAGTTACATGTTACTCATCTTCAGGTTTAAGAAAATCTGCTTACCCTTTAACACTTAAACATAATTTCTAAGACTTCTTAATAATTTACCTATTGAAACATAGGCTACTAAGATAAAGTAGGCACCTATTATAAATTTGTGTTGAATCAATGCATATGCAGCATGAAATTCCTCTGAGTTAGAAAGTTCATGTCCAATTTTAGAGATGAATTAAATGAAAGTGATGAATACCTTTCTTTAAACTGACAAATTGTCAGTGTTGCTAAATTTTGTCATGTGAATATTAGAATATTAGTGTGGTAGTTCTAATTAATAAGGTATGTAAAACTTCATGTTTTAATAAAGCACATGACCTGGTGGGGTATACTTTTTTAAATTTAGTTTTTATTTGTTTTCTTGTTTACATTATTCATTTTCATTACATTTTTGAATTACACTTTTTCTCCCCGTCTTGCCCCTGCCCCAACTCCAAAACAGCAATCCCACTGTAAAGCCCCATCCCTGCTCTGCTCTCTTATTTTCTGGTAGGGCAGGGAGGGTCTCCCTATACCAGCCCCCGTATATCTTAATTCCCAGTTGCAGGTATTGCAGAACTTTAAATTCTAGATTCTTTTGATTCCTCCCCTGTCACCCATCCCCACTGGAAGGGCACTCAGTTCAATACAGGCTATGGATGTGTGATTATACAGGACATCTTCATAGTGGACACACCGTGACAGTGATTGTCTGTCTCTCCTTCCTATCCCTCCCCCCATCTTGTTCCGTTCTCTACCCTGTCCCTGCCTGTTTACTGAAGTGTGTGCTTCTTCCAGCATCCCTCCCCCAGACCCTGGCCTCCCCTCCATCATCCCCCCTCTCATCCCCATGCCCCAAACTCTCCTGTGTGGCATGGTGCCCAGTCTAGAGTTTATGCCATTTCTTCCCTAAGCCAAATTCAATGAGAGTAATTGAAAGCAAAATTGTAATAGTTATCCCTTGCCTCTTCTCTATGGGATGATTAATCCCATTTTGTCTCTCCCTGTCTCCTCTCGTTCTAGTCCTCTCCCACCTCAGAATTTCGCCTTTTAA
>CM053595.1:22953516-22996691 GCA_028646575.1 Pseudocheirus occidentalis | reverse complement strand
ATGTTGGCCAGTCAATTAATTGGTTGTTTTTTTTAGGTCTGTGAAACTCTGCTTCCAAGGGGGGGAAGCTCTGTTCCAAATCGCTGGGGTTTTCCCAACTGCTGGAGCTATTAGGTGGGTGTTGCAAGTCCCCTCAGCTTTGGCTTGCTGAAAGCGCACCCCAGGACCACCACCCAAAACCATGATCCGGATCCAGGCCACTCAACGGAAGAGCATTTGGCCCTGATCAATTGATTCAGCCCCCCTGCGGAGTCTGCAGGCCAGAGGCTCTGAAGCAGCCTGGAGTGGGCTGCTGGTGGATCCAGCACTTCCTTTCCCCCACTGCTTCTTTGCCCCCGGGGCCAGAATGGCCGAACTGCTTTATCATCCCCAAATCAATTTTTAAAGTTTCAACTTTCACTAGCCGTCTAGAAGCTCCCCTCAGGCCGGTGCTTTAGATTTTCTTTGAAGTAGACTCACGCTGTGGTTTAGGAGGCACCGCTCCTCCTTGTGGCTGCCCTGGGGCCTAGTGTGGCCTTGGCTGCGGTTTTGGGCTGGCCGGGTCTCTGCTCCGCTGTGGTGTGAGTTGCCTCTCTCCTGTCTGGTTCCTCACGCCTTGGCAGATGTGGAGGTGCTGGAGTCTGTAGAACCGCTGCTGACTGGCTGTGGGGCTCAGCTCAGCTCAGCTCAGCCCGGCTCCTTCCCACTGTCCCAAGCCTGGTCAAGGTCTCCGCTTCAGGCTGTTCCAGCCTCCCTTATGGCTGCCGATGATCCCCTGCTGCCGAGCTGCCTTCATCAAGAGATGGGTTCTCTGGATTTTTGTGAGTCTGAGAGTCCTAGACTTTCCTAGACTTTGTCTGGGTTCATATTTTCTGGGTGTTTAGGGTGGCGGTGTGGGAGCTGCGGGACCTTGCTGCTTCTATGCCGCCATCTTGGCTCCGACCCCTAAATAGCCAGGTATACTTTTTCAAAGCTTATTTTTATTGATAGCTTTAGTTTTTAATGTCTTTTTTTATTTCCAAATATATTTCTACATTATCCTTACCACAGTGCTGTACCTCTTAGAAAATATTAAAAACCAACCATACAAAAAAGCAATTTAGCAAAACCAATGAGCATAGCAAGTATGTCTGCCAGTATATACAATATTATACATCTATTGTCCCTCACTTCTGCAAAGGGGAAAAGGTGCATTTGTTTCAGCCCTTTTTTTGGGTGAAGCTACTCATTTTCATAATACAGTGTTCAACTTTATTGTTCTTCCTGTTTACATTGCTATGCTTGTGCATACTATTTTCCTGGTACTGTTTATTTTACTCTTCACACGGCCATATGTCTTCTCATGCTTCTGAATTCTTTATATTGATTATTTCTTCTAGTAGAGTAATAGTCTATTTCATTATTATACTACAATTTGCTTCACTATTCCCTAAGCAAAGGGCATTTAATTCACTTCCACAAAAAGTGATACTATGATGATTTTCTTATGTATGGGACCTTTATTTCTATCCTTGGGTTATATATCTAGCAATGGGATCTTTAGGTGAAAGGGTGTCGACATTTTAGTTATTTTAAAAAACAAAACACCTTTATTCTAAATTGGTTTCTACCTATTAAACACAAATATACACATACCCGAACACCAATACCAGTAGAGAGAAATCAAATCTTTTCTTTTGGGAATTCAATGATTTGTGTATACTTGTGCATATTTTGAGCATCATTGAATATTTTTTCCTAATGGTCGATCTGTTTCTTTCAAGAAATGTTAAAATTTCTCTTTCTAGGAGTGAATTGGGTAGGTAACTTGATGGCTCTCTAGTTTGCCATCTTGTTTGCATTTCCAACTGTTTTTACTTTTGTTTCTACACTTCTAGGGAAGAAAAGGGGTACTTCTACCCTTTATTACTATATTTTGTGCTTGACTTGTCCAAAGTAAAGTACTGCATTGGCTGGGCAGGCTTTGCCTCAGGATTTGTTTCTTACCTTAAGTTTTAGCCCTACAGATAGAGGAATTAAAGAAATAGCTAATGGCTTTTAGAAAAGTCTTTGAGAACTATAGTCAAAGGAAGCATTATTCTATGTACATGCACACATACCCTGACCCTGATGTTCAGCACACTAATTAGTGGTCAGACTGTTATTGAAACATGAAACAATTAAGGAAAGGAGAGTAACAGGTTTCATCTGTATAAATGAAACATCTGGAGCAGAGTCTTCTTTTTCCACTATGCACTGGCCACCAACATATTAATTTGTCTTTTTTTATGTCTGCACATATGCTTTTAATGAATTTCCCCCTTTATTTTGTATTTACTATCTCTAAGGCACTTCCTTCCCTCACTTTCCTTTACTCAATCATTTATTTAACAAATATTTGTCATTTTTCTTGATGTTAATACATTGCACTATAATATATTAGGCCTTGAATATGCAAAGACATTTAAGATACAGTCTGTGCCCCTAAGGCACTCACATTGTAGAAGGGGAAATAAGATGTGTACTCAAAAATGCCCTAGGAAAACTGGAGTGTGATAAATGCCTAACATCTGGTTAAAGCTCTATGTATTTCAAAAGGTTTAAGATATATAATTGGTATTCTGGAATTCTTGGAATTTGGGAGTTGAAGGGAACCTTAAGAACCTGTCTTCCTCATTTCTGGCAGGAATTTGCTGCCCTTTATTAGATAAGTGATAATTTATCTGATAAAGAATTCTAATTCTCCTGGAAAAGTACCCTACTCATATCGGCTGTCTTCATGTTTTGATAAGAGTGGCTGTTTGCAAGCTTTCACATTTCAAAATGAGGCTATATTTTCCTAAATTTTGATCAAGCAGAGTTATTTTTCTGACCCTGTTTTCAAAGTCAGTCATTGAAATTAGCACTTACCTGTGTAGCCAGGGCCTAAAATCGAGTGGCCCCAAGAGGAACTAGTTATGAGACCGATGAGAAATGTCCTATCTTCTGCTGTGTTTTCTTCCCTATTTTAGTTTGGCTGCCATTGGGATCTTTGTCCTGGAGGAACGTTGACTATATTGCCTGTAGGCAAATGGTAGTGATCAGAGGAAGGAAGCAAAAGAGCTTTTGCAGGTCAATGAGCATTAAGTATCATACCACTGACTAATTGGAGAAGCCTTCAGACAACTAACCCAACCCTTGCTTTATATAGCTCCTCAACAAGTAGGCAGCATGTCAGTAGAGAGAACCCTGGACTGACCTGATTTTTAGTTTTAATTAGACCACTAACTTTTTGTAAAAGACTTGACATGTGACTAGCCCAGATATCACTGTGTTCAGCTATATTGAAGTTGGAGACATTTTCATTATGGTCAGCATGGCTCATTCTCCGGATTTAGTATTTTTAATTATAAAGGACTATGTCACCATTAAGATGACAATACAGATCTAAAAGCAGGTTTTTATTAGCTATAAGTATTAGTACCATGTATTTGAATCTATGCAAATTTGCTTTATGCAAAAACGCTTTCAAATTCATTTTTCTCAGGAAGACCTAAGTGTGAATCCCATCTCAGTTATTTACTAGCTTTGTGGTCCTGGGCAAGTCACTTCTCTTAGTCTTGGTTTTTTTGTTTTTAAAATGAAGGTAATTACACCCACCATACAGGATTGTGGCAAGGCTCAAGTGATACAACATAAATAACATGCTTTGCAAATCTTAAGGAGCTATATAAATGTCAGCTGTTCTGATGATATCTCGGAAAATCATTTAAGCTTTTGCTCAGTCCATGCTTCTGAAAAGTGGGAATGATAATACTTGTTCTCCCTACGTCGCAAGATGATTTAAGACACTTTTGTGATCGTGTCACAAGATGATTTCACGTGAATTTTTTATTAGGGGCAGCTAGGTGGTGTAGTGAATAGAGAGCACCAGCCCTGGAGTCAGGAGGACCTGAGTTCAAAATTGGCCTCAGACACTTAAAACTTACTAGCCATGTGACCTTGGGCAAGTCACTTAACCCCAATTGCCCTACCTTTCCCCCTCCAAAAAGCAAAAAAGAAAAAGAAAAAAAAGAAATTTTTATAAAAAACATGCAAACATGGTATTGTTCCTTTGATTTTTTGATCATTCTATCTTGAATATTGAACTTTTCAGAATCCTAAAGTATTAATGAAACAGTTTCCTAAGAGAGAGTACCCTAGTTTCCTAACTTTGTTCATTCAATGTGTTTCTAAATTTTCTTTTGTTTGTATAACATGTAAATTGTTCACATGTCCCTTTTATAACAGGGAATAAGAAACTGAAATGCCCTTCTGAAAAGTTTAGAGAAGTCACGCAATGGCCCTTTTCAATCGGACTTAGAGGGAATTTATCCCTGGAGACCACAGATAAGAAAGCAATACAGCATAAAGAAGGCAGCTTAAGTGATCCTGATGCGTACCAAAATGATACAATTTTTCCTTAAGGGTTTTGATAGATGAAACTTAGCCTTTGCAATAGAAATTCTTCCTTCCTTCCCCCTTCTCCATGTCAGCAATATATTTTTTAAAAATCAAAGTGCTGATTTTACATGCAACAACTTGAAACTCCTTAAGACAGTAAAAATATGAATATAATGCTGGTACACAGCTTCAGAATCACAGCCCTCAATCATGTTGAGAATCAGCATCTGGTGACTGCACTGTCAGGTTTGTAATCAGTGTTAATATTGGCAGCTAAGCAAAGAGACAGAAAGCAAAATTGAGCAGCAATGTTCAGTTTTCTACTATGCATTTACAGCAGCATTTGAAGTAATTTCAAATGCTGGAATCCGCTGCTGCCACTTTTGATACACATCCAAGCTCAGAACACAAATTGTAAAACATGCTGTAACATTGAGATGAAATTCAATGGCCGTCCCTATTGCATTCTCTCATCTGCCCTAGAAACAAGGCAACAGCCCCTTGTTTAAAATGATAGAGGGAAGAAAACCAATGCTTTGTGCCCCTCCCAAGTTTTGAATTAGACCTATCCATGTTTGGCAGGAACCAGCTGTTTTGGGTTCCTAAGCTTCTGAGAAAGCCGCTTACAGTTACGCCAGTGGCTATTAGTTGTGTGATTCAGACAGTATTGCATTGTGTGTAGTTGTGGTCTTACTCCCATGTCTGGCCCCCACTCCCCTTCCTGAATCATTCTTAATTCCAATACTGATGCTTCCTAACTGTGTGACTGTAGGCAAGTCTGTTCACCAATTTTGGTACTTCTACCAGCTCCCTCAGAGCATCATTTTGAGGAAGTGCTTGATGAATTGTAAAGTATCATGGAAAGGTATTATTGATAAATATTATTCTATTGAGTTAGAATCTTACAGGTTCAGAGCATCTTTCCGTATGGCTGGCCTTATTAAAAAGGGGAAAAGATGGCTGTCTATGTCAGGTATTTAGAATTTCCATCATTTGATTCAAACTTTTGAATTAAAGCATAGACAAAAGGGTATTGTTAAAATAAACTCTCTAAGTAGGGCAAGTTTAATAAACTTTAGTGGCTCTAAACTTCTTAGTCTGAAATTCAACATTATTGTGAGGAGAAAATGAGAGAATATTTTCAAAGCACTAAAGCACAGTGTCTGGCACCTTGTAGGTCCTTAATAAATATTTGTTCCCTTTTCCTTCTCTTCTTTAAAGGTGTCCAGATTGGAGATCCAATCAACCTTTTCCAAGTGTATTTCATGATACGGTACTTAGCTCAATTAAACAAACATTGGCTATTCACTTACTTACTGTGTGCATGACACTGTGCTAAATTAAAAGACAAAAAAAAAAAAAAGAGAAAACTAGCCCTCTACCCTCAAGAAGCTTCTAGCATAGTAGGTGAAAAAATATATAAACATGTAGATATAAGATAATTTAGGGAGGAAGAGAACGCTAAGAACAAGGGAGATCATGAGAGTTTTGGAACAGATGTGACTTGAGCTGAACCATGAAGGAAGATAAGGATTTTAAAAGGTGCAGGTGAGGGGTCACTCTAGAGTCTAGCCAGACTAGACTACTAGATCTTCCCCAATCTCATTCTGCCTCCTCTTGCTTCCTTGCATTTATAAACATCATCCCACATACTGAAAATGTGGTTTTTCTGAACCTATTGCAATTTTTCTCTTTCCCCATTGAAAAACTTTCTTCATGTTTTCCTGGGTGTTTTACTCTGGATTTTTCCTTTGCTCTTACCACACAATGTCTTACATTGTATGTTGAATGTCAGTCCTCCCTATTATATCATACACTTCTTGGGGGGTAGAGCCTGAACTGTATAATTTTTTTTTATCTTTGCATTTCTAGTGCTTGAAATTTAATTGGAATCAACTGGCCCCACTAGTGGATCCTAGGAACATAGATTTAGACCTAGAAGGAGCCTTGGAGATCATCAAGTTCAGCCCTCTCCTTTTACAGATAAGGAAAATGAGGCTGAGCGGTTAAATTACTGTAACTGTAATTAATTTAGCAGGTACTTGGTCGTTAGTAATTAAAGGCTAAGCTCTTCTGTGAAAGAGGCAGAAGATGTAAACTGTGTCTCCTGTGCGAAGGAAACAAGATGCGAACTCTGTCTTCTGTGTGAGACAGAGGGCGTGAGCTCTGTCTCCTGTTGCTGATGTGGCAGGAGGGGGTTGGCTGAGACAGGAGGCCAGTGTGTGTATTTAAGAATTCCAGAGGACAGACAAACTGAATTGAGTGTTCCTCCTGGTGGCTGCTGATGGAGGAAGAATCTTGGAGACTGAAGCCAGCTAAGAGAGAGAGAGAGAGACAGAGAGACAGAGAGACAGAGAGACAGAGACAGAGACAGAGGGAGAGAGACAGAGACAGAGACAGAGAGAGACAGAGACAGAGAGAGAGAGGGGAAGAGAAGGCATAATCTTTTGAAAGATGAAAGGCAATGAACCATAATCTGTTGGCTTTTTACCTCTCCCTCTGCCTTCCTTTATAAAACCCTAGTCTTCTACACTGTGACCTCTAATCCATTGACCCCTCAGTTTTCTCCCAGGCTCTCGCCTCTACACTATCTTCCATCTTGACCCATTGGCAAACCAATTAAATTCTACATTGTCCTCTTTTCTTGTATTCCTACCTCCTTACCCAACCTCCTTTTATCACATTGCCAGTTATGCCCAGTTGGTCAAGCTTTTGCCTTAGATCACTTCTACCGTTCACCACCTTCTCTCCTACACATATGCTTTTGAATGAAGATGGAGAAAATCATGCTACTCTTCTGACTGGGTCCACTACAAATATATGTTAACAACAGTCCTCAGTGCTGCTTGGCAATCCTACTGTATACTACATTTATGAACTCATTACCCTACTCTCCACGGCTGCTATTCTAAAATCTTTCATCCCTCCTGATTCTTCCTTTTCTCCCTCTGACCCGAGAACCTTGACTCACATTTTGCTGAAAAAATTGAGGTTATTTGCCTTAAGCTCCCTCTTCTCTCTTCCTCGTCTCCCATTCCCTAGTTATTTTCTGCCACTATCACCTTCTTCCCTCCTTTTCCACATGATAAACTGTACTTCTTACTGAGGCTAACCCCTCTACTTGTTTAAGGAATCCCATTTCATCTTTTCTTTTCCAGGAGATTACCCCTCTCACTTATCCCCACTTTTATACTTATTTTCAATTTCTCCATGTCTCTTATCTATCCTCATGTCCTCATTACTATCCTTGCTAACTAGCATCATGTATCCCTTTTTAACTAAACTCAAAAAGTCCATCTAGAGTAGGTGCCTCCACTTCCTCTCTTATTTTCCTCTTAACCCCTTACAATCCAGCTTCTGACCTTATGATTCTGCTGAAACTGCTTTCACCAAAATTAGTAATGATCTCTTTCTTAGTTGTGAAATCCAAAGACCTTTCTCCAATCCTCATTGTCTCCTTGACCTCTCTGTAGCCTTTGACATTGTTGGTCCTTCTTGATCTTGCTCTCCTTGACGCTCTCTTCTCCAGGTTTTTGGGACACCACCCTCTTCTGGTTCTCTTCCTACATATGGGACCACTCCTCCATCTCTTTTGCCGGATCTTCTTCCAGCTCATGTCCTCTAATCCTGGTAGTTCCTCAGGGTTCTGTCCTGGACTATCTTCTCTTCTTCCTCCATACAATCTCACTTGGTAATTTCATTAACTCCCATGCATTTAATTGCTGTTTCTACGTTGATGACTCTTAAATATACCTTTTCTCTCTTAACCTCTTTGCTGACTTCCAATCTTGCTTTTTTCCATTGCCCTCCAGACCTCCTTGAAGTAGACATCTAGAACCCATCTTAAACTCAACTTGTCCAAAACTGCATTCGTTTTCTTTCCCTTTAACCCTCCGCCCTACCTTCCCTATTACTGTCGAGGGCAGCACCCTCATCCCAGTCCCTCAGGTTCACAACTGAGAAATCAGACTGGACTCCTCATTATCCCTCATATTCAATCGGTTGCCAAGGCCTGTTGATTTCACCTTTGTAACAGCTCTCAAATATACCCTCTTCTCTCTTCTGACACTGCTACCATTCTGGTGCAGGCTTTCATTACCTCGTGCCTGTATTGTTGTAATAGTCCACTGGTGGGTCTGCCTGCCTTAAGTCCTTCCCTTCTCTAATCCGTCCTTCATGCCACCAAAGTGATTTTCCTAAAGCACAGATCTGGTCATATCATCCACCCATCTCAATAAATACTGTGGCCTTCTATTGCTTCCAGGATCAAATATAAAATTGCATTCAAAGCCTTTCATGACCTAGCCCCTTCCTACTTTTCAGTTGTCTTATGCCTTATTTCCTAGATTTATTTTCCTGTCTTGCTGGTCTCCTGACTATTTCAGGAGCAAAACGCACCATCTCTTGGCTCTGGGCATTTTCTCTGCCTGTCTCCCATTGATAGAATGTTCTCCCTTCTCTGCTCTGCTTATTGACTTTTCTGGTTTCCTTAAGTCCCAGCTAAAATTCTATCTTGTGCAGGAAGGTTTTTTTCCCCCTAATTCTAGGCCTTTCCTCCCTTGATTATTTCCTTTTTACCCTATACATAGTTTGCTTTGTTTTTATTTATTTGCACCTTGTCTTTTGGTTAGGTTGTAGGTTCCTTGAGAGCAGGGATTTTCTTTGGCTCCTTTTATATCCCTGGAGTTTAGCAGTGTCCAGCACACAGCAAGTGCTTATTAAGCATTTATTGATTGACTTGCATTTCGCTTTTGGGGCTCATGATTGGGGGAAGGGATTATGTTCTTTCCCTTGGTATAAGCCTTCCCTTTTCATGCCTTTGATTTTTGTTTGTTCTTCTTTATTTTTTCATTCATTCACCAGATACGAATCTACTAAATGGTGTGTATCCCTCATTAAAGTCACTCATTGATGCCTCATCCCAGTGTAGAGGTGACTCATGATTCTTAAAGGCCATGCTAGTGGGTCACCAGCCCTGGCATGTCTCACTTATGTAGAGTGATAAGAGGAGCATTGGATGTGGAAGAAGAAGACTTGCATTTGAGTTCCAGTTCTGTCACTTACTGTGTGATCTTGGATAAGTCATGGAACCTTTCAGAGTTTCTGTTTTTTCTTTGATAAAACGATAGATCTTTCATGGATTGTTAATTCAAACTATTCCCAAACTCTCACATTCCTGCAGTCATGGTCTTGGGGTATAGGTGAGGAAGCAGAACAACTTGGAAACTTCATGATGTAACCATTTGGCATGGTCCGTATAGGGAGTGGGTCAGTGGGTCTCCCCGTCCTTGCTGGGACCTATGGAACAGTGAACTCTGCCTCACTTATTATCTCCCAAGCACATGCATATATCTTCTCGTCCTTTCCTCTCCCTTTCCCTCTTTGTCTCAATGGCCACCCTGAAGGCAAAAGTCCTTTGCAAGAATACCATTATTCTTAAGAATGAATTTCCCAGTAAACAATTAAAAAACCCCAATTAGACATTGTTTTGTTTAAAATATTTTCTACTAAAGTGCTGCTAGGGAATCGCCCTCCTCCTCAACTCCCCTCGCCCCTACCCCCATCAGCCTGATCTTATTCTAATAGTGACCTTGTGAATGCTCTCTCAATATTGAGCTCCCTACATGTCCAAAGGATACTTGTCCTATCCCAAATGAGAATAATAGCAATTTACTCTACTTAATTTAATATTGTATAATGAGTAGAGTGCAAGACTCAGGCATAAGAAACCTGGCTTTGTATTCCATTTGCTATTGGATCTTTTTATGTTTTCCTCATGAGACCTGTTACTTCTTTTGATTTATTGTGACTATTTTTTTTTTTTTTTTGCTTTTTGGAAGGCAACTGGGGTTAAGTGACTTGCCCAAAGTCACATGGCTAGTAAGTATGTCAGGTGTCTGAGGCTGGATTTGAGCTAAAGTCCTCCTGACTCCAGGGCCAGTGCTCTATTTGCTGTGCCACCTAGCCGCCCCTATTGTGACTATTTAGACAACGGATTCTTTCTTAGCCCAGGAACCCATGAACTATTTTTTTAAAAGCCTTGATAACTATATTTTAATATAACTTGCATCCTTCAAAATTCTATGTATTTTGTATTATGTATTTAAAAATATTCTGAGAAGGTATCCATTGGCTTCATTAGATTGCCAAAGAGGCTAATGGTGCAAAAATGTAAGGTTAAGTGGACCTGAGTTTGATCATCCTGATAAAAGACTTTAGGTGTGTGATAGTAATTGCAACAGGTAGACTGCAAGCTATCAGAGGGGGCTGCAGTATGTTCATTTGTTTGACAAGCTGCTAAGCCATCAGCACTTAGTTCTTCCATTCAAGATTGTAAGCAAGACGTGGTATTTCGTCATACCCATTAAACTAAGGGATGCATTTGGTTGTCTTGGTCTCTTCAGTAAACTCTACTTTTCCCCTCTCCCGTCAATGGAAATTCCTGGAATCATATTATAGTCATAGATCTTACCTCTCAAAGGGGACTTTGTGCAGAAAGCACCTTGTAAGGGTTTCTTTTTCTTCAGTCGGGAAAGAAAGAGAATGAATGCTTGATAATTGAAAAGTACAATAAAAAAAAGAAAGCAGCTTGTAAGTAGTGGAACACTATGCAAATGTAACTTCATTATCAGGATGATAAATTTCTCTTTGATTTTTAATTTGATATTTGATGCTAGAAGAGACTGTAGAGATTATCTAGTCTGAAGTACTCATTATACAGATGTGGTAACTGAGGCCAGGAGAAGTGAAGTGATTTTCCTGAGGAAACACAAGGTGTCAGTAGCAGAACCAAGTCTGGAACCAGGGTCTTCTAACTCCTAGTCTGGACTTCTTTCTAAAATATTACACTATACCCTAGCTTGGAGGAAAAAATGGCCGAGGTTAAAAAAAATATTCTACTTCAAAACTTAGTTTTATCATTTATTGAGATGAAGGAGGAAGGGCATCTCCCTTGTGTATATTATTGCACCAGAGATGGAGTATTTCTCTTTCTTTTCTTTCTCTTTTTTCCCTCAAGCATCTGGTCTAGAACATTGCTAGAGGCAGTATTCTGGGATAGACTGTCAATTGGATTATACTAATGTGACAGGTCCTATGTTTCCAGAGACAAGTAGCTCCCAAGAGGAAAAACTAAAATTTCAGTGTTTAGAAAACTTTTTTTGGTTTCTTTTGTTTCGTGAGTTACTTACTTTTTGTTTTTACTTTAAAGAATTGGGTGAACCCTAAATTATAAACTCTTTAAGGTTAGAGACCTTAATTTATTTATCTTTTTATCTTTATTAGCACCCATCAAAGGACCTGGTATGTTTAAAAAAATCATTTGGCATAGTTTTTACATTGCATAAAGAGTAGAAGTACATGATTTTAAAGGTCTAAGGTGTGTATATGATGGATTAATGAGCTGCAGAATCTTTTTGTAGGAGGCATCCAAGTGGTTAGACTTTTTTTTCAAAAATAAATTTTGTGTATTTGAGGAAAGGGATTGTGAGTGGCACGGCACAAACCAAAACAAATGGTTATCTGGGGAGTCATGCTGCTAAATGATATTGTTTTCTCTTTTCTCTGAATTTTCCTTTGGGAGAAGTAGAAGAATCCTTTGGACTTACCACGTTTACATTTATACCTACCACTCACCAGCAATGTAAACGACAATCTAATGACAGGATTGTTGTCTGCTCAACCACGAAGACCCATTCCTGTTTCTACTGTTTTCTCTCATCCTTCCCTAACCCTTTCCTTCAATACTCATGGCCAACTATCTGTGTTGTTGTCTTGGCACAAGAATGGATTTTATGGTAATTATGATGTTTCCGTAGCATTTTAAAGCATCCAAAGTGCTTTTCTCACAATAACCCTGTGAGGTAGGAAGTGTAAGTATTATTATTTCTATTTTACAAATGAGGAAACTGAAACTCAGTCAAGTGACATGCCAAAGGCTGTAGAGCTGGTAATTGTCACAGCCAAAACTTCAGCTCAGTACTTTTTCCACTATATGGCAGAAACCGTTAGATTATATAAATATTCCCCTACAGTGCCTTGCCCAGAGCTTTCTTTGCTTTTAGTAGATATTGAGGAAATAAAATGAGATGAGAAAATCTTTACAGATTTGCTTTAAAATAGTGTGAAAATATAATTTAGGCAGGTAGAGACAGTGTGATATAGTAGATAGATTATCAGCGTAGGGTTCAGAAAGAACTGGGATCAGATCCTTTAACTGACACGCCATCAAAAACTCCCTAAACATCTCAGTGTTACGGACAACTCCTTCCACAATTATAAATTGTAGAATAGTTGTAGTCTGCCTTTTTGGAAATGATTTCCTCACTGGGAGTACCGTATATCATTCAAATCAAATGTTTGGTTTAAAAAAAAATAAACGTGTTTAAAATTCACTTAATGGGACTAATTTGAATGAGAAACATGGCTTAATGTGGGGTTATAAAGTCTATGTTTCCTTTGAGGGAACCCACTTGCTCTGTTGTAGGAAAGGCTTGATACAATCTGAATTAGGATCATGTTCATGTTCCTCCTTCCCCCTTTCTCTTTCTTTTTCTCCCTTTCCCCTTTTTCTTTCTCTCTGCCCTCCTTTTTTTTTTTTATCAAAGGCACTTTAATTAAACTCCCATCATGAAAACAATTAGGCCAGATTTGCCATACTTAACCAGTCAATAATTCAGTGGTGGGATCTCTTTAATAGACTTTGCACTCCCTGTTATTGCCGTCTCAGAGATGCAGGGTAGGTAGCTATGTGCTGTAGGGATTAAATGGCAATCAATATTTTCCAGGAACTTTTTGTCCTCCACAGAAAGACATAGAAACACAACTGTAACTAAATGAAGCTGAGACAAAGGGAGGTTGATTATACCCTGTGGTTTACTTTAACAAAGTAGTTTCTAGGACTTGGATTTTTCTTTCTTTTCTTTGATCCCATATGTTCCATATTTAATTACATCAACCTGATGGGAAAAAAATATATAGGTATTTCTCGGATACAAAGATTGAATAGACCTGGACTTGTCAGTAAAATTTTGTAGCTTTTATTGGCCTATTCATTGATCAGTCGGGTGAAGACTGCCCCCTACTGAATTCAGCAGCATGGATGCCAGGGATGTTTTCCAAAGAGAAAAGTGGGAAATCTGATATGGAACATGTTCCATGTGCTTTCATTTAAGGAAGATAACTCAGCAAATATTTTACTTTTAAAGTATCTGGTATATTCAAGGCACTGGGAAGCCAAATTCAGAAAAACAGGAAAATCATCTGCGACTTGGATAAAGTAGAAAGAACAGTTATTTGTAGATATGAGGGAGTGGCATGGGTGACAGTATTCCAGAATAAGCGATAAGAATTTGAAATGACCTTGGTAGACTACAGAAGTAGAATATAGAAAAAAGCTGCAACAGAATGAAGTTATAAAGTTAAATTGATGGTAGTTTACATGGAGGCTGTATGGTCCTTCTTATTCACCTCTGATTGACTGTCTAACACTCTTTTCAAGCTCCCAGGGCCATTTCTGTCCTTGTATTTCACTGCAGGTGATTTCTACCTCTTATTGAAAAATTGAGGCCATGCATTGTAAGCTCCCTCATCTTTCCTGCTCGACACCTCAAAACCTCCTAACATCTCTAATCACTTTTTCTGCTTTTGCTAAAGAAGAAATAGTCTTTTCTCCTAAATAAGGTTATATTTCCACTTGTGCTATCCCTTCCATTTGTTCTGAAATCCTGCCCCATCCATTTTAATCGCATCTTCAATCTTCCCTTATTTTCCCCCATCACTACATCTGTAAACTGTTGATTTCTGGCCAGTTTGTTCTCTCAGAGGCAGTGTAGTATAATGGAATAAGAGGCATCCTTGAGTTCAGGAAGACCTCCTCTGCTGCCTGAAAACATGCTTAAGTCTCCTCCGAATTGAAAAGTTGACTGGTATCAAACTGGTCAAGGTTCAGTGCCTCTTCTCCTTTGCTGCTAAACCTTTGGGAAAGGCTGTTTACACTCACTGTTTTTACTCCTCATCAACTCCTCCTTCCTCAACCTTCTGCAATCTGACTTCTGACCCCTGAATCCAGAATTGAAAAACAGGAAGAAATTGGGCTGTAATGCATTTGGTAAATTGTCTTAGTACTTTAAATGATGCTGAACTTGTCTCTTATTCAAAATTCTTTCATAATAAAGATTATATTATATATATATGTGTACATATATGTATGTATATATGTGCATGTATGTGCATGTATGTGTGTGTATGTTCACTTATTAATTTACTAATTGCTCAGTGCTGGAAATAAACAGAAAAGCATGGTGGTCTCTGCTTTCAAACACTCCCATTCTAACTGGGAGAGAGCATATATACAGGGGTGAGGTTCAGTCATAGACCAGGCTGGATGAGGAGGCCCTGAAGGCCTTGGGGTGCATAGGCAAAGCAATTGGTGGTGTCCAGGCATTTGGAGAATTCAATGATCAGGAAGCTGGCAAGGCCAGGTATTCTCTCGTCTTACCCAAAGGACTGTGATAGTTGACTTCTTCCTCATATGTGAACTAAATCGATAAACTTCCCATCTAATTACATCTCATGATATGGGGCAACAGGCAGTCTTCATTTCCTTTTTTTTTTCCACCTGTGTGGATAATAAGAAATAGGGACATGTGATTTCAGTGATGCAGTGAACTCCTAGGTGAAGGAACTCCATCTACCTATTCAGGTAGGTGCTTTCTCTGTAGCTTATGGCTACATGACCAGTGTATATCAGAGGCCAGATCTGAGAAGAGGGCTTCCTAACTTCAAGGTCAGATCTCTATCCATTACACTGCATTACCTCTGTGGAGAATAAACTGATCAAGATTCAGCAATTTAGGGGTACAGTAAAACAAAGCAAAAACAAAATCCAAAGGCATTTAACCTCTAGAATGCAGAAAATAATAAAGCACTCTTTATAATCAGCATGCCTTAGTTCTTTATTTACACACTGTGCTCAGTTCTAGTTCTTCCTAAAATGCAATATGAAAAGATGTGAATCATTTTATCATTTCTGTTAGATGCATGAAGAAAGTGGTCAATAAAATGGTGGGGGAAGGAGGATAAGATGGAGACATAGGAGAATGGGTGAAAATCACTGGTTTTAGCTGGCATGGAGAAAAGAAAGCTGAGGAATGATTTAATAAAAGCGGTTAAGTAGAAGGTAAATTAAAAGTTATGCTCCTTTGCTGAAAATGACTTGCAGGAGATATATAAGGACTTTTGAATCAATCTGCACATGAAGTGCTCTTACAGAAAGGTTGGTGATGAACCCTCTCTATTACCGTCTTCACTGAAGATAGAATGAAATAAATGAACATGTAATAATAATAATAGCTCATATTTTAAAAAATACACAGCTTACAAAGCACTTTCTTCATGAGTTATCTGAGGAAAAAAGACCCAAGTATTATTATAACAAATTATTATATTGTTATTTTATATATCATATATCAACTATATACAAATATAAATGATATGAATAAATATTAACTTAAATAATATGTTACATTCTGGAGCAACAGGTGTTCTTTATCCACTTGTGGTGGTGGTGGTGTTGTTTTCTGTGTGGATAATAAGGAAAAGGGACATGTGATTTCAGTGAAACAGGGAGCTCCAAAGTGAGGGAACTCCATCAACAAATGCACATAGGTGCCTTTTATGTGACCTATATTCTTAGACAATTACTCATGGTCACACAGGCATTTGTGTCACTCGGAAAGAAACTGAGTCTCATTGATGAGGTAATTGGCCCTTGGTCTTATAGCAAGATGGAACAGGACTCGTAACATATTTTTTTTCCCAGTGTACTGTACTTCATCTAAATAAATCATTGCATTAAGGATTTAGTTTACATATGTATAATCCAAAAATTGCTGATCAAGTTTGTTAAATACTGGGGTGAATTATTGAGAGAAGGCATGATATTTCTTGTCCTTTAGTTCTTAAAAAAATAAACTGTCCTATGACAAGATCATAACTTCTCATTTGAACCCTATTATTCTATTGACATGTGGGCAGATTCTGAGGACATTTATCAGAAGGTTTCTGCTATAGATGACTGAAGGAAATTATTAGTTAGACTATGATATAAGGGAGAATTTCATAAATCTGTCACCTGAACCTACTTTGAGGACTGTGGTTTCCCTCAAATTGTAAGAATGTTCAACTTTTCATTTTAAATATTAAAATCTCTGTAAAGTTCTATGCTGACAATCTGTAATCAAGGAAGAGAAAGATTAATGTCTCAAGAATACAATTTTATATGAGCAAATTATTTTAAATGGGCATACACATGAGAGATAGAAGAAACCTTATCTAGATTATGAAAGCATTTTAAATATTTGGATAAAATGACTATCGTGTGTGTGTGTATATGTGTGTGTATGAAAGAGAGAGAGAGAGAAAGAGAAGAGAGAGAAGGAGGGAGGGAAGGAAGGAGGGAGAGAGAGAGAGAGAGAGAGAGAGAGAATTAGAGAAAGAGAGAGAGAGGGAAAGGGAGAGAAAGATGAGTTTTGAAGACTGCCTTGTGAATCAGAATGCATAGGCTGTTACTCTCAGTGGAAAGAGTCCAATCCAGGGCTTACAGGGACAATTTAGACCATGATACCAAAGCTTTTTGGATCCAAAAAGTTACCAGAAATGCCTTCACTGTGAATGTACATTACCGGAAAACGTGCCTTTTATTTTCTCTCTTATCCATGTTAAAGGCGAGGGAAAGCTACAGATATCTCCTTCTACCTCTTTTGATTGGAAATAAAATTTTGGGAAGAAAGGTCTCTAAATGACTCTGGAAAATGGTAATCTATCATTCTCTATGTCACCAATTCATTTCTATTAACCTAAGATGCTTTTTCAAAGGCTTGTAAACTCATCAATGTTTTAGTTGTTTTTTAATGTTTTTTAATTCAGACTGTTCTACTCACTGTCTCTCCCCATGATTTGCATTTTATTGCCTCCATCCCAGGGATTCTACATAGCCATATGACAGGATAGGTCCCATAGAGATAGTTTCAGAGGGGGACAAAAATAAAAGGGGAATATCATTCCCTTCTTCTTCCTAACCTCTGCGGAGTTCTTTTGATGCAGTTAGAACTTATTCGTGGAACAGTAAAGAAGGTTGTAGAGCAGTGGCTCTCTTTCTTCCTTCACTCCCCATGAACAACAACAAAAGATTCCAGCCATTAGGAATTTTAAAGTTCATGTGAACGTGCCATTTTCCTGGAAGAAAGCTATTAAGAAAAACTTGGATAGGAAAGATTTGCCTTGATTTAAAAATCTTATTAAAAAATCCACGATTGAACTAATATGCATGAGTTGGGAAGGGGAGAGTTTGGGGAGCTTATTAAACTTCCCTGTTATGTAGCAGCAAATGCTTTCTAAATGAGTGCTTTAGTGATTATGTAAGAAGAATGGAAGAGACCCCGTACAGAGTCTACTATCTGAGGTCAAATTATTGGAATGAAATTTAAGGTACAGTTAGCCGTCTCTTAGTCTCATAAGGTGTGGGAACATATATGACTGCTGAAGTAAACTCCTGGTTTACTTCTGGTAGGGACATGCTTTTCCAGGCCTGTGGGGTCTCTGACTTTGGGCCTGCCATTGATCCCACCGGTGCAAAGACCAGAAAGAAAGCAGCCAGAAAGAAAAGTAGGGGCTTCTGAACCTTCCTTATATACAGACACAGTGCTTAGTGTGCTAGACCTGGAGTCAGGAAGACTTAAATTCAAATCTGATCTCATACATGTACTAGCTGTGTGACTGAGAAAGTCACTTAACCTCTGTTTGCCTCAGTTTCTTCATTTTCAAGATGAAGATAATTACAGCATCCATTTCACAGGGTGTTGAAAGGAGCAAATGAGTGGATATTTGTGAAAGCATTTAGCACAATTCCTGGCCCATAGTGGGTACTATACAAGGGCTTATGCTTTTCCCTTCTTTCCTCTTTAAAAACTTAGAACATTTCTAACTGTTTTTTTTATCCTTCCTTTTGATCTTGCTTTGGACTTTCCAGCATTTTAACTAATGAAGAGACAAAATGTTATCTTGACTCTATATTCACACCTTTGCTTTATGATCTTAAGCAATATAATTGATTGAGAGAATGAAGAAGGGAGGAGAGGAACAAGGTATATAGGGAGGGGTTAGTTTGCATCTCCCCGTGGCTGAGCTTGGAGATTGATCACTTATTGCACAGATCGCTCTCCTGACCTTGGACTGGGTCCTCTAAGATGTTCTCATCTGTAGATTCCCAGGGAAAGCCACTTCCCTCTGTGTGGATGGCCATTATGTATACAGCTCCCTGGGATTTTGGATTAAGGGCCTCCTGGCTCAAGGAGACAAGGGTAACAAAGAGCATAAAAGAACAAAAGTGCCGTTAAGTCTGTCCTAAATGCATGGCTTAACCCAGTTTTCTTCAGCCAGTCTCTAAACTTGAAAAGATTCATTATCTGTGCAGTAACAGGTTAACATTCCCCTAGGATTTTTACTCAGTACTTTATATATTGGGGTGTCTTGCATCCATGAGATGGATCAGAAGGCAAAGTCAGAGGGAGAAAAAAGGTGTGTCATAACAATGCAGTAAAGGATAAATGATCCTTTTAATTTATTGAAAATTTGTATCACCTTTGTACGGAGAAATTAAATTACATCAGAAGGATATGTTCTATTGCAGGACAGAATTCATACAAAGAGGCAGAATATCAGTCACTGGGGCAGGATTTCTCAACTACATATTAGAGACTTTTGCCCGTTCCTTTCTAAAGCAGGGCGCCCAGAAGGTAAGCTTATTTCCCTTCCTCCTACTAATCACTGGCATTCCTACCTTGCTAAGGCCTTATTCAAGTCTCTTTAAAGCACTATTCATTCTGATAATTTCACTTTGGATTTCATGCATTCTGTGAGCTTTGGAGCTGACTGGAAAAGTCCAGACCAGAAAAAAAAAATCTCATTCTATCTTTTGCTTTTTGATATAAACCAAGCTACACAGCCTTTCAATTTTATTTCTCCAATTACCCACAGGAACTCTTTGCTTAATTCAGACTGTTCTATTCACTGTCTCTCCCCATGATTTGCATTTTATTGCCTCCATCCCAGGGATTCTTGACTTTGTTTTGGTCATGGATTTTGTTTGGTACTCTGAATGCTGTGGACCACTTCTAAGAATAATGCTTTTAAATGTATAAAGAAAATATATAGAATTATGAAAGAAACCAATTATATTCAAGTAAAAGTGTAATTTTTTCTGTCCAAGTTCATGGACCCCCTGAAATCTATCCACAGATACTGGGCAATAGAAGTAGTGACTTGATTTTTGGTTTCATTGGTATGAGGTGAGAAAGTACTGTTATCAGTGTAGGTTAACATCTTTTCAACTTGGAATCTTAAGAGAGTTTCTAGAGCAGTGAAGTGATACAGTAGACAGAGCAATGGGCTGGGAATAAGGAAGACTCATCCTCCTGAGTTCAAATCTGACCTCAGACACTTTCTAGCTATGTGACTGGGCAAGTCATTTAACCTTGTTTACCTCAGTTTCTTTACCTGCAAAATGATCTGGAGAAGGAAATGGCCAACCACTCCAGTATCTTTGCCAGGAAAGCTCCAAATGGGGCCATGAAGAGTTGGACATGACTGAAATGACTGAACAACAACAAAGAGCAACAGTTCTCAAAACTGGGGGTCCTTAAAATCCTTTTGTTATCGTTATGTTCAAACAGTACAAACAAGGTTATGTGACTTGCCCAGGTCCATACAACCAGTAAGTATCTGAAGCTAGATTTGAAACTCAGGTCTTTCTGACTCCAGGCCCAACACTCTATCCAGTGGACTACCTAGTTGTCCCCAGTTCCTTACAAGGGGTCAAAATCAAAACTATTTTCATGATGAGATAGTTTAATTATTAATATGGTAAAAATTGATAGCTATAATCTACATAAATAAGAGCTCTTGAGGTGGGAGGAGGTGTCCTCGGTAATTTTAAAAAGCAAAATGGGGTCATGAGACCAAAAAGTCTCTGAGAGCTTAAGTGACTTGCCTACAGTCACATTTGCCAGAGTCAGGACTTGAACCCAGATCTTCCTGGCCTTTTCCATTCATTGTCATTCTGTTTCTTTTGTCTTTGTTAATTCTATTCCCACTTCACATATTCTTCTCTCCACTCCTCCCTGCTTATCCAGAACTTTCCCAGTCTTCAATGCCCATCTCAAGGACCATGAAGTCTTCTAGTACTTATCTGTCTACAGCAGTATTTCTCCCTACAACTGTCACCTATTGTCTCTGTCAGATATTGGACACAACTACAATGCTTAACTTTGCAGGTGTTTGTGTCTTGTCTATAAAACTTAGCATTTCAAGTTTATATAAGAATCTTTCCCTATACCTAGTGTGGTGCTGACATTCCCTGACCAGACATTCCTTGAATATTTGTCGAATGAATGAAAGAAAATAGAACCAGCAATGTTTTTTACAATGCTTTTTATGGATAAGACCATAAGAATTTTTGAATGATTTTAAAGCTTTAAAGTAATGCTCTCAAAGAGCCCGATGCTTTCAAATAAATTTCTCTGTTCTCCATGACTCACAATGGCTTAGAAACAGTACAGCTTTTCTCCTGTTCGTTTCTTACTTTCTTCTAATTTATTGATTGTTTAATTGCTTTTGTTTGGTTTGGAAGCTGGGTGTTCTATGTGCTTTCACATCTTGATACAGTACCTTGTCATACAGGAAGCACTCAATGGACATGCAAGTATGTTGTAGTGGAGGGAGTATAAGCCTTAGAGTCAGGAGGAAACTTCGATTAACATCCTAGCTCTGATACCTTGTTACTTGTGTGACTCTGGGCAAGCCATGGAACTTTCATGAGTCTGTTCCCTTACTACTTACCTTTTAATGGTGTTCTCAACCAACAATTTAATAAGCATATATTAAGACTCTGCTCTGGGTGCTTGAGATAGAAAGACAAGACTGGACCAATCAGCAAATCCCTGAATTCAAGAAGTGTACATTCCGTGGAGGAGAAAACATGTACGTTTATAGGTATATGAAAAACACATGCAAAACAGGATTGAAGGTCATCTATAGGGGAGGCTATTACTATCAGAGGGAACCAGTAAAGGTTTCATGCAGAAAAGGCAGAGCTCTATCTTGAAGGGGACCAGGATTTCCAAGAGGGACAAGGGGGAGGGAGATCTTTCTAGGCACAGAGACAGGAGATCAAACTTAGTGAGTGAAGAATAGCATGAAGGTCAGTTTGTCTGTATTGAATAGGGCATGGTGGAGGGGAGTAAAGTGTAACGGACAGAAGAGGCAGGATGGGTTCAGGTTTCAGAGCTTTAAATGCCAAACAGAGGAATTTGTATTTGATCCCACTGATGATAAGGAGCTACTGGAGTTTGTTGAGTGTGTGTGTGTGTGTGTGTGTGTGTGTGTGTGTGTGTGTGTGTGTGTGTTTGGGGGGTCACATGGTCAGACTTGCACTTGAGGAGCATTACTCTGGTAACCGTATGTGGGACAAGATGTGAAATTTACGAAGCTATTGTGGTAGTCTAGGTGAGAAGTGATGAGGGTCTCACTAGGGTAATATCTATGTGACAGGGGCTTCAATATAGACTTTATGTCCTTTGTGGACTAGCCTAGTAGAAGGAAGGAAGGAGAGAAGGAAGGAAATAAGCATTTATTAACCTTTTCCCACATGCTAGGCACTGTACTAAAGTATTTCATTTGGCTCTCTCAACAACTCTGGTGGTATTATTATTATTATTATTATTATTATCATTATTATTATTATTATGGCCATTTTACAGTGGAAGAAACTGAGATAGAGAGAGGTCAAGTGACTTCTCCAGGGTCATACAGTAACTAAGTTTCTAAGGGTAGGCTTGAACTAAGCCTTTCCTGGATCCAGGTCCAGTGATCTAGGCATTATACCACTTAGCTGCCTCCAGTAAACTTCTGAGATGCTTTTTAACAGAAGGTTGGCCATGAAGCAGTGGTTCCTCTCTCAATGCATAAGAACTATTTATTTAGACAGTTGTTTCCTAACTTTAGGATTGTGTATTCCTATAGGCCTTGACTTTGTTGATCCAGGGAGTTTGTGAGACTGGTAGTTTGGTAAACATGGACCTTTTGCTCTTTATGCAGTGTGGCAGGAGGTTGGTCTGGGATTCCTAATCAGGTCTTCTGGTCACCTCCCCTCTAACTATGTGCTCTAGGCGTATAGGGTATTTGAGGAAGACTAACACGTCTGTGTGAGGCTTTGCCAAGCCCTTTTCAGGGCTGTATTGGTGTCTACCTGGCAGTCACCTGTGGTTCAGAGAAGCTGTACCATGTGCAGTGGCCACACCGCATAAACTTGTCTTAGCAGATTGGCTAAACCAGATTGAGGGTAACCAATGGGCTTCAAACTTGTTGGTGAATTGGGGTGTGTGTGTGTGTGTGTGTGTGTGTGTGTGTGTGTGTGTGTGTGTGTGTGTGTCTACTCCAAGAATGTGAAGACCCCAGCGGAATGGGTGGATGAGAACAATTTATTCCCATAGCCATGAAGGTAGCTAAAGCAGGTGCTTTGGAGTGCTTAGAGCTTGGTCAGACATTGAAGACACCAAGGTCATCCATTGCTTCGCAGGTCATTGCCATTGTCTTTTGTCCTGTTGCTGGACTTCAGTGACTCTGAAAGAGAGTGAGGCTGATGACTTTGTGCAACTCTGCCTCACTTAAATCCAATTCATGCATGAGTCAGGATCTCATACTGTGATGTCATTGGTCTTCAAAAACGAAGGACAAACAAAATTTGATACAGAATAAATAAGCAAATATTATATCTAGAGGCTACAAAAATTATGTTATATATGTATGCTTTCCTGAGAAGCGTTATGATTGTAGTGGAGAAAAGGTCCAATTTGAAATCAGAGTAAGTGGGGTTCAAGGCTTGTTGCTGACCCCTACTGGCTCTACGCCCAGGTAACTGTCATAGGTACAGGAGGTAGCTAGATGGTGCAGTGCATAGAATGCTGGGCATGGAGTCAGAAAGGCATGAGTTCACTTCTGGCCTCAGACTTAATAGCTGTACAAGTTGCATAACCTCTGCCTCAGTTTTCTCTACCATGAAATGAAGAGATAGTAACAGCACCTGCCTTATAAAGTTGTTGAGGGGATAATAGCTATAAAGCATCTAGCACAGTAGTGCCTGGCGCCCAGTCGTATGTAATATATTGTCTTTCCATTTGCATTCATAGACCTCTTTGGCAGTCTGGTGAAGTATAAGGAATAAAATCCATAGGATTACAAAAGAAATCAATTATACTGAAGTACAGATATAAAAAAAAAGTTTAAAAGTTCACAGGCCCCCAGGTTAAGAGCCCTTTCAGTCTAACGCTGTAAGTTAGTTGTTGATCCGAATTGGTAGGGGATATTTCCTCGCTAGGAGCTCCTATAGTCAACCAATCAACCAACCAATCAGCAAGTATTTATTAAGTACTTAGTAAATACCAGGCAAGAAGTACATGGTATCTCTTTTCATGGTGTTTAGGTTTTGTTGGTGAAGACAACACGTATGTATCAGTTAATTATACACAAAACCTTATCCCAGTTATGTGTAAAATAAATACCAGGTAAATCTGTGTGTGTGTGCGTGTGTGTGTGTGTGTGTGCGCGTGTGTATGCATGTGTGGGTAGTGTAGCAGATATCTATTAAAATTTCTCAAATGTATATAGATGATTTCATTATTGTGAAAAAACAAAATTGCCTATAAGTGTTCCTGAATTTACATTTATTTTCTGAATCAACGTACACTAATAGTGCAACTATTGTCATGTGGGCATCCATAAGATGTCTCATGTTAAAAATATCTCCTTATACTCACAAAGGTTGGGAACTACTATAGTAAGGCATGAAAGGATGCCAGTGGAAGGGCTATCACTTGTGGAAAAACCCATACCAGTGAAATCTTGGATCCTTGAAGGATGTAGTTGTATGCAAATTCATAAAATATAACTTTAAAGAAACTCGCACAATGGCTTAGGTGTCTATTCTTGCACGAATCTTTTTATTTTTTCCTTTTTGGAGGGCAGTTGGGGTTAAGTTACTTGCCCAAGGTCACACAGCTAGTTTTTTTTTTGTGTTAAGTGTCTGAGGCCAGATTTGAACTCAGGTACTCCTGACTCCAGGGCGGGTGCTCTACTCACTGCCCCACCTAGCCGCCCCATGAATCTTTTCTTAATAGTCAATGTAGAGTTTATGAACTAAGAAGTAATTTCTAATAATTTCTGTTTATCTAAGTATTGCTACCCACAAGGAATTTGAACTTTTTTCCCCCCCTAACACAAATGTTCTTTTTTTAGTCCAGTATTTCTGAGCTCTTAGAGAGTAGGAGAGATGCTACAGAAATATGGAGTTCTCATTTTGCATTTATGTAGCATTTTTTTAGTAGAAAAAAATTAGGTCAGTGAAATACATTTGCAGCATGTGCAAAAATAATTTAAGTTATTCCACCCCCTCTATTGTCAAGATTCTATCAGTATTCCCATTGTATTAAGAGGGAAACTGAAGTAGAAAGAAACTGAATTCAGCAGCTTGTGATATCATAGTTTGAGGATTGTAAGAGGCCTTAGAGAGCATCTGGTTCAACCCTCACATTTTACATATGACAAAACAGACTCAGAGAGTTCAAATAACTTCAAGTGGTATGTGCAATTTCTTGGGACAAAATAAAATAATTGCACTTATTGACTTATACAATAGACCTTAATTTTTTTATATTAAAAAAACACACCTTTTAACCTGAAACATATTCTCCTTTTAAGGCAATAATTTATTTTGTAAGATTTAACATTAAATTCACAAGATTTTGACATTTTCTTAAATTCTTTATCATAGAACCACACTTTGATCACGTTGGTTTAGTAAATTACCTTTGATAAACAGTCCAAGCCTAGCTTTGATTGTAACCCACAAGTTTTCCTTAAAATAATTCAGTTTTATTTTTTGTTCTGAATTCTTTTACTCCCCTTTCCCATTGAAAAGACAAGGTAATTAAAACCCATTACAAATTCCTGCATCAACCATATCCCAAAAAATCAAGAAAAAGTAAGAAAGAGAAGAAAATATGCTTTAGTTTGTACTTTGGATCTATCAGCTCTTTATGTGGAAGTGGATAGCACATTTTATCTCTAGTCAACCTATAGGTTTTCATTCTTTGGGTTTTGTTTTACAATTTCTTGATTTCTCATAAATTCATTAGCTTCCATTTGCTCCATTCTGATTTTTAAGGAATTGTTTCCTTCAGTGAGCTTTTGGACTTCTTTTTCCATTTGGCCAATTCTGCTTTTTAGGGCATTCTTCTCCTCATAAGCTTTTTGGATTTCTTTTGCCATTTAGGTTAATCTATTTTTTCAGGTGTTATTTTCTTCAGTATTTTGGGGGGGTCTCCTTTTGCAAGTTGTTGACTTTTTTTTTAATAAGTTCCTTGCATCACTCATTTCTCTTCCCAGTTTTTCCTCTCCATCTCTTACTTGATTTTCAAAATCCTTTTTGAGCTCTTCCATAGCCTGTGACTAATTCATATTTTTCTCAGAGATTTTGGATACAGGAGCTTTGACTTTGTTGGCTTCTTCTGATTGTATGTTTTTATCTTCTTTGTCACCAAAGTAAGATTCTGTAGTCTGACTATTTATGTTGTTAGCTCATCGTTCCAGCCAAATACTTGACTTTCTAACTCTTTGTCGAGGTGGGGGTAAGTATACTGTTCTAGGCTTAAGGGGCATTTTTTTTTTATCAACCGCTAGATCTACCACAGTCTGTGGGCCCAGAGCTCTGGAAGTAGCCGCTGTTGCCACTGCTGCTGCTGCTGCCATCCATTGCTGCTGTCCTGAGCCTCATACTCCTCTTTCACCCAGGTCCCACAGAGTTTTCCTACTGAACTTCTGTGCTGCCTTTGGTATTTATGGGTTGAGAAGCCTGGAAAATACCACAGCTGCCTGTGATTCATTCCAAATGAGGCCTACTCCAGCCCTGTCTGTGCTGGCACGGCCCACCGCACTCTGCTCCCAGCCCAGTGTGATATACCCTTCCTGTCATTCTTCCAGGTTGTCTTGGGCTGGAGATTTACTTCACTCTGTCATTTTGTGAGTTCTGTAGTTCTAGAATTTGTTTAGAGTCATGTTTTTAACAGGTATTTTGAGGGGCTTGGGGGAGAACTCAAGGAAGTTTCTGCTCTTACTCCGCCATCTTGGCTCTGCCCTCAACCTATAGATTTTCAATGGGGTTTAATTTGGGTGAGTTTCTAGACAACTGGATCATGTTAACTTCTAACTCTTGAATAAGTTTTTTAACCCTGTGACATGTGGCATGACATGAAGTATTTTTGCAATAATCTTTCTCCGTTTGGGAAGTATGGTCATTCTGGAACAATTTTGTTTCTCTGTATCAGCAAATTTTTCAGGGTTCTTTGTTCTTTCAGTGGGGTTAATACTTTCAGGTTCACTAGAAGTAAAAAACAATCCCCAAAGCATTTTTGGGTGGATGTTTTTCAGTCAGATGAAGATGCTCAGTTCTTACAGGCTTACTTAGACATCTTCTGACAAAGGTTTTTAGCATAGTCATGAATGAAAAAGTGAGTTTAATGAGTAAAAATAAAAAAATATTTTTCTGTTCTCCATTCTCTAGTCCTTTGTATTGTTTTGTTCAGGACCAATGATTTTTTTCTTCATGGAAATGTTTGTTTTGTTTAACTAGTCTTCATGCTAGTTTTTCCAACTTAAAGAAGCCTGTGCCACGCTGCAAAAGAGCTCAATAACAATCCTTCCAGTTGCCAGGTTACTATGCGAGTCTTAGTTTTCTGTGTACTGAATTAGGTTGTTTTGTAATTTGTCAGTTCTTGGCATTGTTTTTCATTTTCAAGCACACCTTTGTGCTTTGGCATGACTGATCCTGTTTTACTACTGTGATCCTTGAAGAATTTTGACTTCTTCACAGCATCATGTATAACTTGAACAATCATTGAAGTGGGCTTTGTAAGAGTTTTTGCACATTTCTTTGGAATAGTATCCATTCTTAAAAAGACATAGAATTAAAAGCACAACAAAAGAGAGAAATGAAATATATGGGCATTGCATAAAATCCAGCATTCAGTTAGAAAGAACTAATTGAAGGTGGGGAAGGCAGGTCAATTCTATGATGGTCAGACATTCTGTGTCAACCTGGTGTCAGTAGAAGCAAAATGCCCATTATTGTCACAAAATTATTGCTTCTCTCAAATAATTCGCACATTACTATTTGACCATACTCACACGATGCAGTGGGGTCACAATCTTTCTAATATAATTGGAAAACCCCCCCCCGCCAAGTCCATTTTTCTGTGCTTCAGTAGGATTTTCTCAGCCTGAATGAGACTCTGGGAAGCTTAAATGAATAACAAATGGTCTTATAACATCAGAAGTCTTGATCTCTTCTAGTTTCGTGAAGTTGTTAGTCAATCACTATTTTCCTACTCCATAGAACTCATGTCTCCTAAAGTGATCCATGGGAAAGAAACAGTGCCTGCATGTCTGCTTTCACACTGGGGAGGGGGGCATAGTAGTGGTTAATTATTGTAATGATGAGACATATTCCAGGAATGTGAATATTGGTCTAGACAAATTGCAACCAGAGAGATTTGGGCATGCTGCCTTCTATACAGTATCAACTTATTATTTTACTGAAGCCAATTTTCTTAGTATGGGTAAGCAGTGTATCCTCTAGAGGATAGGTTTAGTGCTAGATGGACACACATATATACACATATACTCCCACACACAAAATTTAGCTCTAATTTGGTGACACTTTTTCAATTGGTTTGCCAATTCCATTGACCAAAAAACACATCTCATCAAATTCTTCCATCACAGAGATTAATTAATCATTGTGAAATGGGTCTTAGCTACATACTTCCCACTTCTACTGGGATTGTTGTGGATCTGTAGCTTTTTGAAGACTCATTTTAACAAAACAACTCCAAATGTCAGTTTGTATTTTAGCAAAAAGGATCTTTTCTTTTATTGCAGTGGATAATATGTATAAATATGTTTCACTGTGTATAAGCATTTTTATAGACATCTGCATTCCAAAATCCACTATATAAGAGGGGAAGAAACCCCCAAAGGATAAACTTGCCATTTGAAGGAACGAATAAATATTGCAAATAAGTTTGACATAAAAAACTGCAATGTTTTAAGGTACCTTCCACATATCAGGGGATTCCGCCCCCCCCACTTGTTATTTTTATGAAGCAAATCTTTCAAGATTCTTCATCTGGCTTAGATCACTTGACAGTACTGATGAAATATGTACTCTCTCTCCAATTTCACAGAGTTGATTTCCGGGCTGTAAAGTCATCTCTGATGATAAAACTTTTCAGGAGCTTTACCCATGCTTAATAAATTGGCAATCTCTTACTAAGGGCAATTTCAAGTCCACTATTGAGAACTGAAATGGATTGGTCTATTTTATTTTCAGATCTTAGCTGTGATGAGAATAATGTGAAGACTTTTGACTTTAATGATTTTTTTCCTAGTCAATTTTCTTTCTCAAATTAAAAGAAAATTGTGGTGCCTATAATCACATATATCCCTTTAGCCACAACTACCTGTCTTGCCATAATCATTGGAGATTGGTACCCTTGGATAATGTTTTTTGGGGAAATGTATCTTTTAAAATTGAAAATGAGGAAGGTTTCTTTCTGAAAATGAGTATTCTGTGAAAGCAATGCCTTTTGTTTCTTCTACTGAGCTTAAATTAACCCCTGCTGTGTCATGTATGAAGCTTAGAAATCAATGATGCCTAATGACTCAGTTGACTTCATCCTAGTTGTCTTGGTTTGATTATCAGTAATTCTTTCAAGAATGCCATAAATTAGATCATCAAAATTTTGAGCTGTTTCAGTTGATGAAACTTACTTGAAAAGTATAAAGCTAAGCTCTTAACTGAAATGACAAAGAATTCTTAAAGACTCAAAATGAGCTGGTATTTTTCTCCTGCAGGGGCTAGTGGTCAGAATGTTTCAGCATGATATAGTGGAAAGAACACTGGACTGAGGGTTGGAAGAGCTGGGTTCTAGTCGTGAGTTTTCCATTAACTTACTCTCTGACTTTGAGTAATTTACTTCAACTTGTTAGGTCTTGCTTTGCTTCTTGGTAAAATGAGGAGGCTTGGACTAAATGTTCTCTAAAGTTCCTTTCAAATCCCAAATTCTGTTTGTCGTCTCTCCCTCTTCTTCTAACCAGCATCCTCACCCCATCAATTTATGTTAGATTTTTGTAGTGAGGAACGCAAATATCCCTTGCATCTTCTGAAGAGCTTAAGTCTTTAAAGCTGACAGACAATAATGAGGGTTGGAGATGGTAAAATCAAATAGAATTGAAGTGGTCAATTTCTGGGAATAATGAAAAATAATGATGCTGATGAAAACTAGGTGGTTAAGTGATTTGTTCAAAGCCGCACAGATTGTAAATAGAAAGCTGAGATTCGGACCCAGGTTCTCTAACTTCCAAGTCTTGCCATTATGCAATGTAGTCCTTACTTTGTAGCTTTTCAGCTATTGGGGAGATAATACTCTGATTCTGTGGTCCTCATTAATTTCAGAAATGTTTGAGTATTGTGCTAGGTCTTAGAGGAAAGCAGCTCAAGAGCATCAGTAGCGTACTAGCATATTAATGTACTTCTGGTCCCATGGCTGAGCAAGTAAGGAAAATGGCCGAGGCCCGAATGATTTCAGCCCAGAACAAAATGGGTAGCGCTGGAGACCAAAAAAGGAAAGAACTTTGCTCTGACAGAGGTAAAGAACAGGCTAAGGAAGTAGTTAAACCTTGAGCCAGAGGATGAGAACTGTGTGGACTCATAGGAGAATTCAGGACCTCAAGGGTTAGGACCTAGAGACTGGGTGGGATGATTAGTCTGGATAATGAGAATAAAGGAAGTATCATCTTATGGGCCTGGGATTTGGAGAAACAGCATGAGAGAAAACAGGAGGCTAAGATAAAAGTACTGATAATGAGAATATACAATACTATGTATACTATATTAGAAAGTTATGCAGCAAGGTACGTGTCAGGAGTGAAGGTAATTAGAAATATATACGTACTGAAACACTTGCCATCATCCTCATTTAATATTCGATAGGTATGCACATGACCTTGAACTGTATGCTTTGTAGAATGTAAAGAAGACATGCTCTCTCGAACTCATAGAGCGTATAATGCTACCAACTTGCCTTTATTGACATATAACTAGCTGCATGTCTTTCATGAAAGGTGGTCCAATGGGGACTTACCAGTTTTCGGGGAAAAAAACTCCGCCTGAGCTATTAGTTTTCTCTGCTATTTTCCTACTCTGTTTTTGCTAATCTCAGAGAGGAAAAGAATAGAATTTATGCCACCTATAAATCTAAAGGCTACCTATAGGCTTTTGTAAGAGTATAGAGTCAGTTTTAGTTTCAAAACAGAAATCAGAAGCCATAGGCCTTGGTAATGCTGCTTTAAAATAACTTGAAAATTGGGGGCTTGGGGGCAGCTAGGTAGCACAGTGAATAGAGCACTGGCCCTGTAGTCAGTAGGACCTGAGTTCAAATCCAGCCTCAGGCACTTAACACAAAAACTAGCCATGTGACCTTGGGCAAGTCACTTAACCCCAATTGCCCTGCCTTCCCCCTCCAAAAAGAAAAAAAAAATCAGACAAACCCAACAAAAAGCAAACAAAGAAAAATAAATAAAAAAAGAAAATTGGGGCTGCATCTGTAGGTTGTATAGGGATAAAAGTTATTTGATCTATGGATCTGTTATTGATTAGAGATCTGTCTCCTTGTTGGACCATACTGTGATACCGGTAGAGTCTTGATGCTTTCTGATCCTCAGTTTTATCATTGGAATTGGGAAAAAGTCACCTGAGAATCTCAGAACAGTCACTTACACGAGGAATCTTTATATAACAGACAGTATAGTTCCTGTAAAGGTGGTGCAAGATTTTTAAGATTCCCTGATTCCTGTTATATGCCAATTATCTTAGCCTATGAGATGTCATAACTGGCTCCCTGATCCTTCTTTCAAACTCTTCTCGGTATAGTTGTTCCAAAGTCCTCCATGTATCAATATGTTATTGGCCCCTCTGTTTAAGTAACTTTAGTTACAAGCTTCCAGGAACTTATATTCGATACAGTGCTAACTAAGGAGGAAATTAACGTGTCTCAGTTTGGGGGAAAGACAGAACTCTTGTTGATTATGGGACCTATTTGACTGGATTCAGATTCTATATCTTGTTTTACTGTGGGCATCCTATCTACTAGGACCCAGGGTGAAGAGCTGGTTAGTCTTAAAGAAAAACAAACTTCTAATTTATTTTCATCTTAGGTAGCTTAGAGAAATGCATGCGTACTTGAGTTGTTAATTCATTTGCATAGAAGTAACACCCTTCTCATTGATACAGCCTTAAGTCATCTAAGATTTTAGGACTATTTTTAGTAATTTTATTGTCCAATATCTAAGCTACAATAAAGACAGGACCATGTTGGGGTATAATGGCAAGGTTTTGGAGTCAGAGGACCTGGGTTCACGTTCCTGCTTTGCCACTTACTACCCATGGGTGACTTTGAGTAAATCACTTAACCTCCCAGGACTTAGTTTCCTCATCTGCAAAGTGAAAGAATAGACCAGATGACCTAGAAAGTCCCTTTTGGCTCTAAATCTATGATCCAATGAACTTGGGAACTAAACTACAGCACCTACAGTCTCTTCTGCCTTCCTAGTGTTGCATTTATTGATGGCCTTTTAAGATGTTTTTCTTCATACTCTCCACTTCAGTGTACGTTGTGATTCCATCAACGGGATGTTCCCTTTCTTGGTGCAGATTGTAGCCAATTGTGTAATTCTTATATTGTCCTAGACCAGCAGTTCTCAACCTGTGGGTTATGTTCAATGTGTAACAATGAAAATACACCTTGCATATCAGATAGATTCATAACAGTAGTAAAATTACAGTTAGGAAGTAGCAACGAAAATAATGTTATGGTTGGGGGTCACCACAACGTGAGGAACTGTATTAAAGGGTCACGGCCTTAGGAAGGTTGAGAACCGCCGTCATAGACCCACTGTATGTGCTAGAGGTCTTATAATAATAGCCACATTTGTACAGTGCTTTACCTTCTGCAAAGCACTTTTCATAGGTTATCACAATATCCTCACAGTAATCCTCAAGAGATATGTGCTGTTATCCCATTTAATTGATGAGGAAACAAAGTTTAGAGACGTTAAATGACTTGTCTGAGCATATCAAAAAAGTGTTTGACTTGTCTAATAATAATTAATAACAATAATAATAATACTAATAAGCTCTTTCACAGATGAAATTCCTGCTTTGTAGTGGAGATAGAACATCCTTTCCACATTTAAGATTCTATAAAGTGTTTGGGAGTGTAAGGGAGAAGAATACGGCAGTGTTCAGTGATACGTGACTTTTGAACAGTGTTTTTTAACAGGGAGCCATTTACCGTCTTTGCCAACCCCCACTAACTAACAGGTACATATTTTCAAGTGGCGGAAATGCAGGGGACCAATACAGGAATTTGAAGGACAATGTGAAGGAACTTTCCAATCCTCCCCTTTGAATTCTCTCTTTTTAATCTGCTTCATGAATGGCAGACAGCAGCTGGAAACATTGCTTTAGACAGTCTCATCTTAACTTCATAGAATCACAGAATTTACAGTTGGGAGAAACCCTGGGGAACATCTAGTCCAATCCAAGCAGATTAAATAGATTCTGTCTATTTACTAGATAAAGAAATTGATATTCAAAAAAGGGAGGTAACTTCCCCAAGGTCACATAGCTTGTTATTAGAAGAGATAGGATGAAAGGACAGGTCTCCTGATTACTGGTTTAGTTTATAAAGTTCTCTATTTGGCATTTGAAGATTTCCAAAGTGTGGCTGTGCAACTTACCTTCTTAAGAAGCTTTATGATACATTAGCACTTCCCAGGATTCCTTTAAGTTCCAACTGAAATGCTGTCTTGTAGAGGAAGCCTTTCGTGTATTCTAGCGTCTTCTCTGTCAGTTATCCTATTTTCTCCTATACATCTTTTGTCTCCATGTGTTTGTTTATTTGTGGTCTATCCTGTGGAATTGTGAAGTTTTTGAGTACAGGACTTGACTTTTGATGCTTTTTTTTTTTTTTTTGGCATTCTCAGGGCTTAGCAAAGTGTACCAGTATACAAGGTACAGAGTAGGTGTTTAACAAATGTGTATTGGTTGATGGTGATTGTTTGGACCCACTCCGATTGCTGTAGCAGTTTTAACATGTTTTGTTTCTGACAGGCCAATTCGCCCCCTCGTTAGACAGTTTAGTGGCCTCTGTGCTCGCTGGGGCTTACAATATTAGTGCTGAGCTTCATGTGGACACCTGGTTGGCTTAGACCACTGCAGCTCAGAAATCCCAAGCTCAAGAGATTCTCAAACCTTCGTCTTCCCAGTATTGGGGATTATAGGCATGCTATACCATCTCCAGGAGACTTATTTTCTATTAAAGACAATGGAAAAATATAGTATATCCATGTGGGAATAATTAATCTGTATGGGAAAATGGTGTCAAAGAGAGTAAGCAATGACTATGTAAGGAAGAAAAATTTCTCTAAAAAACAAATGCTTAAGAAAGTAATAAATGATTCCACTTTTTTTTCCTACCTCATTTTTTTTAAGCAACAAAGAAGCATTGCAGTACATGTGAATTTGTGGGCCTTAAGATTTTTATGTATTTTTATTTTTCAAATGAGTGACCTAATCGCAGCCGGGGATTATCTGTAGACAATTATCTATGTACCGAGGTTTTATATTTTTAATCTTTTGGTGGTTTTCCTTCATGTAGCTTCTGTTTTTATTGATCCCATTAATTTAGGGTGTTAAATGCTTGATTGTTTAAAAAAAACATTTTTCTTAAACCTTGCCATTTATTCATTGTTTTGCCAGTTCATAGGTAATTTGAAGGATGAGGAATAAAGATGAGCAATCTTGTTTATGTTACTAATGGTAATTATAGCACTTCTGTTGTAAGTTGTAACCTGATATCCTGTTTAACCTCCAGAGGCTCTGTCTCTTGGAAATGAAAAGCCTGTTCAGTTCCAACAGCTCCTTAGTATAAAGTGAAGGGCTTTCCTATCTAAGTATTAGATTATCAACCAAAGAAATGTAATGGACAGATTTTGTATTGAAGCAAAAATGGTTCCTTCAGGTGAATGTTTGCCTTTCAGCTCCACTGGAGCATGTGGGTAAAAACAGATATATTTAGAGCTATAACCAGATGTTTCTGTCCTTGGGGCCAGTTCTAATAGTTCCCATCTTGCCATACTCAAGTGTGAAGAATCAAAACTATTCCTAAGTATACTTGGGGTAGGGGTGAAGGAGTAAAGAGTAGACCCTTAACCATGCACCTAGTGTTTGATTATTACAAAAAAAAGTTAGGAAACCAACTTTAGCATAATAAGATGGATTCTATGAATAGCAGAGCATCATTTCCTTGAACTTAGAATTCAGACTATCTTATATTGAGTGATTTGTTAAGGAGATGCCTGTGAAAGTACCAGCTATATTCTTCCTTTCCATTAAGGACTATGAGAATTTCATATTCTCATTAAACAGGGGAAAAAGTTTTGTAGCGTGAAGTGGAGATAAATCTGGATTATTGTGTCAGTTTACTGTTCTGGCCTTGACACTTAAGGTGTAATGATTTGGGTTGCCTCTCAACACAAAAATGAATCATACTGGAGACTGAGTTTATAAACCTCTAAGGGAAAATTATATTATGTCATATATTCTAACAAGGTATTTGTATTTGATAAGGAGCCTACATCAGATGCTCTGGAGATGTGATTATTCAAGGGAGTCACTAAGAAAAGTACCTGTACATTTTTCATAGGCATTATTTACTTTCTCTTCTAAAGTCCTACCCTAATGTCTTATTGTGGTGTGGAGATGATTCTGGGTTCTTTTTTTTTAGAAAAATCTACCCCCCCATTAATTAATTAATTTATCTGTAGTTTTCAACATTCATTTCCACAAGATTTTGAGTTACAATTTTTTCTCCACATCTTTCCCCTGCCCCCACCCCAAAATAGTGGGCCTATTGAATATTCCTTCTCCCAATCTGTTTTCTCTCATATCCTCACCCATCTTGCCCCCCAACTTTCTAGTAGGGCAAGATAGATTTCTATACCCCAGTGCCTGTATATCTTATTTCCTAGTTGCATGTAAAAAAAACCAAATTTTTTTTAAACTTTTTTTTTTAAAACTTTGAGTTCCAGATCTTTTCCCTTCTTCCCTCCTCACCACCCCCACTGGGAAGACAAGCAATTCAATATGGGTTGTACATGTGTAGTTATGCAAAACATTTCCATAGTAGTTATATTGTGAAAGACTATATTTTACTCTATCCTATCCTGCCCCCACTTATTTTATTTTCTCCTTTGACCCTATTCCTTTTCAAAAGTGTGGGCTTCTAATTACCCACTCCCCCAATCTGCCCTCCCTACTATCATCCTCTTTCTTATCCCTTCCCCCCCTATTTTCCTGTAGGATAAGATACCCACTTGAGTGTTTATGTTATTCCTTCCTTAAGCCAAATTCAAGGTTGTCCCATTTCCTTTCACCTTCCTGCTCTTCCCCTCCATTGTACCAGTTTTCTCTCGCCACTTTTATATGAGATAATTTACCCTGATCTATCTCTCCCTTTTTCCTTCTCCCGATAAGTTCCTCTCTCACCTCTTAATTTAATTTTTCAGTTATCATCCCTTCGTATTCAGCTGATCCTGTGCTCTATGTCTATGTATACATATATATGTGTACATACATATTCACACACTCACATATATATTTTTATGCACATATACCCTCCTGTACATACATACATATATATTCTCTTCAACTATCCTCATACTGAGAAAAGTCTCATGAGTTACAATGATTGTTTTTCATGTAGGTATGTAAATTTAATAAATTCCTCATGATTTCTTTTTCTTATTTATCTTCTCATGCTTCTCTTGATTCTTGTATTTGAAAGTCAAATTTTCTGTTCAGCTTTGGTTTTTTCATCAAGAATTCTTGAAAACAGGGTGGCTAGGTGGCACAGTAAATAGAAAACTAGCCCTGGAATCAGGAGGACCTGAGTTCAAATCTGGCCTCAGACACTTACCATAAAAAACTGGCCTGTGACCTTGGGCAAGTCACTTAGCCCCAATTGCCCTGCCTTCCCCCCTCCAAAAAACAAATCAACAAAAATGAACAAAAAAAAAAAGAATGTTTGAAAATCCTCTATTTCATTGAATGACCATATTTCCCCCTGAAGCATTATACTCCGTTTTGCTGGGTAGATGATTCTTGGTTTCTATCCTAGTTCCTTTGACCTCTGGAATATCATATTCCAAGCCCTTTGATCCCTTAATGTAGAAGCTTCTAGGTCTTTATTATCCTGATTGTGTTTCCATAATACTCAATTGTTTCTTCTTGACTGCCTGTGGTAGTTTCTCCTTGACTTAGGAACTCTGGAATTTGGCTATAATATTCCTAGGAATTTTCTTTTTGAGATTTTTTTTTTTTGGAGGACCATTGGGGTTAAGTGACTTGCCTAAAGTAACATGGCTAGTAAGCGTTAAGTGTCTGAGGCCAAATTTGAACTCGGGTCCTCTTGATACTAGGGCCAATGCTCTATTCACTGTACCACCTAGCTGCCCCATTGGGATCTTTTTCAACAGGTGATCAGTGAATTCTTTCAGTTTCTATTATGCCCTTTGGTTCTAGAATATCAGGGCAATTTTTCTCGACAATTACTTGAAAGATGGTGCCTAGGCTCCTTTTTTGATAGTGGCTTTTAGGTAGTTCAATAATTTTTAAACGATCTCTCCTGGATTTATTTTCCAGGTCAGTGATTTTTCCAATGAGATATTTCACATTGCCTTCTAGTCTTTCATTTGTTTGGATCTGTTTATAGTATCTTGATTTCTCATAAAGTCATTAGTTTCCATTTGCTCCAATCTAATTTTGAAGGTGTTATTCTCTTCAGTGAGCCTTTGAAATTCCTTTTCTATCTGGGCAAGTCAGTTTTTTTAAAGCATTCTTCTCTTCATTGGCTTTTTGGGCCTCTTTTGTCATTTGAGTTCGTCTATTTTTTAAGGTGTCGTTTTCTTCATTATTTTTTTGGATTTCCTTTAGCAGGTTGTTAACATCACTTTTCATGATTTTCTTGCATCATTCTCATTTCTCTTTTGAATTTTTCCTCTACTTCTCTTACTTGATTTTCAAAATCCTTCTCGAGCTCTTCCCTGACCTGTAACCAGTTCATATTTTTCTTGGAAGCTTTGATGCATGAGTGTTGCCTTTGTTGACTTCTGGTTCCACATTTTAATCCTTTTTGTCCCCAAAAAAGAATTCTATGGTCTGATTGTGCTTCCTCTGTTTACTCATCTTGAGAGCCAGTTACTTGACTTTTGAGCTCTTTGCCACGGTAGAACTCTGCTTCCAGAGTGGAGAGAGCTGTGTCCCAAATTGCTGGGGTTATCACAGCTGTCAGAACTATGAGGAGGTTGCTCTCTTTACAGCTTCCACAAGCTCCAGCACACTCACATTCCTCAGCCCAGGACCACCACCCAAGACTGAAACTCAGATTCAAGCAGGTCAAAGCAAGAGTGATTGCCCCCTGAATGGTTGCTTGGTTGCCCTACAATCTGCAGGCCAGGAACTCCAGAAGCAGCCATATGGCAGCAGCTGCAGCCACTGTGCCTCTGCCCCCTCTCACCCCAGGGGCAGGGACTAGATTGTGCTCTTCCATCACCCAGTTCCAACAGAGTTCCCTACTGACCTTCTTCTTTGTCTTTGACATTTATGGGTTGAGGAGTCTGGAAAGTGCCACGGCTGCTGATGATTCACTCTCTTGAAGTCTACTCTGGCCAGTTGGGGCTGACTCTGGGTCTGGTCCCACATGGCTCATGTGGGACTGCACTTGGCTCCCAGTGTGGTGGTATAGACCCTGTCAGCCTGCCAGGCTGTCTTCAGTGGGATCTTAGTTTCTCTCTGTCACTTTGTGGGTTCTGTAGCTCTAAAACTTGTTTAGAGTCATATTTTACAGGTTTTGGAGGTAGTTGGAGTGGGAGCTCAGACAAGTTCCTGCTTTTACTCTGCTATTTTGGCTCTGCCACCCAGGGACTATCTTTTTGCTTGAGGCAGCTAGGTGGTACAGTAGATAGAGTGTTAGGGTTGGTGTTAGGAAGATTTGAGTTCAAATTCAACCTTAGATACTTACTAGATACTCTAGGCAAGTCACTTAACATCTGTATACCAAAATTTCCTCATCTGTAAAATGGGGATAATAACCCCTGAGGGTTGTTGTGAGAATCAAAAGAGAGAATAATTGTAAGAGCACTTAGAACAGTACCTGGAACATTAAATAAATGTTAGTCATCACCATAATTTTTATTGTTATTAGCATTATTTTTACTATCACTTATATCACCTACCTTTACCACAGTGACTGGCCCATAATGAGAACTTAATAAATGTTTGTTTTTTTTTTCTTTTCTCTTTCCTTATGAACACACACAAATATAATACTAGGCAAAAAATTACTTTGCTGTGATATAATGTTTTAGGAAAATAATGACAGTAAAAATTTTAATAATGACAATGTTTTATAAAGCTTTAAAATAGTGCTTGGGGTTAATTTTACTTCTTTTAATTCTTAGGATTATAGGAGCAAGGATTCAGAGCTTGAAAGGACCATTATGAAGACCAGGTTGAACTTTCTTATGCAAAGAATGACAAGTTAATTTAAAATATCATAGACTCATAGATATTATCATAGAATCTAGAGGTGGAAGGGATTTCAGAGACCATAGTCCAACCCTCTTATTTTACAGATATGGAAACTTGGGCTCTTGGAGGTTAAATGACTTTCCCAAGGTCAAGCTGATAATAAATGGGAGAGCTGGGATTTGAACCCGGGTGATGCCGCAGAGTTATTCTTTTTTCCTGTTATATTGCTTACTTTGCCTCCCAGAACAGACTCCAATCTAGGTGTGCTTTAATTTGCACCCTAGATATTTTGCCAAAAACTTGTACTTCAAACACTTTTAAAGAAATTGACAACAACTCCTCCAAAGTCCCCATCTAAAGAGGACTCAGAACAGGCAAGGGGCAGCTCTTCACTTCTCACCAGCTCTACTGCTTGGATTTGCCTCCACCTTCATCACGTCCTGGCTAGCTAGATACTTTCTTTCTCTCTACCCATCCCACCTTATGTGTGCTTTCTTCCTTCATTAATAGATGGCAAGTTCCTTGAAGGCAGGTACTGTCTTACTTTTTCTTATATGCAGCTCCAGTACTTTGCTCTGTGCCGACTAAATGTTGTAGGTGCTTAATAATATTTTAATTGTAAACAAAATTCATCTTAAATGTATGAGAGGAAGTGACTATTTTAAAAAAGAGCCCTGATATGAATTCTTTCACCTAAAGAAGAACCCCTTTAAAACAGAAATGCAAACTGGGATCTGAATGCCTTTCCTCTATGTCTGTTGAAATCTTTCTTATTTTTCACATTATTCATTAAACCTTCCATGACCATCACAACTCACATTGTTCTGAACTTCTGTAACTCTTGTCGTACTTGCTAAGACTGCTTATTTCAACACTAAATCCTCTGCTGCCTTGGATTGTTACTAAATTATTTAAATAGATTTTGTGTTCCCAACAAGACTGTAATCTCGTGAAGGTCAGAGACGCATGCATTGTTCATTTCTCTGTCTGTCTGTCTCTCTCCCTGTGTCTTCCTGTCTCTCTCTCCCTCTGTCTCTGTCTCTCTATCTTTCTCTGTCTGTCTGTCTCTCTTTTCTCTTCTCTCTCTCCCCTCCCCAAACCTGGACAAAGCTGTTATTTAAGTTTGGGGATGGGAAAATTTATGTATTGCCTTGAATTATTCAAATCAGACAATACAGTGTAGTCTATATTCATAAGAAACTATATAGTCCCCTGTTTTAAAGGCAGAGCACTAGTTTTTAGAGTCAGAAGACCTCGGTTCAAGTTGGAATGTAGACACTTTATAAATTCATCCTTTGCAAGGAAGAAGAATTAATAAAGAGAATTGCTCTTAGAGAATTGCACTATGATTCTGGTCAACAAGAACATTTTTTGATCTGGAGAACAGAAGACTGGGAGAAAAGGGGCACGGCTATGGTAGAGCACCTGCTTTCAGAAAGGTGGTCATAAGGAATGCTTTACCCTAGAGGACAAAGCAAGAAGCAACATAAAGAAGTTGCAAAGCATCAGATTTAGGCCTTTTTTTATATTAAAGTAGCACATATTTCTTAATTTCCTAACAGTCAGGGCTATCCCAAAGTACAATGGGCTATTTCCAGGGACAGTAAAACAGTCATTGGTCCTGCACTGAAAGCTTTGAACCAGATGTTGGGTGTCTATTTCATAGCTCATAGTTTATAGAGCTAGAGCTGAAAGGGACCTTAGCAGTCATTGAGTCCAACTTCCTTGTTTTATTTTTTATTTTTATTTTATTTTATTTTTTGTCTTTGCTTTTCAGAGGGAGGAAGGCAGGGCAATTGGGGTTAGGTGACAATTCCTAAGGTCACACAGATAGTAAACGTGTAAAGTGTCTGAGGCTGGATTTGAACTCAGGTCCTCCTGACTCCAGGGTCGGTGCTCTATTCACTGTGCCACCTAGCTGCCCCTTTCTCATGTTACAGATGAGGAAGCTGAGACCCAGGGAAGTTGGGCATGTCATTCTTGTGCAGGTATGGGTTGGAGTAGATGGCTTCTAAGTCCCTCCCAGAGCATAGATTTGGTGGTTTTTAACTGCTATGAGACTCCAGGCAAGGTGTTCACCTCTCTGGGCCCACCTAGAAAATGGAGGTTTATAAGGCTTGTACTACCTTCCTGGAAGGGTGTTTATAAGCAGGGCCATTTACAGACTTTAAAAATACTCGACAAATTTGCACTGTTATTTTTATTATCATCATCATTGGCTTTTACATTAGTGGGCATTGTTCCTGAACGTACATAATTAGAGACTTTAGCATGATAGGAGACCAAAGATGCCCTCCATTACAATGCTTCTCTGAAATAATTAGCTCCCATGATTATACCACTTATTATTCCAAAGTCCAAGCTCTTCAAGACTAATAACAGTAGGGCAGATTACACCCTCTCTAAGCAATGACCAGCAAGAAAAAGTTATTTCCAGAGAGGTCTTATGCACCAATTTGTTATCATAGTGATAATTAAGTGAACATTTCCATTTTGTTAAGAGTTCCCTTCCAAAGTACCACTAAAAGACTGCTTTTGAAACCCTATGGTTCCTCATTGGATTTAATGGCCCTACTGGGGACCTCCTAGGTAAATCATGGTTTTCTCAAGAAAGCATCATGTTGATACTTATGATAAGAGTTTTGACCTGGATTTAGCTGACTTTAGTTCCCAACTTCCCTGATCTTTCTTTTAGACAGCCTTTGAGTTTTCAGTAATGATCAGTTATTGCTTAGGGACTCTTAAAATGGGAAGCTTGTAAAGTGTTTTTGCATCTTAAAAGCTCTGCAGTTCTTTCAGATGGGTATTTTTGGCAAATGCTGCTCTGTAGCATTAGGGAAATGAGTCTATGAGATAGCCCACTTCCATGGTCTTTTGCAAATGGAGAAAGATTGCTTTGTCATAAAACAAAAAAAATAATCCTCCAAGGGGGAGGAGAATAATAAAATCAAATTGTTTTATGGTTTGTCAGTCCAAGAAGCTTTTAAGCCATATCTATATAAAGGATGATATTTTAATGGGGCATCAATGTTTGTTTTATATTGGAAGTGCAGTAACATATTATAAAGGGTATGATTTAGCAACCTTAAGTTGTATCTCCTTAGGCTGACATTTAAGATATTTGAAATTTATTTGAAAGGACAACATCAAGTGGATTTTTACTTTTGACCATTTCAATGCAAGAGGTATTTATTAAGTACCGTGATGTCATTGTGCTAGGCATCGGGGATGGAAAGGCAAAAATGAAGCTATCCCTATCTTCAAGAAAGTTATATTCTACTAGAGTAGTGGTTCTCAACCTGTGGGTTGTGATCCCTTTGGGGGTCGAACGGCCCTTTCACAAGGGTCACAGGGGTCGCCTAAGAACATAGGAAAACATATTTCTGATGGTCTTAGGAAATGAGACACCACTCCTCTTTCTGTCTCCAGGCGGGTCTGCCCACATGCAGATGCGCCCACATACGAGTGTTAAAGGGGCGCACCATTAGGAAGGTTGAGAACCACTGTGCTAGAGGGATGTGGTGGGATACAACGTAGAATCTTGGATTTAAGAGATGGAAAGAACCTTAGAGGCCCCTCTATTTCAACCCCCTCGTTTTATAGAAGAGGAAACTGAGCCACAGAGAACTTTAAGTTCCTCCTCCAATGTCACAGAGATAGAAAGTGATTGAGGTGGCATTTGAACCCAGGCCCTTTGACCTAACATCTGATGTTCTTACTGCTGTATTAGACCAGCAATATGATGAGGGGAGAGCATTGTTCTGATATGAGGGAAAGCACCTTTCAATAGGTAAACTGACCCTTGAAATAAACTATAGGTAAACTGACCCTTGAAATAAACTATGTATGCTATGCCATGGAGATGAAGGCGAGTGCATACCAGGAATAGGGGAAAGTCTAAGAAAAGCCAGAAATTTGCAAGATGGGATGATAAATTCAAGGAACAAGTAGTAAGTCAGTCTTGATAAGATGCAGT
>CM053595.1:22927722-22953016 GCA_028646575.1 Pseudocheirus occidentalis | reverse complement strand
TACATTAAAAAAAACTACCTTTAAATATAATTGGAAAATACAAAATATGTGGTGGCAAAAAACTGGAAATTAAGGGGATACCCATCAATTGGGGAATGGCTAAACAAGTTGTGGTATATGAATGTGATGGAATACTATTGTGCTATAAGAAATGGAGAGGAGATGGACTTCATATTTACCTGGAGAGGCTTTTACAAACTGATGCTAAGTGAGAAGAGCAGAACCACAAAAAATTTGTACACAATCACAGACACATCATATGTGTGACGACCAACTTTGATAAACTGGATTCTTCTCAGCAACACAGTTATAAGACAACTCTACAAGTCTCAGAATGGAAGGCGATATCTACATTCAGAGAAAGATCTAGAAAGAACAGAGTTTAAATGGAAACTGAAGCAATCTACATGCTTTCGTTTTTTTCCACGTTTGGATTTGTTTCTTTTTTTCCATTGTTCATTCCATTGGTTACAACCCTTCTATACAACTAGACTAATATCCAATGTATTTGCAGATCCCATACTTGATTGCATGCCACCATGAGGGGAAGGTGGAAGAGGGAGGGGAGAAAATTTGAAACTCAAAGGATTCTGGAACTGAATCTTATAAATTAAAAGTAAATAAACAAATCATTTTTTAAAAAAGGACAATATAAAATATTATTTACCAAAAGTAAAAGAAGGGAGGAGGTTGGGAAAAGGCAGACACAATAGCATGATAGATATCTTCAAATATCTAAGTAACTGCCATGTGAAAGAAGGATTACATTTGTTCTGTTTGTTCTCAAAGGACAGAATTAGTAGCAATGAGTGCAAAGTAGGAAGAGAACCAAAGGAAGCAGATTTAGCTTAATGGGTGAAAAAATTTATCAACTGTTGTTCAGTTTTTTCAGTCATATCTCACTCTTCATGACTCCATTTTTGGGTTTTCTTGGCAGAGATACTGGAATGGTTTGCCATTTCCTTCTCCAACTAATTTTACAGATGAGGAAACTGAGGCAAACAGAGTCAAGTGACTTGCCCAGGGTCACACTGTTAGCATTTACTAACTGTCTGAGGCCAGATTGGAACTCATGAAGATGAATCTTCCTGATTCTAAGTTCAGTGCTCTATCCACTGCACCATCTAGTTGCTCATTCGTAACAATTAGAGGTGTCCAAATGGAAATCAGGATATCTTGGGAGATAGTGAGCTCCTGTCTGCAAGTCTTCAGTTCCCTTTCCAAGGCTCGTGTAGTGGGGACTTGAACTTAACATATCAGTTTGAACCAGACAGACTTGTCATTCCTTTCAACTCTGAGACTCTATGATCTTCAGATTCTCTATTGGAGAGGTTACAATCCCTTGTGCTTTATTTTCCTCTGGCTTTTCTCATCTATTAACTGTCACCCTAGACATCCCTGTTATCTCTCTTTGTACTGTGTTCAACCCAATCCACCTCATTCCTCTCTTTCCTCAGGCCCACAGCCCCTGTCCCTCACTAAAACCTCTCCACTACTCCTTTTCCAGTTGTCCCCAGTGCAACAACCATTCTACTGTGAACAAACTACCAGCCATCACTGAAATTTCAACCATCATTCCTAATCCAAGTTTTAATCAAAATTTGGATTTCCCCTACGGTCAGCCCTTGCCTTATAGCCAACTTCAAATTGTCACCATATTTCCTTCAAACCCTGTATCATAATAAATCAATCAAAAAAGCATTTATTAAGAACCTAGTATGTGCCAGCCAGACACTTTGTTAAGCACTGAGGATATAAAAACAAAAATCAAATAATCCATGCCTTCAAGGAGTTTGTAACCTAATTTGGAGGGACTGTATGTACATAATATACATAAAATGAATATGAGGTGGTTTGGAGAAGAAGAGCATTAAAAACTGAGAGATTCAGGAAAAAAAACTTCTTATAGGAAATGGCATGTTGATTTGAGCCTTGAAGAAAGCCATGGATTCCAAAAGGAGAGTGGAGAAAGGAATGCATGCCAGGCACAGGGACAAGTAGACAGACAGAAGACAGAGCATCATATTTCAGAGCAGGGTCAATAATATATAAAACTGAAGATATCGAAAGGGACCAGCTTCTGAAGAAACATAAACACCAAGCAAAGGCTTTATTAGATCCTGTTGGTAAAAGAAAGCTGCTGGGGTTTATCAGGAAAGGCAATGACATTACCAGACGTATGCTTTATGAAAATCTCTGGGTGAAGGATGGATTGAAGTCTGAAGAAATATGAGGAAGGGAGACTAAATCTAAAGTTATAATGATATTCCGGGCAAGAGGCAACGAGGGCCTGAACTAGGGTTTTGTCTGAGTAGAGAGAAAGGGACAAATGTAAGAGGTGTTGTGGAGGCAGTGATGACAAGACTTGGCACCTGACTGAATATGTTCTGACAGAGAGTAAGGAGTTAAGGATGACATCAAGGTTATGAACTTGAGACATTGAGGTTATAAACTTGGAGTAAATTTAAAGACAGAGGTGCCCCCCCCCAATGTAATAGGAAACTTTGGAAGAGGAGTGAGTTTGAGGGAAGGATAACGATGTGTCCAGGTTATCTAGTTTGAAATGCCCAATAGCTGGTTATTATAGCACTAGAGAAAACTAAGGCTGGATATATAGACCTATAAGTTATCAGAATAGAGATCATAACTGAGCCCATGAGAGTTAATGAGGTCAACAAGTGAAAGAGTATAAGGCAAAAGAAAACTCAAGACAGAGCCCCAGGACATATCCTCAGTTAATGGGCGCGTTTGTAGACACACAAAGAGCATCCAGGAGCAGCTGGAAAATGTAAGAAAAGTATCAGGAGGAAAGATTTTCAGAAAAGCAGAGAGGAGATAGTATCCCAAAGAAGAAAGCAATCAGTAATTTTAAATGTTTCGGAGAGATCAAGAAGGATGAAAACTGAGAAGATATCATTAGATTTGGCAATTAAAAGATCTGTGGTAACTTTGGACGAAACAGTTCCAGTTGAATGGTGATGTCAGACAGCTGTTGGTTAAGAAGAGAATGAGGGCTGCTGCCATCCCTGCAGAGAATACTGTGCTGGAGCTGGTGGCCCAGGAATGACTACCTTCTCAGCCTCTCAACTTATTCCGTTTGAAACCTTGCACGAACCTGTGGGACTCTTCCTATCCTTTTGGTTTGGCATTAAGAGACTGGAAGGATGGACAAAGATCCTCAGGGGCTATTAGATTCATCTCTGATGGCATCTGGTACTGCCAGCCATTCAGAAGATAAGGAGTCATTGGCTGGGCAGAAGCGAACCTCTTCTTAGGCCTTGGGCACTATTCCCAAGTGGAGATGTTCTTCCACATTTATCAAAAGGAAGAAATTTGATGATGAGTTGGTGGAGAGCAGCTCGGCAAAATCATCCACTCAAGCCAAGGGTGCCACAGGAGTGGAACCAGGGCATTGTTCAGGGAGTGAGCCTTCTTCCAGTGAAAAGAAGGTATCCAAGGCATTCAGCACACTAGTACCCCCCAGCCCAGTCCCTTCCCCTGGCCTCAATAAGCGCATGAAGAAAAGCAAGCAGCCACCACAGGTGACAAAGGACCTGAGCCGCTGGAAGCCAGCAGATGATCTCTTGCTCATCAGTGCTATGCTACAGACCAATGACCTGACATCAGTCCACCTGGGTGTGAAGTTTAGCTGCTGTTTCACCCTTCTGGAGGTCCAGGAGCACTGGTACACCCTTCTGTATGATGCTGTCATCTCTAAGTTGGCCTGTCATGTAATGAGGCAATACACCCAGAGGCCCATTGCAGCCATACAGAGTAAGGCTTTGTTCAACAAAGATAAGGAGCAGCTTCTGAGCAAAGTGGGATCAGCCAGTAAGCCCTCCCTAGAGACCTTTCAAGACCTGCTGCACAAATACCCCAGTGCCTTCTTGTCCCTCACAGCCAAGACCCTGCAGATCCACTGGCAGCTCAGGAAGCAGTACTGTCTCCTAGAGGACCAGACAGGGCAGCCACTACCAAAGGGGGGCCAGGAGCTAAATTTCTCAGATGCTGAGGATCTGATAAATGACAGCAAGCTCAAGGACATGCAGGATGAGGTGCTGGAGCATGAGCTCATAGTAGCTGACAGATAGCAGAAGTGGGAGAGTCAGCAGCTGGAGCAGGAGCTTCATAAGTGTCAGGTGTTGGTGGACAGCATCACAGGAATGAGTTCTCCAGACTTTGATAACCACACCCTGGCTGTGCTGCTTGGATGCATGGCATGATACCTGATGCATTCCAGGGAGATTACCCTCTGCAGAGATACTAAGGACAACCAGATTGATGTGTATCTCTCCCTGGATGGTCCAGCCTAGAAGATCTCCTGAAAGCAAGGTGTCATCAAACTGAAAAATAATACTGACTTTTTCATTGCCAACAAGGCTAGATGGCCAGTCTATATAAATGGTGGACCTGTCCTCTGTGGCTCCAAATGGAGGCTCAGCAACAACTCTGTGGTAGAGATCACCAGCCTGCAGTTTGTCTTCCTCATTAACCAGGACCTCATTACCTTCATCTGGGCTGAGGTTGCCAAGATAACTCCACAGTGAGAGAAGACAAGAGCCAAACAACTCGTCTCCAGCCTTATGGCCTCTTTTTTTTCTTTACAACAGCCATGCTAGTCTGGGAAAGCAAACTCTTCAGAGATTACTTCTGTCCCCTGGAGTCTGTGGTTGGAGGGTATCTCCTAAAGCCCCAGATGTGGCTTGTTTGAGCCCTGATGGAGGGAGGAAGGAAGGAGTCCATTTGGTAAGAAATCCTGACTCCCACAGTAGGGGGTACTAAAGGGAGACAGAGTATCCTTATTTGGTCCAGGACTCAGCATCCCATCCTCTCAGCAACATCAGTTCCACATTCTACCCACAGGCTGCCTCTCTCTGACAAACTTTTCCACTTTTTTAAATAAAACGACAAGCACCAAAAAAAAAGAAGAAAAAGAACAAGAAAGAAGAAGTAGGGTCACTGAATATAGATGGCTTTTTCAAGGAATTTGACTGTGAAAGAGAACAGAGATATAAAACGGGAGTTTTCAGGAATTATGAGATCTAACTAGAGTTTTGTTTTGTTTTTAAGATGAGACATTACTAAAGCATGTTTGTAATTATCAGGGAAGAAAACAAAAAATATGAAGAGACAGAAGAACATAGGGATCAGTGGACAATTTGCAAAACAGAGGAAGGGAGAGGTCAGGGGTTTATGTAGAGAGAATGGCCTTGTTGAGAATGTGCACCTCTTGATAATTAACTAGAGTAAAGAAGGAAATAGTGAGGGATAATTTCAAAGGGTTATGAAATGAAAAGGTTTGTCAGATGAGGAAGGTAGAAGAAGGAGCTCTCAGTGAGTGGTCTGGATTTTTTTAAGCATGAGGAAAAGTTGTCATCTGAGAAAGTAGAATAAGGAAGTTTTGTGCCTTGTACAGGGAAGAGATTTAGAACAGCCTTTGTGGGGAATGGTATAGAGAATGAATTAGGGATGAGTAAAAACATTACCTTGCTGCAATTTTCCAATTTAAATTAGATGATTTTTATTGGAGCCAGTCACAACAAAGTTGTGTGACTTTCTCCATCTCTGTTAAGCGGCAGATGAGTAGAAACAGAAAAGATGGATGACAGGGCTCATCCACGGTTGGGCTTTGACTAGAAGCAAGCCATGACAGGACAAGGGAGGAAGGAATTGGAGAGTAAATGACAAAACTGAGTTGGTTCACTAAGAGGTTGAGGACAGGAAGGAAGAAGAATATATGTCAAGGCAATAGCCTGGGAAAGTGCTAAGGGATTAAGATTGCAGATGTAGACTAGGTTTATCAGGAGAAAGATATAGGAAGAGATAGACCACTAGAAAATTGTAATTAGATAAAGGAATTTCAGAAATTTTGATCGTGGATGTAGAACATTTGTGGATGATGGTAATATTAAATCAATGGCCATTGCTCTGTGCAGTTGAAGTGGAATGGAGGATAAGTTATATGATTTAAGGATACTGAGGAACTTGGACATTAGGGTTCTTCACAGGTAGAAAGGGAGGGGATTTGCTGGGTATAAGATCCCTAATAAGTGTATAATGATGGTTTGTTGAGTTTGATTAAATTGAGCAAACAGAGCTTCTTGTGAACAAGTTCAATAAATACATGATTGATTTTCCGGTTTTCCTTTTCACTGGAAGAAAGTCCAAAAAAAGAAAGTTTTAACCTAGATTCCTCACCATACTAAATTTTGAGAGTCAGGAGAAGAAAAAGCTGAACAACTATAATTTCTGTTAGACACAGAATAGTCCAGGGCCTGTGGGCAGGAGGGGACAAAGAATACCTGATTGCTGCCATCAGTGATATATGATGAGATTCGTGGCCTATTCCTAATGAAAATGTATACCTGAGAGTCTGAATCTGCTCCAATTACTACTTCAGCACAAATGACTCCCAAATCTCCAACCCAGGAAAGATTAATCTCCCCTAAATTCTAGCTCAGCATCTATAACTGCATGATGGACATCTCCACCTGGATTTCCCACCATTACTCCAAAATCAATACATCTAAAACTATAAACTCATCATCATTCTCCTAAACCTTATCCATAAAATAGGCCTTGTTTTCCCTATTTCCCCTAGTTCTAGAAAGTGCCACCATCTTCCCAGTTACTGTGATTTGAAAGCTAAGAGACATCTGAGACTCTTGTCTTTCCCTCACCCCCTTTATCTAATCGATTTGATTCTATCCCTGCAAGGAGTCTCATGACCACAACTTTTTCTCCTCTACCTTCTCTCCAACCTCACACTTGCTACTCCAGTAAAGAAGGCCCTCATTACCACTTACCCAGACTTTTGCAATAACCTTCTAATTTGTTTTCCATCACCAATCCACCCTCCATACAACTGGCAAAAGAATCTTAAGGTGCAAATGTGGCAACGTAATTCCAAGGCTCAAAATATGTCAGTGGTTTCCTATTGCTTCCAGAGTAAACTACAAACCCCTCAGCCTTCTGCATGGAAAGCCTTCCACAATCTGGCATGAATCTTCCATTCCAGTTTTATTTCTCAAAACTCTCCTTTATGCATTCTACCTTTCAGCCAAACTGGGCTCTAAGTCAACAAATCTCTGCATTTGCGTAAGTTGCCCCTCAGGCCTAGAATGGAGTCCTTTTGCATCTCCATCTTTCATAAATTTTGTCTTCCTTCAGGACACAGTTCAAGTGCTTCCTCCTTGAAGCCCTTCCTGATTCCCTCAAGTGAAAGAATTCTCTCCTACAAACATTCTTGGAGCCCTTTGCCTGAGTCTCTCCTTGGGCCTCATAACTACGTGCCTTTCATTATACTTACCTATGAATATGATATAGTCCCCTGAACAGAATGCAAGCTCCTTGAGCAAAGAGAATTTTTATTTTTTCTTTAATCTTTATCACCTAGTACAGGGTCTTGCACGCAGTAGGCTCTTAACAAAACGTTGCTGCTTATTGTTTTGTTTGATTTTTCTGAGGGGATTGCAAGTCAACTAAGTCAAGACCAACTAAATAAAACTCTCCCAGACAGAAAGCCTCAGTGCAGGGAACATATGACGTCACTCAATTTGCACCACATTTGAAATTTTGGGAAAGAAAACTGATCCCCCTGAATAGAAACACTCTAGAAGGTATCTTTAGACTGAATTAAACTGTAGGAACAGAAAGAATCTGAAAGATAATGAGGAGTGCATTCTGGGGTTTGGGGAGAGTCGGGGAAAGAGAAACAAGGTAATTACTGAAGAACTCAGTGCCAAGAAAGCAAAATGCAGCTAAAAAAGGAGAGGCAGTGGGATGAAGTGGGAGGCCACAGAGGTGTGGGCCCAGGTAGGATGCATTGCTTCTGCCATCTGGAGGCCTTTCTGAAAAACATCCCACACTGAGCTAACCCAGAACTGTCAGGGTTGGTTAGAGCCAGAAACACATGCACTAAAACAATTGCATCTTGGTCTCCTGACACATGAAATCGTTTCAAGCGAGCCATCGCTGACCTCAGCTGGGTATCCAGGTGCCATGTTATACCCCCCAAGTTTTCTCTAGTCCAAGCTTCTCAATCCAGCCTCCTCTCCAATTTAATGATATAATATTTAAGCCTTCCATCAAGTAAGAGAGTTAGTTGATGATGCCACTTGCTATTTGCAGAAGGCTTTAGAAGTTCAGCACTAGAATCCCTTGGCAGGGAGCAGCTCCTTTCACAGTAACTCACGTGGCCCGGGCCAGGGCTGGTTCTGAAATATTTGCTGCTAGCACAAGGTGATTGTGTTACCATTAGCACTAATGCACAAAGGTGGGATTCTTGCTCCTTAATTAGATGTAATTACAAATTCCAGAGCTAGTGAAAAAGAAAGATTAAAGGAGGGGAAAGTGAAGGGAGGAATGCAAAAGAAAATAAGCTAGGACTAAGTTCTCTTGCTTTTTTGTCTGCCATATCTCTTCCCAGGAATCCTGGAGATGGCTGTCATTTCTTCAACAGAGAGAACTGGGCCCACAAAGCCCCCTTTTCCCCCTCATGAATGTTAATAAGTACTTACATGCATTTCTCTGTAATTCCCCTGAGTGAGGGTCACTTTGAGGTCTTAAATGTTTCCTGCAGGTGAGATGGAGAGTAGGAAGCACCCGCCTCGACCATCACCTCCTCCCACACCCCACACCCCACACCCCAGAAAGTCTCCCTCCCCACTAGCCTCCTGGGACTTTGCCTGACCTACTTTGGGCAGGTTATCTCACCCACTGTATTCCACCTCCCTCCCTGTCTGTGGAGCGGTAGTTCCAGAGAGCATGTCTTTATTTGTTTCATTATGTGATCACAGATGATACCTGAGGAACAGTGTTCTATAAAAACCAGAGCTCAGCAGAACGCACCAAATTTCCAGGATTCACCAAATATATGGAGCAGTGGGCATGGTTTAGTGGGCCACACCACAAAGGAGTACAGCATTCTACTTCCAGCCAAAAACTGCGCATTAAGTGGGTGCCTATCTATCAGGGAGAAGCTGAACAGATTGTGGTATGTGACTATAAGGTACTAGTATTGCACTAAAACAAGAAATATAAGGAAATCATAGACCTAGGAAGTGTGAATTGATGCAAATAAGGAAAGTAGAACCAAGAGAATTACAAGCCACCGACTCAGTCATGTTTAAGAACAACAACAGGAAAAGGTATTGGAATTCAGAATAAATTCTACAACTGTTGGGTCCAGAGGACCGATGACAAAGCATCCCCTTACTCTAGGTAGAAATGTGGTGGATGATGGTTAAGAGTTGTAATGGATACTGTTTTGGTCTATTTTAATTCTGTTTCTATAGGCAGCTGGGTGGCACAGTGGATAGAGAGAGTACTGGGCCTGGAATCATTCTTCCTGAGTTCAAATCTTGCCTCAGACTCTTCCTATCTATGTCACACCTTCCCCTCCTCTTTTTTTGCATGAATTTTTAATCTCATTGTTTTTTGTTGGCTTGTTTGTTTGTGAGATTTTGGGGTTGTTTGGGTTTTTTGGAGGGGGGGAAGGCAAGACAATTAGGGTTAAGTGACTTACCCAAGGTCACAAGCTAGTTAAGTGTCAAATGTCTGAGATCATATTTGAACTCAGGTCCTGACTTCAGGTTTTGTGCTCTATTCACTGTGCCACCTAGCTGGCCCCTAATCTCCTCACTGTTAACCACTGAATGTTATCCAAAATAGTAGATGTAATTTTAGCTTAACTGAATAATAAAAAAAAACCCTCTCACTAAGGTCAAAAAGCATAATGTTAATTTACTTTGCCAAAGGATTATTAATATATTATTAACATGACTGCATAAGCATGTGCTCTCAATGGTGAATGAGGAGATATATTGGTTTGATTGTTATGAAAACCCAAAATACACATGGATGTTCCTGCTTTAGAAAAAAAAAATCACTCAGCTTGATAAATGGACCAGGTCCATCTTAACATCCATCCACTTAGCCCTATTTGCCTCAGTTTCCTCATCTGTAAAATGAGTTGGAGAAGGAGATGAAAGACCACTCCAGTATCCCTGCTAAGAAAACTCCCAATGGGGTCTTGAAGAGTCAAAGACCACCGAAAAATGACTCAGTAACAACTGTGTTTCTTAATTATAAAGGACCATCTTCCTGCAGCAGATTGGTTTGTTATCAGAGGTGACAAAATGGTACAGTGAAAATACCTTTGAACTTGTTATCACTAGACCTGAATTTGAATTCCAGCTCTGACACTTCCCACCTATGTGACATGAACAAGTCACAATCATTCTGGGCCTCATTTTTTTTCATTTGTAAAAATAGGGGGTTGGACTAAATGATCTCTATAATCCATCCAGCTTTAAATCTATGAAAGTATAGAGGAAAAAAGCATCAGCAAAACATTTTCTTTTAATTCAGCATACCTGAGTCCTTAACTCAGCATTGTCTGTGACTGGCTTTATATACACAACACAGGAAGGCGCTCTGCCTCTGTTTCCTCTTCTTTTTAAACTCAAAGGACGCTCTTCAAGGTCTGGATTAGGACTTAGATCCTGTGCTCCTAAGCACCCAACCTAGTGCTGACTAGTACCCAGGAGCAAAGATCACAGTGGGGTTGGGGGAAGCAGAATGACTAGAAAGACTGTCCCAAAGTCTTGGTGCAGCTTCTAAGCTTTGATTTGATTTGTGCATTCCATAGTGTATTAAAAGAAAATCCTTAAAGCCCTTTCATTCAGATCATCGATACCCCATTTTACAAATAGGGAACACTAACAAACTAGAGTCTTCTAGTTAGAAGCTTAAAACTCTATCCATAACATGATAACAGCCCTCTTCCCTTTCCTATATGTGTGTATGTACACATGTGTGTATGTCTGCATGTATGTGTATGTGCATTGCCTGACTAGGGGAGGCAACTTGAAATCTTGAACAAATTGTCTTCCTCTCTCTGAGTCAGTTTCTGCATTTGTACAATGAGGAACAATTAAAGGTCCCTACCAGCTCTGAAGTTCCATTAACTGACTGAGTCATTAGCATATGGTCATTTTATATGGAGTACAGTCATACACAGCGAGGACCTAAAGCTCACCTAATATAGATTTTCCAACTTGGACAGCTATAAAATGGACCCAAATTGACTCAAATGGGCTCAGCCAGGAAAACTCTCCATCCCCAACCCTTGGTGTCCAATTCAGGTTCTTTGATGATGGAGACAATTTTGCTTTTGTTCCCATAATGCTATCATTCTTTTCTACGTTTGGTTTTTGTTTCTCTTTTCTCATTGTTCACTCCATTGGCTATAACACCTATACAACCAGACTATTGTACAATATGAAAGAGTTTGCAGATCCTATACGTGATTGTATGCCACCATGGCGGGGCTGGGGTGTGGGGAGGAAGGGGAGAAAAATCTGAAACTCACATGATTCTGGAACTGAATCTTGTAACCTAAAAGTAAACAAACAAGTCAATAAAATTTTTAAAAATGTAACTGGTAAATGTTTAATGAAATAAATAAAAATGCAATAGAATGTAAGTAATAATAACATTTGATTTTCTTAGTCAATAGGCTATCTATAGGGATCCTTATGTATGGTTTAATGGCCTCATTTCTATTTATGAAATTTCTTTATGAAAATGCACTCTTAATTTTTCTAGATGGCACAATTTAGAAAAAAAATTGTCCTAAAATTATGTTTTGCATTGACGTTAAGAAGTACAAATAATAATTGCCATAGATCAGAAAAATGCCAACTTCCTTTTCTAGCCTGTTAAGCTAATGTGTACAAGACCCTGCTAGAACCTCCTTCAACTGGAGGGGTTGGATGAGTGGTGCCCGGGCCAGCCAGACTTGGGGGTCCCCCAGTTGCCTACCTTATACCATGTGGTCAGTCTCAGTCACCTCTATGACTCGGCCGCCTCTATGACCCTTCAGGATACTACCAGATTAGACAGACTAGTCAGACACCTTGGTGGAGTTGCATGGGTCTTTTTATTCTATCCTACTGTATGCCATGCCTCCTTGTATGCCGTGTCCCCCACTCTCGCGTGCTCCGCCTTATAGAGACTGTCGGTCTTCCGCTTGTCATGTGCCTCAACAACAGTAGCCTGATAAGCCTGGAGCGCTCCTCCATTACTTGCGCATGCTTGATGCCACCTGTGCCTGTGGGACACAGGACAGAGAGTGCTTGGTAAACAGGAAGTGTGGTCACAGGGGCAGAGTAATTGCAAGGATGCCTCTCAGACCCACCTCAAGTCTTCCTGTTTGCAGGGACACACTGACTGAGTTCAGACCTCTAGTCATTCAAGGCTTAAAGTGGCCCTTATAGAGTGGTGTCATTTAATTGGACCTTAAGTTGTAAGCGGAAGTCATTTCACCAAAAAGGAGAAAAAGTAAAAAGATTGTACTTCAGAAACACCCCTTTGCCCTTAGTTTCAACACAGACTGTGGGGCTCACAAAGCACAACTTTTTGAAACGGTCTCTGCTATTTTCTGGTTTGCAAAATACAAAAAAGCCAGGACATAATAGCACCATCTCTTGCCTGCCTAGTACTTTGGATTTCCAAAGCTCTTTCACAACCATTATGAGTCACCCTGGGAAGAGGTGGGACAGGTTTTGTCCCCATTTGACAGAGGAGGATCTTCACATCCATTATCCATGACCCCTTGACAAGGTACAGTAGGCATTATTCCCATTTGACAGATAAGGAAAATGAAACACAGAAAGGTTAAGTGATTTGCCCAAGGTCACATAATGAATAAGCTGCAGAACCAAAACTAGAATTCAGCTCTCTTGTTTGCCCAGTACTCTTTGTACTAGTCATACAATAAACCTGCCCTATGGAGATGAGAGACCAGACCTTTGCATTTTGCACTCCAGAGAACTGGACAGCAAAAATTCTAACTAAGGAAACAAGTCAATTAGGGAATGGAGAAAAATATTCAGAATACAAAAATATTCTTTGCTTTACAAAAGGATTTAGTAGGAGTACCATTAGAGTTTCCTTTGTTTAAAATTTAAACATTTAAAATCTGATCTGATTTATAAAAATACAGCTCACAACCTAGTTTTTAGGTCATGTATCTAATTCATACAGTAAGCTATGCTTGTGAAGGAGGGGAGAGTACACTTGCTTTGCAGGGGATGGACAATGGTTATACGTATGAAGGAGCAGCAAGGCTTCTCTGTCAGTCGATGGCAGTGTGTACCCCTTACAGGCCAGGAAATACAAAGGATAAGTAAGGAGACTGAATAAGGACATGCCTAGAGAGCACAGGGCAAACTTTTGGCCTTATAATGATTCCCAAACTGATTTCAACATGCCTTTTTTCCCAGTAGAACTCAGTGCTTCGGATACCTTCTTAAGCTCAGGTGTTACATGTGCTGAGCTAGCCTTGTCATTAGAAATCCACAGTCATCATCTGCTCTTTCCCATTTCCTAGTCCCCTCAGTGGCTTCTTGGGGAGTGTGGAGAAGCATGAGATCATTCCATGCCTAAGAGAAGAAGGGAAGAATGTGGGAAAAACAAGTGGAGTACTCTCCAGGAGTGGAAAGGCATCATGAAATAAAATACAGTTCCCTTTCTTCACCTACAAAATGAGGGGATAAAACTGTATGTGCTCCAAACTCCCTTTTGGAGCTTCTAGGTAGAACTCCACATTTTCTCCTATTTCTGTGATATTCTTCAAGATCACTGACGATTAGTAAAGAATGACTGAGCACTCTCTTCCTTCTCTGATGCACATTAAACCATTCCTCAGCTCCTCTCCCTTACATTCATACCTTGTTTGTCACATAAGAAAAATATGTCAACATGAAAAAACTGTGATTCTTTCAGTGTGAAGAACTCCTGGTGTGGGAATTCCCTCTACCAGTGAAGGTAGCAGCCCTTCCATTACTTGGTCAACAAAATATAGGGAGCTACCAAAGACATATAAAGGGACTTGCCCAAAGACACCCTGCTAGTGGCAGAGATGGAATTTGAACCTGGGTACTTCTGATACCAAACAGCACTCCATCCAGTGGTCATACCACCTCTCTACTACTGTTTTGTTTGGTTCAGTTCAGACCCAAGATTTCATCCATTTAGGAAACAGAATTCTGAATAAATTCCACATGCAGATTGGCAATTGTTCTGCAACATTACTTGTTAGAGAACAAAATATGTTCCAGTATTATCTGTCCCAACAGGTCTCACAAATTTGCCTGCAACTGAGAAAGGTCAAGTGATTTGCCCAGGGCAACCCAGCTTAAAATGTTTCTGAAACAAGACTGATACCCAGGTTTTCCTGAATCGAAGCAAGCCCTCTCTCTTTCATTACTCTCCAGGCTGCACTACTGATTATCCTTCACCTTCTCTACCATGCTACAGAAACCTTTTCAGCCTGGAATCTCACTCAAGCCCTGGACTTTACAAACAGCCAACATTTTTCACTCCTGAGTCCTCTCTCTGTGATGGGCTGATTCCTCTCAGAAGCTTCACATTAAGGAAAAGGCCCGGGCCAGCCACGTCTTCATCCTCCCCAGTCTACACTCCTGACTTTCATGAATTTTTTCTACAATACACTGCACCAGGTACCTTCATCTTTTCCTCCACTTGTCAGTTTGTTTTCTTCCCACATTAGAATATAAACTTCTTGAGGGCAGGGATTGTCTTTTTCTTGGTTTTTTTACTCCCAGGGCTTAGGACAGTGCCTGGGCACATTGTAAGAGTTTAATCATTACTCATTGACTTGATTTGACTATGCTATCTTTTATACCCTACTCTCTCTCATAGCATAGGTGAGGCAGATTTCAAAATGCATTTAAGAGGGAAATCTGTTTTTCCACTATCTGATGGCACATCATGGTGAGAACATATTGAATTGATGACTGCATCTCTAAAAGCAGTGCTTTCAAAGCCACAGAAGGACTTCTTGAAATAAAGGCTTCATGAATGCCAGAACCAATATAAGGATGGTTGGTGCCAACAAGCTACTATATAATTTAGTGCTATGCTAAGTAACCCTTGGGCAACAGCTTAAGTTTTCCTTTTAACAACATGAATCTTCAAAACTGAAAATGCAGAGGGGAGGTTGAATAGAAGGAAGAAAACAAATCCTTTGGAAGCACTAAGGACTACTGAGAATTGTTGTTAAAGTAGCAGTAATACATTTACTATTGCATACACTATCAGATGCAATAGATTTCTTGGCTAGTTTTGCTGAACTGTTATGTTTTTCATCTTTGTTACAAATGGAGGGGGATACATTCAGAATTAATGTAATGTAAAAGCAAAAGGCATCAATATATTTTAAAGTATTTTTAAGATTATACTCCAATACTTCAAAGGTGTACAAAGTGCTTTATATGCATTAGCTCATTTGGTACTCACAACAATACTGGGAGTTAAGGATTATGAAAATCATTAACATCCCCATTTTATCGATAAGTAAACTGAGTTTGAGAGCAGCCTGGACTTCTCTCATGTCACTGGCTATTCAATGGAACAGGTAGAATTCAATATCAGTCAAAAGACTCCCAAGTTCAAATGTCTGGGGTTTTTTTCATACACTCCATGTTGCCTCTCTGTTTTCAAATAGGACAAGTAAACCAGAAAATAAAACCTTTTATCAAAATATTACTTGTGTTAAAGGGGAAACAAGAGTGGAAATTTCATATATCAACTTCTGACTCAGACAAAGTAAACGAAATATCCATGTGCAGCAGATAAGTCCCTAGAACTGCATGGATAAAGCCATGTTCTCTTGCCCAGGAGCACCTATTTTTCTCTGAACCACCCAACAACCAGCCAGAGTCCCATGTAAATAGTATCAGGCAAGGCAAAAAAAAATCTGCTTTAAATGGAATGCAAGGTAAACAAACAAACAAGGGTTCGGTCAAACAGAGAGCATTTTCCCCACTCGTTTTCCAAAACTCGCTTCCTCTCACAGCTTCCACCTTGGGTGGGTTCATGCCTCCCTGAGCCTGCTGCCTCATCACCACAGCAGGCTATATCTTAAAGAAGTGCACATGGCAGCAGTATTAGGTATAGTGGATTTCTCAGCATGGGAACCAAATGATCACAAGACCTCATGCTGCCCTCGTCTCTCAGGTCCCTTACTGCCTTATCATTGCTGATTTCACCTTGCTAGACCTCTCCCTTGGCTTATTCCTACTACCTTCTGCCTTCACTCCTACTCCACTATTGAACAAAACTGGTGAAAATCACAAAACCATGCTGGCTGGGTCCATTGCAAATTTATGTTTCCTAATCTCAATGGGGCCCTCATCGTGGCAAGGCAATCCTTTTAAATCTGCCTGTTTAACTTACATCCCACCGACCACATCAGCTCTTCCAAATTATGTCACCCTCCTCAAACCTCCCATGCTTCCCCTGTCCCCACTCTCTGAGCTGAGAAACTTGCATCATTTTTCACTGAAAAAAAAAGACTGTTCACAGAAATCTGCCTCTTCTCCCCTTCTCTTCTCCTTTTATGCAGATGCCTCTTCTTCCTTCCCCCTTGTCAAACACAAAGATGTAACCCTTCTCCTTGCCAAGGCAACCCTCACTACTCACATAAATAATCCCATTCTATAACATGTTCTCCAATAGATTATGTAATTCCCTCATTCTATCATTTATTTTTAATCTCCCTGTCTCCTAGGTGTTTCCTACTGTCTAAAAAATATGCTCAGGTCTCTCCCATCTTCAAAAAACCCTCACTTGATTTGTCCATCTATATCAGCAAGCACCCTAGCATATGCAGGATGGCTGCTAGCACAGGTTCTTAGATCTGCTGTTCTAAAGGAAAAGCAACTCAAAATGGGTTAACAGTCTTACTTTGATCAATCAAACATATATCATTTACTTAGTTCAGGAGGAAAAGTCAACACCCTGAACTCCAGAGAATAGAAACAGAAGTTACAAGCAGACAAAGAAACAGATCAGCAGACAGGGCTTCCAGCCATCTAACCATTACATCCATACCTAGTTAGTTACCAGAGAGGGAAGCATCAACATCTGGGTTTTCAAAGCCGGAGGGCTCAACGGCTGTCTAGTCTTGTCTGGCCAAATCACACAACTCTTCTCAAAGTGAGCCCCAAAGAAAAACCTCACATCAAGGTATATATAGCCTTCTCCAGGGTCAGACAATGTCACAGCCCTCATGAACCATTGCCCAATCACAAAGTAATAAGGCATGGGCATTCCTGAAGAACCAGCATCCCACCACAGGTTCCATATGACCACATTCAGTCTATTAGGGGGCAGAGTATACTTTCAAATCAGAGAAGGTTCTCAGAGTCACTTAAGCCTATCAAAGGGTCTAGGGGCATGGAAGATCTTCAGATTCCCATAACACCATCTCCACTACCTATTGTCCTAATTCTTCCCTCATTTTTGTGGCTAAACTCCTTGAGAAAGCCATCCACCAAAGGTACCTTTATTTTCTCCTCTTACTCTCTTCTTTGCAAGGTTAATCAAGCATCTGTCCTTATGCCCTTGGTGTTGCAAAAAAATTTAACCTCACAAAGATTCATGAAGGGAACCACATCTTTCCAGCTCTCTCCCTACCAAACAACCTAAGAAATTTCTTTCTAAAACTATTCATGTTTTAGGATTCATTTTCCTGATGAACAATTCTCAATCTACTTATTTAGCCTGAACCTTTCTGATAACCTCAGTCTCATATCTTCATTTGCCAGTTGGACATCTCAAACTAGATGTCCTGTAGGAATCTTAAATTCAACATATCCAAAGCTGAATTTATTATCTTTCTCCAAAAAACCTCTCTCTTTCCAATTTCCATATTACTGCCAAAGGCACCACCTTCCTCCTTATCATTCAGGTTTATAACCTAGATGTTATCCTTGACTCCTCACTCTTCTTTACCTTCAGAATCCAAGCTGTTGCCAAGCCCTGTGGATTTTACTTTCATAATCTATGTCCTCTTCTCATATATACTCCTTCCTTTCCCCTGACATTGCTACCATTCTAGTACAGGCTCTCATCAGTTCAGTCCTGGGCCATTGCAATAGCCTGCTAGTTGGTCTCCCTGGCATAAGTCTCTCCCCACTCCAGTACATTCTCCACTCACTCAGCTTTTAAATTCATCTTCCTAAAGCACAGGTATAACCATGTAAGCCAGGGGTTCTCAACCTTCCTAATGTTGCAAACCTTTAATATAGTTCCTCATGTTGTGGTGACCCCCAACCATAAAATTATTTTCATTGCTACTTCATAACTGTAATTTTGCTACTGTTATGAATCATAATGTAAATATCTGATATGCAGGATGTATTTAAATTGAACATAGAGGTTGAGAATCGCTGAATTGTAAGCCCTCTATCCCCTACCCCCATTCATACACTCTAATGCTTGCCAATCACCTCCAGGAACATTTATACATACAAATGTTTATACATACATACATATGTATACACACACACAGCACTTTATTTTTCCTTCTCTGATCCTCTATATATGAATTTCTGCCAAGTGACACTAAATGATGCATCTGTTTAAAGCAACAAGGCACCTGAAGGGAGAGACAGGAGGCAGCATGTTCCAGAGAAGCAAAACCAGCAACACCAGGACTACCATCTGCCCTCAGAGACTAATGAAGATAACTCAGGATCCTGAACCCCAAAGTCTTGGAATAGAAGTATCCCTGAATTACCAGACATTTTCAGTCCAACCCCTGCAGTGAGATATAAATATAGATAGGAGGGAGAGGAAGAGAGAAAGAGGAAGAGGGAAAAGGAGGGGAGGGGAGGGGAGGGGAGGAGAGGGGAGGAGAGGGGAGGGAAGGGGAGATGATTCTTATTTATACTCCAGTTTGCCATTCAAAGTCCTTTATAAACCCCTTTCTGGTCTCCTTCCACTTCCTTACTATTCATCACCCATGACACTCCATCTATTGACTGTATTTTTGCTGACTGTTCCCCATTGCTAGAATTCTATCTCTCCTCACATCCATCTCTTGCCCTCCCTGATCAAGTCTCAGCTAAAATCCCACCTTCTGCAGAAACCTTTACCAATCCGTCTTAATGCTCTCCCTTGATTATCTCCAACTTATCTTACATATATTTTGCCTATAGAGTTGCTTTCATTATTTCTTCTCTGCTAGACTTTAAGTCCCTTGAAAACAGTGATGTATTTTGCTTTTCTTATACTCCCAGGGCTTAGCCGAATGTCTGGCCTGCTGTAGATATTTAATAAACATTTGTTGACTTTTCTCCAACCATTATCAATGTTTAGACAGCATCATAGAAAAACCCTGCCATGCCTACCACTACTACCCAACTCTTTGTAAAAATATCTTGTTTGCTGTTTTTCATGCAACTTAATGAGTGACACCATAACCTAGTGAAGTCTCATATAATCTTGGAAGGTGTAGTCCAAAATAGAATGTCATCATCCTTAGTCAAAGACATGTTCCCCCTGCCACACACACCCCCCCTTATAAATCCATCGCTTGTTTTCAGTGGTGAGGATACTAAATATCAGAGCCAACCTCATTCTGTCATTCAACAAATATTTATTAAGTCCCCCAAGACATAAAACTCTATGTTAGTTATAGTGGAGATTAAAACTAAGTATAAGACAAATCTTTATCTTCAAGGAGTAGGAGTAATAAATAACTGTAAAACTAAGCCAAATGTGGTATAAAAAACCAAGTCAAACAAATCAAGTATTCTGAAACTTCAGAGGAGAAAAAATTACTTCTGCTTTGGCAGTATATTACCATTTTGGTGGATTTTCAGTGAAGGAACTGGTGGCATTCAAGCTAGGCCTTAAAGAATGTACTTCTGTAAGCCTCTGCTTTATTCATCCTTCTCTGATCCTCTATGGGTGAATTTCTGCCAAGGGACACTAAATGATGCACCTGGTTAAAGCAGCAGGGCACCTGAAGAGAGAGACAGCAGGCAACACGTTCCAAAGAAGCAAAACCAGCAACACCACCTTGACCACCATCTGCCCACAGACACTGATGAAGACAACCTAGGATCCTGAACCTCAAAACCTTGGAATAGCAGTACCCCCAAACTACCAGATATGTTTTCAACCCAGCCCCTGCAGTGATCATCCAGTGGAGAAATCACATTGCCACCACCTACAACCACTGACCAACAGGTACCAACATGCAGATGAACACAAGAGAATGTCCATACTACTGGTCTTGGAGAGGCAGTAACCTCCCTAGCCCTGATCTTGCTAGTCTCACAACCATTACCTAGTGAAGAAATTTCTATGAAGAAGAGGCTAGTCATCCTCACCAAATGCCAACTAACTATTCCTTATAGCAGGTGAGCCAGCCTAGCTTAAGCAGAAAGGTACTCTAAGGGAAAAACAAAATATAGAATGTTCTAGCTAAATTAAATCGCCATCTTCCTTCAGATATTAACGGATACAGCCCAGGTTTCTGAAGCCAAGAGCCTTTGGAATAGTGGTTCTTCCAGATGAGAGCCCTTAGGCATCCTCTTGGGAATCAACCACTACAGATATGCAGCCTGGCAACTGGTCCTGCAGGTGCTACTGCCACTGAACATCCAGAAAAGAAAGTGTCTTGCCACCAAAATCCTTGGTTGTCAAATGCTTTAATCTCAGAAACTGATATGATTTAGAAATGACATTAAAAAAGAGAAATTACCATTTGCTTTGCCACTGCATTCTAAGAACCATGGGACCTTTCATTTGACTTGCAGCTGAAACTTTCCATTTGTATTGTCTATCCCATTATAATATGAACTCTGATCATAGATAACTTTTTTCCAACAATGATGCCCATCTGCCCAGTGTAGGTAGCCTACATAGGGCACCTATGTACCTCATGAACAAATCTTAACAGTGGCAGTTCTGTCCCATGAAATAATGTGGAAATAATTCCATGAAAAAAAAAAGATACTGATAGCCCAGTCATTTTTACTTCTGGCATGCTGCTTTCCAATGATAAGAAATTGAAACCACACAGCAGAGAAAAGGCATCGAAGTCAATAAAGAATGGATCGATAGAAATGGAATAGGATAAAGAAACAGGCAGCAGGACCTTCCCTATTGATACTCTGGCTTCACAATGTTGTTAAAACATCAGGTGAGGGCAGAGGAAACCCGAGCCGAAGCGAGTTCGGAGAGCTGGTCGTCGAGTATAAGGCTGCGGACCGAGCCAGCCTGACGATGGGCGATGTGGAGAAGGGCAAGAAGATCTTCGTGCAGAAGTGAGCCCAGTGCCACTCGGTGGAGAAGGGGGGCAAGCACAAGACCGGCCCCAACCTGCACGGGCTCTTCGGCCGCAAGACCGGCCAGTCTCAACAAGAACAAAGGCATCACCTGGGGCAAGGACACGCTCATGGAGTACCTGGAGAACCCCAAGAAGTACATCCCCGGCACCAAGATGATCTTCGCGGGCACCAAGAAGAAGGCGGAGCACTCGGACTTGATAGCCTACCTCAAGAAGGCCACCAACGAGTGACGGCCTCCATATTTATTAGGAGGAGAAGCCTGGAGAGGTTTCCTTTCTTTTTTCACCTGTATCATAACCACCCTATTTAAAGTGTTTCCATCCACCAGAGAATTCTGATCATGAATGGCTGTTTGCAGATGTTGTTCAGTCCTAATAAAGGAATGGTCCTCCTTGCAGCCACAGCCGAGCTGTTACATTTGCTGTTTCTTCATCAAAGGCGTGTGCTCCGCCTCTGTCTTGGAAAGTTTGGGCTGAATCTGGCTTCTTTTTACTAAAGAAGGGGGAAAACATACCTGAACTTTCATAAGACCTTTGCCTTGTTGTGTTGGGGATGGGGCGGCGGAGGGGGGGGGGGGAGGAGTGGAGGGCGGCTGTATCTTTTGGAAGAAGTTGTGCCCCAGCCTGTCCAAAGGCAAGGGTCACAGAATCAAAGCCCCACCCCCACCCCCGAGCATTTCCGAGTTAATTCCCTAATTTCACGGGCATAAACAGCTGCATTACAGTGACTTGATTAAATATTGCCTTTCAGTGTATTTTCTTTCCTAACAATCCTGAGTAAAGAACATCCCATCACAACCTGTGAGTGATCTTTGAATTGGATCCATGAAGAGGCACAGAGGAGTTCAGCCGCAGAGGACCTTCTGCCCAGTCCTTAAGTACCTGTTTTCAGTGCAGTTTTACCTTAGGATTCACTTTGAAGACTGACTGTTGGTTTGAAAGTCTGCATACATGTTCGATTGTATGTAAGGGTTCGGCTGTAAGAGACCATTAGTACATCTGGTAAAGACTTTAGCAATTAAACACTTGTGGATAATAAAAATAAAAAATAAATAAAAATTTTTAAAACATCAGGTGAAATTGTTTAGAAGAGTTTTTGGTCATCCCATTTGAGTCTTATTAGATCACAGATTTAGGAAGAAGAGACTTTAGACATGGCCTAATCCAGTGGTTCTCAACCTTCCTAATGCGCAATACTTCAATACTCATATATGGGCGTATCTGCATGTTGGCGGACCTGCCTGGAGACAGGATAGAGGAGCCATGTCTTGGTTCCTAAGACCATGGGAAATATGTGTTTTCCAATGGTCTTAGGTGACTCCTGTGACCCCTGTGAAAGGGTCATTCAACCCACAAGTTGAAAACTACTGGTCCAAAGTACTATCTTTTTTATAGATAAGAAATGTCCAACCTAAAGAGAGTAATTTTCCTGGGACACTTAGGTAGTCAGTTACAGAGCTAGGATTCCAGATTGTGCTCCCTTCCAATATAAATAATTCCCATTTGAGTGGAAGAAAGGGTGGAAGGGGAGGACAGCTAATTTTTGTGAAGCAACATTTTGAACTTTAGGTTAGAAGCAATGGAAAAAATATCTACAATCTGCTGGAAAAGGGGATACAGTAGATGCTGGCTTCCCACTATATTGCTTCCAGGTCTGTAACCAAATGAAATCAAAAAAGTGGAAATGACCCTATGTGTCCAAAAATATTTGTAGTAAACCCTTTATGGTAATTATATGTGCCATAAGAAGGTAATAGAATCTATTTTTCTCTGAGAAATAGAAACATAAGAAATAGATAATTTCAAAAAGGCACAGAAATATTTATATGAACCGATATAGAGTTAAATAGGCTTCCATATGGACTTGCAGACCATGAGTTGCATTAGTCAATCAAACTTCTTCATTGTTCCTCGTGCTGATCAGTTTAATTCCTACTTTTATCCTCTTTCTAGATTAGAGACAACTGCATTTGCTTACATGGGCTCCCTCTCACAGGTCAGCTTTCCCCAGTCAGACTCTTCTGATCACAAGGACACAGCATAGCTGTTCAAAAGCAGCACTTTACTAAGACCTAGGCTGGTCCTTCCATAAAGTGCAATCCAGGTTCTTTCCCAGTTAGATTCTTCATTTCAGAAAGAAAAAAAAATACACACACACACACATACATACAAAAATGCACACATATAACATATTTGTGCATAAAAATATATTTCATTGGCTTTTAAATTTAGGATGCTGATCTGATTCAATTCCAGAAATGCTGTATTATAGGGAAAAAAATGCAATGAAACTGACAAAATCCAGCTCCTCTCTGTTATATAAGGTTACAATCCCCTTCCCAGAACTCCAGAGTCCTGCGAAATTCTGTGTTCCAAAAAGCCGCTTCACAGAACCAACAAGGAGAGGAAGTCTGCCAATTCTATTGACTCTATCATTTTGCCAACTAACGCTCCTTCCCTGGCCTCTAACCCAATGGGCTTCTGGGTGACTTCTGGGAAATGGCCTTGACAGGTGGATGAGAAAGCTCGGCTTCCATTTATTCCTTGGCCTTTCAAGTTAGTACTCCCTTGCTGGCAGTAACTCCAGAATGGCTGTTCTGAAGTGGATTCATGTCCACTAGGGAAAGGACTGAGACCCATAACTCATTTGATAGAAGTAGCCAAAGAGCTGTCAGAGGGTGGTTCTTATGGCCTCAGGTCAGGTTTGAAGCAGTGACCTCGAGGAAGCTCACATGATTCACATCCGATTAAGAGTACCCTGAGCCAGGCAATGTTTCCCAGTGGAATCCAATGACTCTTTGCTTCTTTTATATAGTGAGAGAAAAATAGTTTACAGTCTTTGTCAGAGCTAAGAGCCAACTAAAAATAATTTCTTATATTTAACAAAAAATAAATAAAGCTCATTCACCTATCACCATAAGTAAAAAAGGAAGAGGTAACATACCAAACCCACCAAGGACCCTAAAGTGACAGTCCGTCTTGGAGCTTTCCAGTCTTCAGGAGCATCACCACTGGTCAGTGAAGGGATCCTTAAGAAGATGGACACCAGTTGAATAAATCATATGAGAAGCCCTAACAAGTTTGAGGGAAAGAATGCATTGGAGCTGAAAGAGCACTAGAATCCAAGCTGAGAATTCAGATTCAACATTGAGAATTCAAAACCCAATTCTGACAATTGTGTAGAGGCATATTGTTCCCACCAGCAAATACAATAATACTTACATTACCCACCTGCCAGGACTGTTTGGAGGAAAGTGTCTTATGAACCTTAATTCTTAGAATTATAATGAATTATCTGTTCTTGTTGTCATTCTTATCATTGTCATTGTCATTCTGTAAAGGGGAAACAAGTTAGGGAATCTTCACTTTAGAACTTAAAGGGAACTTAGAGATAGACCATCTAAATCTAACTCTGTCACTTACAAACAAGGCAATTGAGGCTCAAAAAAGCTAAATGACTTGACCAAGGTCACCCAGGTTGTAAATAACAGACTCAAACTCAGATAGTTTCCATTAGGGTTTGGGGCTTGTTTTGCTTCTCATTCCTACTAATAATACAAATAGCCCACATTTACATAGTACTTTAAGGGATGCATGGGGTGATCAGGGAGTGAAGCCTTTGTTAGCCCTTTGCAGGACTGCTCACCCACTGTTGGCATCACCAGTCACCTTGGCTTTTTGTCTTATTCTTGGGGTTAAAAATGTTGGGGTTCTCAAGACCCCAAAATGCCAACATGCTGGGTCTTGCCAGAATGAATTTGATCTAAGTCTTTTTTCAGCCAAAATAAAATAAAGTCTGCCATTTTGGGTAGACTCTTAAGGAATCTGAACATTTATAATGCTAATATTGACAAGCAGGTCAGAATGAATCTGAGCTAGACTGAATCTGAACATCTTCATAGAGGCAAGATGTATCTTATATACAGAAAGACTGTGGGAGGGATCTAGGGGTGGTCAAGTAGTGCTGCAACTAGCACAGTCTGGGCCTAGCTACCAGCTGAGTGAAATAAAGGGACAGAGAGAGAGAGCTTCTAGCTGAATATGAAAGAGGGAGAGAGACGGGGTTGTATTCCATAGTCTGTTTATTGCAGACCTATTTCATACAGAGCCAAAGATACA
>CM053595.1:22874294-22927622 GCA_028646575.1 Pseudocheirus occidentalis | reverse complement strand
TCTTGATGGAATGGGAGTGGGGGTGACTAGAAGTCAGATTCTCAGGAACCCAGAGAATGAGATTTTGATGGGATCAAGGATGGGAAGAGGTCTAAGTTGGAAAGGTCATTATTTCATAGGGATGGGTGAAGGCTTCATGGAGGAAGAGCATTTTATTTGGGCTTTTAAGGAGGGGTAGGAATTTAGTAGACACATGATACAGTAGGTAGAACCCTGGGCTTAGAGTCAAGAAGACCTGGGTTCAAGTCCTATATCAAACTCCTACTAGCTGTGTGATTCTGAATAAGTCACTTAATCTCTTTGTGCCTTATTTTCCTCACCCATACAATGAGGGGGTGGGAGTCAATGGCCTTTTGGTTTCTTCCAGCTCTAGATCAATAATCTTATGGAATCAATGGTAACTGTTTCTCTTTGGAATGGCAACCCCAGAGGATAGGAGGGTCTTTCCCTCCCAGCTTGATTTTTTCTTTTTTTATAATTAAAGAGACCATCCCTTGATTCACTTCTTGCTTTGGGGCTGGGGGGGGAAGGGCAATTGGGGTTAACTGACTTGCCCAAAGTCAGACGGCTAGTAAGTGTTAAGTGTCTGAGGCCAAATTTGAACTCAGGTCCTCCTGACTCCAGGGCTAGTGCTCTATTCACTGCTACCTTGCCACCCCTCTTGACTCACTTTTTAAAGAGGCTTATTCACTGAATGAGGGGCACCTCACCCTTAAGTCAATAAGTGAAAAGGCCTTAGCCTAATAAGGGCCAGGGTCTCCCACTGCATCCCGGGCCATCTCCAGGTGTCTTGATGAATATCTGTCTGGTCACTGGATCCAAATGGCTCTGGAGGAGAAAGTGAGGCTGGTGACTTTGCGCAGCCCTCTGTCTCTTCCTCAAATCAAAGTCAACTGCAAGTCACATCATCATTTCTCTGATGCCATGGTCTTTGAAGGACAAACACAATCTTAAGAAATAGAAAACAGTGGGAGTGTAGCTTTCCAAAGGACCCAACAAACATGTCATTAAGGCCTATAAAGTGAGTTTTCTACAAACTCTCCCATTTCTTAGCTTTGAATTAATCATGAGCCTTGCCCCCATCTTGTCTCAACATAATTGTTTCTTTCCATGTTTGTAGATTCAGATGTCCTAATACATAATTGTGTAATTTAAATGTGTAACACACACATACATATATTATATACAGGAGTTTTTCGTTTTTGTTTTTGTTTGCCAATAACTCAGCTTATAACTCGTTTTTAGCTCCCTTGTTCTGTTTTAACAAGAATTTTTAAATATTTAAGATTGGTCAGATGAAAGCTACTTAAAGACTGGATCCATCCTGAATTGGTGAGCTATAAATAAACACAAAAAACTAGAATCCATTTCTAGTCTTCAGTAGCATCGCCACTGGTTAGTGAAGGGATCCTCAAGAAGATAGACCCAGTTGAATAAATCTTGTGAGAAGCTCTAACAAGCGTGAGGGAAAAAATGCGCCAGAGCTGAAAGAGCACTAGAATCCAACCTGAGAATTCAAGCTAGTCTTAAACAAATAATGCCTGATTCCCTGATTAAGATTTGCCAAACTACTGGAAATCTCCATCTCAAATTCCAGTGTCCTAAACTAAATTGATTCTTTCCCCCAAACCCACTTCTCCTAACAACTGTCCTATGTCCAAGCAATTGCTACATCCAATCAGTTCTATCTCCTCAAGATTTCTCACATATATCTCTTCTCATTTCACAAAGCCACCATCTTAATTCAGGTTCTCAAAAACTGTCATAAGCCTGATGTATTGAACTATTGAATATTGTACCTTCTACAGTCCGTCCTCCCCACAGCTTCCAATATGATATTACTAAAGAACAAATCTCACCATGTTACTCCCTTATTTAAGAATTTTTGAAGACTCCCTCTTGCTACTAAAAGTACAGAGTACAAACTCCCCTATTTGTTATTTAAAGTCCTTCTCCAACTGGATCCAACCTATGTTTCCAGGGTGATTTCATATTACCCTTTTTTATGCTCTCCAAACAAACTGAACTGCTTGGTGTTCCTCGTACACAACAGTCCATCTCATAATTCAGCACCTCTGCTCAGTTTGTCCCTGGTGTCTGGAGTTCTCTCCTTCCTCACCTTCACCTCTTTGAAACTCCATCTTGTTTCATGATTCAGCTCAAGTGCCAATTTCTACCATCCTACACAAGGCCTCTCCTGATCTTCTCAGGTGTTACTGCTTCCCACACCCTGCCACTGGTGAAGTTGTTTCATATATATTTTGTACTTGGTTGCCTAGAAATGTGATATTCCCACGTCTTTTCCGTGGAATGAAAGTTCCTTGAGAAAATTAACTATTTGATTTTTTTGTCTTTGTAGCCAAGATTACTGGTATATATTAGGTACTTAATAAATGTTCTACTCAATTAAACTGCCTATTATTGGTCACCTACAATGCTTGATTCCCTATGCTCCATTCTTCACTATTGTAGTTCATTCCTCACGGGTTAATGTAGATTTCTGCTGACCCTTTACTGGTTAGGAAGCCCACACCTCTTCCAGGCTACCAGGTGACTTGTTGGGTCATCCCAATCAGGGCTACCTGTCTTGAATGGCACCATTCTATCCCCTGATTGATGGATATTTCCAGAACATCTGTTCTGCTTCCTAGATGGAAAATCCTGGGACCCCAAGGTACTGGGACCCAACTTAGAAATTGTCCCTGCCTCATATCTTTCAACCAATAGATGCTTTATCTGAACTATTAATGATGAATGTGGCAGTATTTTTGTTGGCTCAAACCTAACACCTGAAATGTATTAAATAACCTGGCAGAGTAAGCAAAGGCAAACAGATGAGACAGCGAAGTACTTACTTTGCTTGCTTGCTGGGGGATGGGGGTGCTGTACTTTAGACATTCATTGATTGGTTTGACTTTGGAATCACTTCCTATGATATTGCCTGCCCTGGCCCAGCTCTAAGTTAGATACTCCTCTGGTGCAAAGGTTCTTAAAACATTTTTTGAGTTTGTCATTTGGTAAAGTCTATGGGCCCATCTTAGAATAATGTGCAAATTAATAAAATTAAATGTATAGAATGACAAAAGAAACTAATTATAATGAAATACAGCTATTGAAATAATAACCAAGTACATGTCAGGTTAAGAAGCCCTGCTGGAAGTAGACATTATTTCTCTCACTATAATGTTATTCAGTGAAGAGTAAAATTAAGCATGAGACTGGACTGGTTTTGGCAGATTCCAAAAGGATTTAGGTGCTGAAACATCAGTTGCAAGGAAGCATCATTTAAATGATGATCCTGTGGCCTCAGTTCCAAGGGCAAGGACTACAGTGATGCTCCAAGGTGCCTTTCTCTAAGTCTTTGGGCTCAGAACATTTGAGAATTTGGTTTCAGTCACTAGGGAATGTGGTTATTAATTGTCTGTTTATTGAATATTTCCTCATTCTGTGGAGCAATTTATGAGCCTTGGTGTTACTTGCAGAGACAAGCATTTCTCGAGTCCTTGCTTGACAAGTACAGAGGGGAATTTATGTGGAGTGCTGTGCAATGTGCATTGTGTTTACTCACTAATGAAATGGATTCTAGTTTTTTGTGTTTATTTATAGCTCACCAATTCAGGATGGATCCAGTCATTAAATAGCTTTCATCTGACCAATTTTAAATATTTAAAAGTTCTTGTTAAAACAGAATGAGGGAGCTAAAAATGAGTTATCTGAGTTATTGGAAAACAAAAACAAAACTGAAAAAACTCCTGTTTATAATATATGTATGTGTGTGTTACACACATACACACACATTTGATACTTGGGCTTTTATGAATGCATACATGTCATGTTTAGGTCTCAATTAAGCTGTATTAGACCAAGTATATGTAAAGGAAATACACGTTGAGGAAATGCAATCGTCAGTCTTGAGATACCACTCAGCAAAATATGTGAATGAGAAGAGAACACCAAAATCATGGAAGGAAACTAAGACTTTATTGATAAGGGCAACTGAGAGATAAGCAAAACTACTGAGCTAAATGCCTACTTTACCATCTACATGAATTTTATATCTGCACATACATTAAGGGTATCCTAAGTGAGGATATTACTTGAAAACAGACAGCCTTCACAAGTGACAGTCCACAGGAGACCACATTTTTATCATCACACAATCTACTGAAAGAAAACACAAGATCCCAATTGTTCATTGATCATTTGATTCATTAGACAAGTGCAGAGGGGAATGTATGTGGAGTGTTGTGTTATGTGCATTGTATATGTTCACTACTGAAGTATATTCTAGCTTTGTGTATATGTGTTCAATTATATGTCACCAATTCAGAACCAATCTGATCATTGAATAATCTTAAAGATTCCCTTTTAACAAGTTATCTCCTGTGCAAAATTAGTCTAGATTCATTAAAAGATATAATAACAGAACTGCAATGATAATAATTCCATTACCATACAGCATCATTGGGAAGATCTTGCCATCCATAAGGAATCTACCATCGCTATAGAATCTGTGCTGGGTCTTCCCCAGGCATTCATTAGCTGTGTGACCCTGGGCAAGTCACTTAACCCCAATTACTTCCAAAAATGGGGTACTCCTATGATGAGAGTAAAGGATCACACATCCCTCTAGGTACAATCCTAACATATTGGAGAGTACTTGGGCATTGTCTTGCTATGTCTTCTATCTGTTATCTCAAAGATGTGAGCATATTCTCTTCATTGGTATGGATAGCAAAGATATACATTCTTCTGGCCTTTACAAAGAAGATCTAGACAATGAGTTATCATCCTCCTCTGCTACTTTTAATATTTTATACATATTTGTTCACACTACAATCTTCCATCTGTTATCTCACATTTTCACCATATGGCAGATCCACCTCCATTTCCAGTACTGCATACCTTTGACAATCTCTTTTACGTCACTGCTCACATGCAAGTCATTGCTCGGAACATGCACCAGCTTATTTACGAACCCCTCAGGGATCACACCACTACCCTTTAGGTAACATCCACTTCCTTCTGAAATTATGGGATCCCATTCCATTATGGGATCTTCTGATTCTTCTAAGATTATGCGATTCCATGATCCACAACTGTATCTCCAGGAGGTTATCGTATTGAAGTTAAGTTTTCTGACCTTTTCCATGACAATATTTAGATAAAACTGATTGCTCATGAGTAATCCTACAAAATCCAAAATGTTTGCAAGAATGGTATTCCTAGAGAAGAAACTGATTTTTCATGCCAACTCTCAGAAGCTTGCCATTATGTGTCCCTTTTGTCATTGCTACTAAGATAAATGGTTAGTCCTTAACCTTATCATTGAGGGGATATAGCCCTTGGAGAGCATCTAGAAAGTAGAGCAGATATTTAACAACTGTCTGCTGAATTCAGACAGAGAAAACAACCAAGTCGAATTATTCAGTCTCAACTCAATCATTAAAATAGTCTGAGGACTTGGTTTATTCAGATTTTTTTTTGTACTACTGATTTACCTTTAGAAACTTAATGACCCTGCTAGAAAGCTAGAGAGGTGTTGGAGGAGGGAATAAAAGGGAACAGATTGTGGGAGGGGTTTTACAGTGGGATCAATGTTCTGGGCTGGGGGGTAGGGACAAAAAGGGGAGAAAATTTGTAACTCAAAACCTTGTGGAAATGAATGATGTAACCAAGAAAATAAATTAAAATTAAAAAAAAAGAAACTTAATGAATCCTATTTGATTCAATGTTTATAGAATGCTTACTAATAACAAAGCACTGAGAGGAGATAAGGGACATCCAAAGATAATTAAAACATGATCCCTGTCCTCAAGTTTGCAACCTAGGTATAATGACAAGACATGGCAAATCATTATAGTACAAAGCAGAGTGTGAAAGTACATGAGACATATTAAGAGCAAAGGTCTAAGATTTCTGTTAAGATTCTCAGGAAAAGGCTATTGATCCACATGTTCAAGATATATTATGGCTGATTCACTGTTCCCCAGTGTCAAATTAAGTATTTCCCAGATGGTCCTCATATAAATGTTCTGATGCATGAGAGTAGCTATGGTTGTATCTATATAATGAAAAACAGTGGTTCCAAAAATAGTCCATCACATATTTCATATCATCTTAATAACCACATTGAATCATCATGTACAACTAGTCACAAGCAGTTCAGGAATAGATCCTTAATAAAAAATTAAACTTTTTTTTTTTCAGTCAATCCAACCTACATCATTCCTGTGCATGCTGTATACCTATGTGTATATTTTTAAAAACACCATGCAGCTGCATTAAAACTGAAACAAGGTACATATTGTTAATAATACAGCTATTTTTAAGTAATGGAACAATTGATTTCACTCTCTTCTCTTAAAGAAATCCCGTTCTTCTCCATTTGTTCCGGTTCTGGATGCTTCTCTCATGATCCAAACTTGAAAGGTCAAGAGGAGACATTAAGAATAGAGCTCTAAAACCACTCCCAAGGTAGAGGGAGTCTCAAATAGCTATTTTATCAGAAGATGCAGCTTTGGGCTATCTCCAGAACCTATCATCATTATTGGCTCACTTAGGATTGTGTTCAGGCCTTCCCAGGGGGTGACATCTGTGGGGAATATGCAGAAATCACAAAATAACAGAATTTGGAACAATATATAAAAATAACTGAACAGAGTTGGAAAGTATCTCAGTGGTTACCTAGGTCAATCTGTAACCCAAAGGCATTCCCTCTAGAACATATTAAGCAAGTAGCCATTCAGCCTCCATTCAAAGGGTTCAGTCTCTATTCATCCTCCAACAAGGATGAACCCACTACCTCCTGAGGCAATCCATTTTGCTTTTAGATGGTTCTGATTGTAAGGAAGTTTCTTTTCCCTGTCATCAAATTTAAGTGTGCCCTTTTACCACTTCTACCCACTTGCTATGCTTATACCATCTGGGCTTGCATAGGAATCATAACAATAACTGGGAAATGCCCCAAAGTTGTTGGCAGTGTAACCATGTCCTTCTCGTACCTTAGAAAATCATTTAGGTCTGAACTGTCTTTTGTAGGCAATAAAAATGACGACAAAGTGATACAAGAGGGACTATTCTCTAAATATTAGGAAGGGAAATCTGTTCATCCTCTTTCCCAAATCCTCTGTCTCAAAACATACCTACATATAATGGTTACACAATACTGTTCAGCAGGAAGTAGCTTAGTGATATGTTTTCCAAATGTCAATGTGTCACAATTCACAGCCTCTCCATCATCACCATTCAGAGTGCTAACAATAACCTCCTTCCTCCTCCCCTCTATCACGCCTCGCTATGGAGTACAGCCAGAACCTCTTTGAATGTCTCTGGTGAAACTTCCTAACTAGGAAAGGACATGGGCATGCTCCATGAGATTGCTGGTGCACTCATTGGAATGAATAGGCCTATCCAATCAACCAAATTATCTCACTCTTCAATTTTCTGCAAATACACAGTCTTATTTCCTAAATGGTCCTACCCACAACTCATAAACCTCAGTTTTCCCTCTTCTCCCATACAATCACTAAGCTTAACAGTAAGTTCTACAAACTCTTTACTGGTTCCCAAATATTACTTCTTTCCAACTTCAAATCATCCATAACTATTTATACTTCTTGATTGCAAGTATCTAATGATCAGGCTTCTAATGCTATAGCTGATGATTCATTCTTCAGTAGAGATACCCAAACATTACTGAGGTTTAATACTGGTATAATCTATACTATCCCCAAATGAGTGTTCCTTCTTCCCTCAGGGAAGCCGCCTATTCTAGAGTGGTTCTATCCAGTTTCACCACCACAAAAGCTATCTTTCTCTGATCTGTTGCTAGGAGAGTTTGTGTTTAACAAATTAATTCATTCTGACTCAGAAAGTCCAATGTCTGTTTTTCCTGCCTTTAAGATTAGGGATGCTAGAAAAAATATTCTGATGCAAGGATAAGGCTGCAGCTATTTGCATTCCTAAGGGAACTGGTGGATCAGGTTGGGTAGAATGAGTCTAATACAGCCCAATATTAGAGGACTAGCCCTACTGCAATAGTTCTCAGTGAAACCCTGAAACTCAGACAAAATTCTCAGAGTCCGTGTACATTATGGGCCAGACAATATAGCGTGAGGTAAGATAAGAGGTGGGGAGGAATGTAATCCATGTTACCAGTAGTACTGTTATAACTAAGATTCTCAAACTAGCTCCCAAGAAGAGTGATAGTCTAATATTGAGGTTTCAGACCAGAGATGCAGCCCCAGAGATCCTCATTATCAAGGAATCAATTAACATAAGAAAATACTCACTGGTCGACTTTAGAAGTCACAACATTGGGTGCCAAAATAGGAGGGTAACAGACAGACATGTTGCCCTGGTCACTTACTTAGAGACTGACATCTATGGGAAGACATATAGGAATACACATGAGAACACATCTATCTCAGGAAAGTGTTATAGTTCATCTAAACAGCACATCTATGCCCTTCTTTATACTCACTCTCAAGTCTGGACCTGAGTTCCCTTGTAAAAGTAATTATTAGGTTTGTGAAACTTCACAAAAACAACCTCTAAAAACCAGTAAGGGAAATCTACTCTTACTTTCTTCCTTGAATCTTTGACTATATTCTTTCTTCTCTCCCTATTCCATGACTATTCTCCTTCTCCCTCTCTCTCTCTCTCTCTCTCTCTCTCTCTCTCTCTCTCTCTCTCTCTCTCTCTCTCTTTCTCTCTCTTTCTCTCTCTCTCTGTCTCTGTCTCTGTCTCTCTCTTTCTCCGTCTCTCTCTCACTTGCACGCACACACACACACACACACATCCCTTGGATAACTGAGCTAAACAGGTTTTACACATGTATATTTTGGTAGTGTCATATGTCAAGTGCTAATCCTTCTCTGCTTGTCTATCACTCCTATCTAGGGTGCTGACAGTCATATTCCTTTCTGACCTCTGTCGCTGCCAGACTTTTCTGTGTTCATCATCACTCAACAACCACTACTCCTGAAAAGTTTGTACCACCATGTCATCATCCTTGTCATTGCTATCCATTACTTTCCAAGACATTTCCCCCCCTTCCGTAGTGACTTCAGTGTCTAGTTCATGGTTTTCATCTCAATTACCAACATAACTCTCAACTTCTCCAATATTCAAGTTGATGAGTCTTCTAATAACTTGATTTTTCATCACATCAATTTCTGTGACCCATCTTTCTCCACTCTATTATCCACAGAGGTTGTCACACTTTCAACCCCACCACCACCCCCAAACAGTTTACCTTGAAGATCTTGAACTCTCAGATCCCTCTCTCTGATCATGGTCTTTTCTCTCAGTTTTTCTCATGATCTCATTCCTTCTTGATGTGTTTGTCATTCTCATAATGGTCTATTGACCTTCGCCCTTTCCATGTTTTTCTAATGCATAATTACTGCTCTGACTTCATACACATCTCTTCACAACCTTAACCAGTCAACTATTTCAAAAATTCACTGCTATCTAACATTTAATCCCTTTCTCCCTTGTCTTCTGGTTTTTTCCTACTGTGCTATTCTCCAATTTGTTTGTCTCTACCATGTGCCTCAAGTCCTCCTAAACTGCCAAGGGCTACTGAGTATTTTCTCAAGTATCCATGGATCTACTATAAGTCTATGTTATCTAATCTCAACTAAGCCCTTACCATACCTTGACAATCCTTTAATTCATCTCCGAATGACTTTCTTAAACTTCCCACAGAAGCTGTTCTAAACATTCTTTCTTCCTTTTAGGTTCCCAAGCCCTTTCTCCTAGTTGATGACTTTGCCTCTGACTTTTGCAGGGAAAATTTGGGTCCTACATGCTTTACTTTATGCAACTATACCCCATATCTAAAACAGACCCTTCCCTCCATCTCTGACTGCTGATATCCTTTGCCTTCTTTAAGGCCTAGCTTGGGTTCTAGCTACCTCCTCCTTGAAGCTTTCCTGGATCTCCACAGCTAGAAGTAATACCTGTTGTTGAAATTTTGAAGTCATTCATTTTGACCTCTCCTATTTTATTTATTGCCTAAAATTTTTATAGGTATTTGTGTAACTGTTCCTTTCCTCTATTGGACTGTTAGCTATTTTTGTATAAATAGCCTTTATCCTCAAGCAACATACATACATACATACATATATATATGTGTATATATATATATACACATACACATATATGTATCTATCTATATATACATATATGCACAGACATGCCTATGTATGTGTATTTGCACATTACAAATCTATGTGTATATATGTGCGCGCGCGCACACACACACACACGCACACACACACACACACACATATGGTTAATCACCTGAGAGTTCCCTGTGCCACTGGCTCAATCCCTAGGCCTCACTCATCTGGTAGTTAAGCCATTGCTGATTATTTTCTTCAAATTTAGCTAAGCCAATCCTTGGACAGCAGATTTACAATATAGTCCATTTCTAGGTTAGTACTCAGTTTTGTTCATTTCAGTGGAAATTTGTTAAGCATCTATTGTGTGTGAAGCATTGTGATAGGAACTGGGGATTTAGAGAGGAAAATAATATAGTCCCTGGCTTTAAGGAGCTTGCAATGTATCAGGAAAATTATGACATGTACAAATCCAAGAAAGTGCAAGGTAGAAGATAATGAAAACAAAGAAGAGAGCCACATGAAATATCTTAGAAAAGATCAAGATGAAATACCCTTTGAGCTTGGGAGATCAGCAAAGACTACAGGATAACCAGCTTTCAACAAACCACAATATGATGAAAGTTTACAGGAAGAGTTTCATGTTGATACCATAACAGATGAAAAACACTGGAAGAAAAAAAAATACTGTCAATATAAGAGATCTCCTGATTCCTTCCCTGCTATCTACAAACATGTCCTAGTCTCACCTGTCTTTAAAAAAGAAAAATGTCATTGGATCCTTCCATCCTTGCTAGCTCTCATCATACATCCCCCTTCTCTTTCTCAGCCAAACTCCTTAAACAAATCAGTCCATCCATTCACTCTCCTTTCACTCTCTTCTAAACACTATAACTTGACTTGTGATCCCATAATTCAACTGAAACTGCTTTCTCCAAAGTTATTTATAATTTCTGAATTGTCAAATCAAATGGACTCTTCTTGGGCCTTATCGTTCTTGATCTTTCTGTAGCATTTGAAATGATTGGTGACTTGCTTGTGACGTGATTCTTTTTGTTCTCATCATCCCTGTCTCACCATTTTCAGCCTCCTTTGCTCATCGATTCATCATCTACATTTTACATACTAACTTTGGGTGTTCTCGATGGTTGTGTTGGACCTTCTCTTATTTCTATACATTTTCTCCCTCAGAGAAATCAGCTCTGATGGATTTAGTTACCATCTCTACAATAACGATTCACATTCATATGCTCATACTTAATCTCTCTTTTCAGTACTCCAGTGCTGCCTCACACACCGTGTGACATTTTCAAACTAGATGACCAGTAGGCATCTCAAATTCAACATATCCCAAACAGAACTCATTCTTCCTTCAAAATCTACCCCATCTCCTGAACTTCCCTATTAAGTATCAAGGAAACCACCATTCTTCCAGTAACCTAGGTTTGGAACTTTGAAGTCTTCCTTGGCGCCTCACTCATACTTACCCCACATAACTAATAAGTAACCAATAAGTAAGTGGCTTTACACTTCTATCTCCATATATCATGCATACATTCCCTTCTCTCTGTTCACATAATCTCTACCCTAATTCAAATTCTCATCACCTCATATCTAGACTATGCTTCCAGAATTTAGCATGATACCTGGAATGTAATAGGCCCTTAACAAATATCTGTTGAATTATCTCAACTTGAATTTCATTTTTTATCTCTCTTCCTGAAGTGACTCCTCCTACAATCCATCTGCCACATAACTGTCGAACTGATTTCCTGAAAGCATAGGTCAGACCATACCATGTCATCACTCAATAAATTCCAATGATTCTCTATTACCTCTGTTATTGTTCAGTTGCTTCAGTCATGTTCAACTTCTCCTGACCCTTCTGGGGGTTTTCTTGGCAAAGATACTAGAGTGGTTTGCCATTTCTTTCTCAAGCTACTTGAAAGATAAGGAAACTGAGGAAAACAGGGCTAAGTGGCTCCCCCAGGGTCATGTAGCTAGTAAGTGTCCGAGGCCAGATTTGAACTTCTATCTTCCTGACTCCAGGCCCAGTGCTTTCTCCATTGTGCCGTCTAGTTGCCCTATGAACTCCTCTGTTTGGCATTTCAATGTTTTCTCAACCTTATTCTTTCCTGTTTTGCAGACTTCTTACACATCATCTACCTCCACATACTCTATATTCTAGTCATACTGACCTGCTTTGCTGTTCTCTACAGACCATGCCCCATCCCCCATCTCTGTGTCTTTCTTTGTGCCCTCCTACCATGCCAGAATACATTCTCTCCTCAGTTTCCCCTCAAAATTCATGACATCCTTTAAGATACCCCAAATATCATCTTTTACATGGACTCCCTTTTCATAACCCCAGCACCTAACGCCTTCCTTCCCAAATGTGGTTCATCAGCATCAGCATGACTATGTATATAATGCTTCAAGATTTACCAAGCACTTTCAAAATATTATCTCATTTAATTCTTATAAAAACCCTAAGAAGTAGGTGCTATTATGTGACACCATTTGATATAGGTGATTCATTTCATATATGTTGCATATCAACTTTTACATGTACATGCTGTCTCTTCCCTTTAGAATGTAAGCTCCCTGAAGGCAGAGATGTTCCTTTTTGTTTTTTTCTTATTCCTTGTGCTTAACACAGTGCCTAGCACACAGTAGGGGCTGAATAAATTCTTGTTGATTGACTGATGGATTGGCTGGTTGGCTTGTTGATTTACTCAGAGTCAGGAAGACCTGGGTTCAAGTCATGCCTCTGAAATATATTCACTATGTCACCCTGGACAAGTCATGTAATTTCTCAGTTCCCTGGACAACTCTTTGAGAAAAAAAAAAGTGCTGGCTTACATTACTAGATGATGTTTCCTTAAAAGCAATTTCACCAAAGAAATCACAGTTTCGATACACACATGCATGCGCACATATGCACATAAACATGTGTGTCTGTACACATATACACATGCATACACAGAAACACACATAAAAATGATATACATATGCATGTGCCTGTGTGTACATATGTGGGTACACATACATAAATGTGAGTGTGTTTTATAACAGATCAGTAAAGAAGGTGATATAGAATTGGAAACATTTGACCATGTCTTTTGTGTGACACCATTTGGAGCCAAGTTTGGTGGTTGGCAAAGGGTGGAGAGAGAGAGGGTGGGACAAGAGGTGGTGAAAGATTGCCTGCCAATACTAGTGTTCATAAATCATATCAATTCAAATCTATTTTGCAAAACAACAATTTGGTAGAAAGTGTGACTTCTCTTGAAATTGAAGTTTGAGTTTTCCTAGAGATCCCACTTAAAAACCATGGAACTGTATGTGAAGAAGAGTCTGTTTTTTCCCACATTCTGTCACAGTCTGTGTCTCCTTTTCTTTTTCAAGTTACAGGGGAAAGGGACAGGGAGAGACCTTTAAGATAGAATCGGCCTTCATTTTGCTTACTAAGTGAGAGACAGTCATTTAGTGTGATGCCATTTAGAAAAAATATAAAAAATGTTGCCTATATGGGGCAGCTAGGTGGTGCAGTGAATAGAGCACCAGCCATGGAGTCAGAAGGACCTGATTTCAAATACCTCCTCAGACACTTGACACATGCCTTTCCCCACCTAACAAAAAATGTTGCCTATAAGTCTCATTCTCTTGATTTTAGAAGAATTTTGACCTTCCCATTGGCATGTTGTTTCTTCAGGTTTTATGTCTTTATAATTCATTCATTGAGATCCAATTATATTTGAGTTCTTAATGCTTTTTTAAAGACTGTTCTTAGAGAAATGTATCTCCAAAATAGCTTTTTTTTTTAGTACTTTATCTATATAGAGTCTGAGCGCTCAGTAATATAAGGGATGATGAAGGGGGTTTTCTATATTTTTCAAACCTAAAACTTCATAAGTCTGAAGAGATAGATCCCTTTGCTATGACGAATTCACCATGGCAGATGACTTAAGTCTTGAAGAGTTACCTAAGGCACTGAAAAGACAAGTGGCTTGGCCAGTGTCCGCCCCCCACCTAGTGGTTCAGAAGTGTGACTTGAACCCAGGTCTCCTAGGCACCAAGACTAACTGTTTTTCAACCACATTATGATGGCTGTGACCACAGCTTAAGTAAATGGAGCTTCAGAACAGCTTGACCTTAGCCCTAATGAGAAAGAAAATACAAAATCACAAAGAGGACACCCAAGGATAAGTAACATTTCCAGAACTGTTTCAAACCAGAAGGGCAAAGGCAAAAAGTAAATAATTCAGTGGTGATAGTATATCCGAGGGAAGCAGAACCGAGTTCACCATCTGTTTTTGAAGTTTCCAAGAAAATGACCAAAAAAAAAAGATTTTTTCAGAACATTTCCCTAATGTTCAAATATACTTTTAATTAAACTCTTTGCAAAGTTTTAACTAGACAATTTAAAATAAAGGGACCTCCCCTCCAACCACCAACACTAATAGATTCTCCCCCAATCTGGAACCCATGCCTCCACTTGTCTATTTTTTCATGCTCTAGAGCAGGGATATAGAAGGAAGGGGGTAGAAGAAGAGTGATAAGACTAGAAAGAAGGAAAGCCTGGGTCACAGTGGCTCCTTTCAGAAAAAAACACAATAAAAGTTTTAAAACCAAAAGAAGCCTTCTACCATTGAGACCTTAGCCAAGTCATTTGACTTCCCTGGACGTCAGTTTTTTCATCCACAAATTGGAGTTTTAGATGTGAGATGGTGCTGGAACCAGCTCAAACTTACTCTCCAGAGGCAATTATTGAATTCTAAGTATGAGCATTTACACGTTGGAAACTGGAATATGCTACAAATCAGGGCTTGGTTTATTATTTTGTCGGTTGTCTAGAACTAAAGTGATGAAGAAAACTTAAACAATGCTGACTAAACTTTAAAATGCATTTTGAGAGCTGGTCATTAAAACATTTACCAGCAGAGCATTGATTGGACTAAATGATGCCTGAGGGTTTCTTAATCTCTAATTCTATTATTTCATACCCTGGGGCAGCATATCCCAAGCCTTCCCCATCTCCATATTTTATTTTTAACTTGTAAACTGATTATTATATTATATTATTATTATTATAAAACTATGTTATTCTCATAGTTTTATTATCTAATGTTTGGTTGTTATTTTTAATTTGAGGGTTAATAAGAGGAAAGATAGTAGTTAAAAAGCAGATAAAAAGTTGCCCTCAGGGGGGACTAGGTGGAGCAGTGAATAGAGCGCCAACCCTGGAGTCAGGAGAACCCAAGTTCAAGTCCAGCCTCAGACCTTCAGAGTGTCAGGACAACCCTGAGCAGATCACATAACCATTCACTGATCTAGACAGCTTTGTAATACTATATAAGTTTTAGGGAAGGTCTTGATTGGCATTTGTAGAGAATTCCTTTACCTAAGAGGTCTCTATAACCAGTGAAACCCCAGTGCCTCTCCCTTGAGAATTTACATTCATTTCTAGGTACATGTACAGAACTCAAAAAATTCACTGAACAAAATACAAGATCATAAATAACGTTCTTTTTTTTTTAAAAAAAAAAAAAAGGGCAACTACCCAAAAGTTAACCTTCTAATGGGATAATTTACCAAATGTTGTGGTCCTTACATCAACATTAGGCTATATTCAGATTTGTTCCATAAGATGAGAAATACCACTCTGGATTCAATCTTAACCAGAACCTACTGAATATCACCAGGGTTAAAGATTAACCTAATTAACTCAAGGCAAACCATGCCCTTTTCCCTCAAAGGCCAATTTTTGGCTGGATCATAGGCACAGACCCCTAGTCCAGAGAGAACTCTAGAAGAAACTAAGAACTCCAAGAAGCAAGCGTAAACTTCTACAGACAATGACCTGAAAAAAAAAAACAGTCAATGACCTAATAAGGTCAACAAGGATTTGGAGAATAGAGTTATCTCAGAAATGAAAGGGACCTTAGAGCCCACTTATTCCAATTGTCCCAGATGTCCTAGATCTGAGCTACCAGATCCCCAACAAGCAACTATAACTTAGCTGTAATTTATAGACCTCCAGTAAGAGGAATCCTAGAACCTCCTAAGACATCTCCTTCCAACATCAGACAAGCTCTGGTTGTTAAGTTTTTCCTTATATAAAACCTCTCTGAACATCTACCCCTTCTTCTGGTTCTAGAACCAAGAAATCTGCTTCCTCTTGAAATCCTTTCAAGTACTTGATGACAGCAATTATACCCTACCACCACCACAACCACCCAAATGTCCTCTTCTATATAGTAAACATCTACATTTCCTTCAGGCAATCCTCATATAGAGGGATCTTAAGCACATTCAACTTGCCTGAATGCTTTTTGATTTAATCTATGTCCTTCCTAAAACATGGTGAGTAGAACCAAGCAGACCATTCCAGATGTGTGTCAATAACAGCAGAATACAATGAGATTGTCACCTCCCTAAACCTGGACTTTATGCTGCTCTTAAGGTAGAGGAGAGAGACAGGAAGACAGTTATGATGCAGTGGATAAACAGAGCTACTTCAAAGTCAGAAAGCCCTGGATTCATGTCTTGATTCTTACAGAAACAGTACTAGCTGTATGGCCTTGGAAAAGTCATTTAACCTTTTAGTACCCTTGCCCATTCTAATATGGGATCTGTTACCTCATTTTTATATATACACACATATGTATTTCAATATAATTAGTTTCCTTTGTAATCCTGGGTATTTTATTCATACATTTTAAAACATTATTCTAAGAAGGGGTCCATAGGCTTCACCAGACTGCCAGAGGAGTGTCTAGGACACACAAAAAGGTTAAAAACTCTAGCTCTAAGATTAAAAGTTGAAGAGTAGACAGGTATCCAACTGCATTGCTAGAGGAATATTCCTCACCCTGAATCAATTAAAGTCTAAGTCCAATCCCAAATGATGAATAGACATTTTACAAGTGTAAGACACTGTTACTCCTTCATTCAGCATTTATATAGCACTGTGCTAAACCCTTTTTTCTCAAAGACTATCTCATTTGAGCCTTACAACAACCCTCTGAGGTATGTGATAATTACTATCCCATCTTACAGTTGAGTACAACTGAGACAGATATTAAGTGGCTTGCCCAGCATCACATTGTTAGTAAATGTCTAAAGTGAGATTTGAACTCAGGTCTTCCTGACTCTAAGTCCAGCATTCTATCCACTACGCCACCAGCTGGTTCAAGAAGTCAAGACTCAAATTTAACTGACTACAAATAGAAGGGAAATGCTCACATCACAGAAAATCTCATGTTACTTCTTCCCCTCTCCAAAGAAAGAACATCTCAACCAGGCAAATACGATCTGTAAAATGTAGGTTCATTGCATCTAATATTTTGAAGATAAACAAGGGTATCAAGGGAGGGCTATAAAGTTTTTAAGGGATGACATTATTGCCTGCACTACAGAAGCAGCAATGTAGAATGGGAAAACACTATACTTTTCACACCATCATAATAACCACAAATTTCCAGCTGGGGTTAATGAATTCCATGACTGGAGCTGCAATTTCAGCAACGAGAAAGTCCAACTTGCTCCCTAATTCAAGTGGAGATAGTTCCCTTGTTGAAGAACTGGCAGCAAAACTCTACCTAGTGGCCACATTTTAGAAATATGAAGGATTTCTGTTGTTGGGGAAGGAGAGACAGGAGAGTAATGAGTGAGCAGCTGGAAAACCTGAGAATTCTGCATTCATACTCATGTTGTTCAGTCCCTTTTCAGTCTTATCTGACTCTTTGTGACCCCACTGGGGGTTTTCTCGGCAGAGATACTGGAATGGTTTGCCATGTTCTTCTCAGCTCATTTTACAGATGAGGAACTGAGGCAAACAGGGTTAAGTGACTTGCCCAGGATAAGTTAATAATTGTCTGAGGCCAGATTTGAACCGGGGAAAGTGAGTCTTCCTGATTCCTGACCCATCTCTCTATCCACTGTTCCACCTAGTTGTGAATGCTCATAGGAACATAGATTTAGATATGGAAAGAACTTTGGAGTTGAACTATTCCAACCCCCCCAATTTAAGGTTGAGGAAGCTGAAACAGTTAGGTGGTGCAGTGGATAGAGCACCAGCCCTGGAGTCAGGAGAACCGGAGTTTAAAACCAATCTCAGATACTTATTAACTCTGTGACTCTGGGCAAGTCACTTAACCCCAGTTGTATCCCAAGTAAACGAAGATGAGGAAACCACGGCCCTGGGGAGGTACAGGGATGACTTTCCCATGGTAACAATAAGTGGCAGGTCTGAGAATCAAACTCAGATCCTGATTCTATGCACAATATTCTTTCTCCTGTACCATGCAACTGAAAGTAGCCCAAGATACAACCCTTACTCTCATGACCCAAGTTTTAGTTCCATCCCTTTGCTTTTTCACTGTCTGACCATAGACAACACATTCCATAGACAGGGTATAGGCTGGTCAGCAGCAAATTACGCATCCCTTCCATGCTGGGTCACCTTGGCAATATTATCAGAACGCTCACAAAGTGAAGGGATGGCATCATAATAAAGAAAATGCTGAACATAGAAGCAAATGAAATCTGGTTTGGTTTTGAATCCCACCTCCACGCTTGTGCATCTACTTGCGAGTCTAAGTTTCATTTTCTATATGTATATGTGGCTGTGCTGGTAAAAGGAACGTAGGGATCAGTCCCTCTTGCTCTCTACCACATTTTTTGTGGACAAAACTACTCTTCCTCTTATGATATGACTCTCTCTTAAGCTATTCCCTCAGCCTATCCCCTCTGGAGTGAATAACAGACCATGCAATAATGGTGAATTTCTGCCTTAGTACTAGCCCAACCAGTCAGTGGCCCACTGGTATTGATTCATTTTCCTAGATTTCACATATATAGCATACACATACATACATGGGTATGTGTGTATGTGCATGTGTATGTATATATGTATGCATATATATGTGGTGTGGGTGGGTGGGTGTGAATGTGTGTGTTCTCTGTCCCAAGAAGTTGCGAAAATGAAGAAACAACTTTTTCTGTTGGGCCTAAGCCAAGTCTACAACCAGAAAGCCTGCTCTGGTGAAATGCTTAACATTTTAAATCTAACTTTCTTCCATCAAAACAGTTCCCAATAACACTTCTTAATGCTACATTCAAACAGCAGTATATAAAATTTAACAATACATTTGGCTGACTCCTTTATCGCATTCATAAGTTAAGTGAAAAAGTAAATATTTAAACACAAAAGAGGAAAAAATAACTTTCAAGAAATTATGGTGATGTTTATAGCAATTTATATCAATTATGTCAACATAATTGATATATTGTTTGCCTTCTCAATGGGTGTGGGAGAAAGAAGGAGGAGAATTTGGAACTTAATTTTTTTAATATTAAAAATAAATTTTAAGTTTAAAAAAAATAAATTGTGGTGAACCTACTGAACCAGAATGGAAACATCAGAAGGAAATAGGAGAGCAACAAGGAAGAATTAAAACTTCACTGTATAATCTGAATGAGTATCAGTCATATAAGATCTACTCCAATATGGCTCTTGGGTCCTGACCCTCTCATGTACTCTACCATGGAGAAAGCACTTCTGATATTCCCACTTCTCCTTGCTCTCCTGGCTTCTTCCTTTTCTCTTCCTACTTCTTCAAAGGATGTTAGGGGCTAGCTTATGATTCAAAGGCAACCATTCCTTCAGGCATGAGGACAAGGCAGAACTCCTCTGGGATAGAAAAGGAGCACGCTAGGAGATTTCCGCCTAGATTTGCTGGCACCCATCTCTAATATCCTCATATTCTTGGAGCTCTTTTCAGAGATATGGTCAAAAAAGGGCTGCATATAAGATTGACCTTACATGGGTCTAATGAGGATTAAACAAGATAATGTATCTAAAGTTCTAATAGTAGCAGTAATAGTAGTAATTAATGGTGAGTGATGTGAATAGTGGTGGTGGTGGTGGTGCTGGCGGTAGTAGAGGTGTTGGTGCTGGTGGTGCTGGTGCTTGTGGTGGTGGTGGTGGTAGCATTCCCTTATCAAAAAGGAAGGTAATTGATGGATATTTTGAGAAAACACAGCAAATGGATCAAAATCCAACAGAAATACTTTTGGAACAAATAGACATCACTTCACACACCAATAATAAAGGCTGATAATAAATGCATACCATTGGATTTATAAATGTAGCCAGAAGTGCTTTACCTCTTGATGAGGCCTATTAAACAGTTAAGGTCTAAGAACAGAATCAAGGGAGCCTCCGTGGACAATATCTGCATGAACACAAACAATCACTGAACATGTTAAGAAAGATGCGGTGAACAAATGAGTGAGAATGAGGATTGTTTTGTGGAAAGGAAAGCATTCATGATGAATACAAGATCCTTGCCACCCAAAGTTACAAAGTGCTGGTCCTAAGGAGGCTGGACTCAGCAAGCAATGAAGATTATGCAAGGAAATGGTAGAAAATATGCATATGGCATTGTAAAATGCAGAATTTAACCTCCCAACTATGTAGAACAAAAAACTTTCGAAATATGGACACAACAAAGTTCTCACAATGACATGAGAACTGCATGAGGTACGTATTGTCCTTGTTGTTCTATCTGCTACTGGAATTCGACGTTTTTAATGAGCCAATGGAGAATAAGCTTGTGTCCTAACATTATTATTGGACTACAAAAAGCAGCTTCTGTTCACCCGCATAATAGTCCACAGAACAGTACCAATAGCAGGACAGCAACTCATTCCAAAACTATTTCTATCTGAACCTCATCAAAAAGGCTTAGTAAACCAAGATGATGGTGGTGGTGACAATAACAACGGTAATGTTCACAGTCTAGGCCCCTGCCCGGGGGGATGTCAGATTGTGCAAAATGAATCTATAGTGAGTTTTGTCAGGTCAGCAGATTTGTATTAACTGCCTACTATGCATACAGCATTTAAATACATGAAAGTCTACCTGGCTGTGCCAAACTGCAAATAGCTTCCAAATACTTTCTGCTCTAATCATGCTTGCTTCCCAGAAAGATGCTGACTGTAGGATTTCAAATGTTTCTTTGCAATACTTGAATATTCATTAGATAAATTAGTTCTAGATTATTTTTAAAATCACAGCTTGAAAAAGACCAACAAAGGATTGACACAAATGCTACAGAAGGCAGTGTTCAGAATGTAAACATTCTCCCTGCAAGCATAAAATGGTTTCTTTTTTTACAAAACATTCTATAAATAAATGTTTTAAACCCCAACGACTAGTAAAACCCAAGAAGAAAACAACTCCATCTTGATTAAATTGAAGTATTGAGGATGTAGAGCATTTTTCAGAAATTTGGGCTAGTAGGAAAGCATATATTGCATCTGCATTTCCCATGAGGAAAACATTATTTGAAAAATAATAACAATCGTCATTATAGTATTAGGTTGGGTGAAAGGGGCAATTAGCACAGAATGACCAAAAACCCAGCATCCACCTGACACTTTTTCGTTGGGAAACCTGCCTTCTCACAGCAGGCATGGTTGCGTTGTTTATTCCATTATTTTCAATTAAGTAGCTGTTATTATCATTCATATACACTACCAGTATTAAAGAGTCAAGAATAGAGAAACAGCAAATGAAGGCCACCTATGTCACAAACAGCTAACAGCTTCCATTCTGGAGTGTCAAATAAATGGGAAAATGAATCAGTCAATACCATTGTAAGAGAAGGCTATTCATTCCACAAGAAGGTGGAGCAAATGTTATAGGTCAATGTCAGCTAACTCACAGTGCCACACACACAAACCATACCAACAAATGTATTGTTAGGACAAATATTAAAGACTCTAGAGATGGTTTCCAGTATTTACCAATGCCCTGTGACATGATCCTCCCTCCTATATGCTAGAGAGTAAGTGGCTATCATTTCACAGAAGAATAAAAAAGAATTCATGGATTCTGTCAATATCAGAAGAAAAAATCCACCTTCCAGGTTTCTCTAAAGCAGGGACAGAGTAGATCAGATTTAACCTCTTAGTTCTTCTCCAGTCCAAATCTAGTCGTAGGCTGGCCCCAGAATCCAAGTTAGGAATAAATAAATCAAAGCCTCCTTAACCCAAGCATGTTTTCAGCTATTTCATCTGAAGTTTATCCCATCTACACATATTCCTTCTCTTTTTTGTTCTTCTACTCAGATTCCTCATCTTCTTTGAGACCCAGTTCCTAAGCTGTCCAATTTAATTTCTTCTAATGTTGATAATTCTTGAATCTACTTCTCCCGCCTCAGTCTCTGGGTTGACCTTCAATTTCTCTTCCCCAACTGCCATCTCAAACTAGATGTCCAGCAGACATCTTAAACTCAATATTTTTAAAACAGAACTCATTATATTTCCCCTAAACTCTCCTCAGCTCCTACATTCCCTATTACTGTAAAGGGCAACATTATCCTCCCAGGCTTTTAAGCTCACAACCTAGCAAAATCCATCCTGGATTCTTCACACTCTCTTAACCTCTGTTAATTATTTCCTCTATATTTTGCTTTGTATATACCTGTTTGCATGTTGTGTCCCATATTAGATTATAAGCTCCTCGAGGGCAGGGACTGTCTTTTCACTATTTTTGTATCCCCAATTAGCACAGTGCCTGGCACATAGTAGCTACTTAATTGATTGATTGATTGAATCATATTTTTTTCCTTCAGGTAAAAACACTGTTCTGAGGTAATGTGGTAGAGTGAAAAGGAAGGGCTAAAGATTTAGAACCAGAGAACATGTGTCACACACTAACTAGGAGACTTTGGACAAGTCCTTTCATTTCTATTGGTTTTAGTCTGTTCCTCTGCAAAATGAAAAGGGTTGTGCTAAGCAACACAAAGTGAGAAGGTTGACTAAAGAGCTACATTTGGAATCTGGAATGTCTGGGTTCTAAGTCCACTTCAGACAATTAGCTATGTGAACCTGGTCAAGTCACTTAACCTGAAAACCAGTTTGTTAATCTGCAAAAAGGGAATCATAATGGAACCGATATCATTGGTTAGTTGTGAGGATCATATGCAATAAGATTAATTAGCATTTTGCATACCTTAATTCACTATGTAAATATCAGTAATCATTATAATTGTAACTCATTTTGTTTCCGTCTTATTTAAAGGAGTTCAGATTGCTATGGTCCTAGAAGTTGGCATCCTGCTATTCTTCTTGACTGTTTAATTATTTATTATTGTTGTTAAATTATCTGAAAGATTTTCTCAGTCCCTAAATTCCCTCATACTAGTTTATCTCCAAGGTTATTTTACTCAAAATGTATAATGATTTTTCCAAGGACAGGTAGGAGACTGAAGCTATGTCTCTAATTCCAAATGTCCTACCTCTTTTTAAATGCCTTCCCAATTCTGGCCAAGAACCTGATCTCATATACCAACACTAGTATAAGTAAGGGTAGAAATAATCAAAGACAAGTAACTTCCAGTCAAGATGGCTACCTGAACAGAGCTATATCTCTCCTACATCTACTCCAACAAAAACCTGAACTTCATAGCAGACTGAATAATGAATGAGAAATCCAATTATAAACTTCTGTAAATTAATTCTACTACATAAAGGCACTAAAAATCCATCCAGAGAAGGACCAGAGACATGTATGGGCTGAAGGGCTCTTTATCTTGAGGCAGTAAGAACAGACGGCTCCCACAAGAAAGCTCCAGTGTACCGGTAAACGTACAGATGGGTCCTTGGAAGCCTCATTGAAGAGAAAACAGTGTAAGTATAGTGATGAGCACTGTTCTAGATGGAGACACCCTTGTGCTTCAAGGTTTCTAGCATCCTATCCTGAGATACCATAGTGAGCACTGGATATTCAATGCTCTCAACTTCAAAGATCCAGGGAACATATACATGGGAGCCAGAGGTCAGTGCAGGAACACAGGTGAATGAAAGTGAGAAAAAGCAGAGCTGACCATTTCATGTAGAAGTGCAGAAGAGGGGACACAGACTATTCCTGGCAAGGAGCTACACCTCAAGAAGTAACAATACAATGACAAGTAAATCAAAGAAAATGCTAACCCAAATCAAAAAAATTCCTGCAAATCTAGAGATCCCCCAAAAGGAAAGGAAAAGATATATTTCCTACAATGACTAAATGAATACCTAGAATAAATGAAACAAGAGATAAAAAAGAGAAATAAAAGCTCTAAAGGAAAAAAATGAAATGCAAATAAATAGCTCAGAAGACAAAGTGTTTTAAATCTTAGTCACAACGTGGAATCCCTAAAAACCAGAAAAGACTAATTAGAAATCAGTGACTGAATGAAAGAATAAGAAATAGTCAAATTTTTAAAATTGAAAAAAAAGAAAAAAGAAAACATATCTGACATTCAAAATAACTAACCGGGAAAACAGGCCAAAAAGGAAGAAAAGATGAGAATCATTAGATTTCTTAAAAACAATGATTTAAAACAAAAATCCTGGATTTCAAGAAATCATAAATGAGAATTGTCCAGATCAATTAGAATGCAAGAGCGAGGTGAAGATGGAAAGAACCCACTGATCACTTGGGGCCAGAAGTTCTTAGTAACAGTAGGGCTAACACCAATTAGCCTAAATCTGGTACCAATATGGTAAGCACCAGGAGCTAGGCAGGGAAGATGGAACAGCAGACTGACTAGAGAATGTCAGACTGGACCAGATCAGAAACACAGCACATTCAAGTGACTGTGCTGATCAGCAGATTGAATTAGACCTGGGATTGGCTTCTTTGTTTCTATCCTAGGTGACATAGGGAAATCCAGTTGCTACTGTTGTTGCTGGATTCATCAATCACCGTGTGAAAGAAACACTAAATGGAAAACTCCAAGAAATATGATAGTCAAAATTCAGAGTTCCTATGTGTATGTATATACATATGCATATATATATATATATACATGTGTTACAAATATATACATATATATATATATATATATGGAGAGAGAGAGAGAGAGAGAACATATAGAAAAGGGAAATTGTTGAAGTACAAAGGATCCACAGTTTGGATTATTTAAATTTTAGGCAAGAAGAAGGCTTGGAATATAATATTCCAAAAGGCAAAAGAGTAAATTATGCTAAAAAAAAAAAACCTAAGTATAATCCTACAAGGGAACTAAAGGAACTTCAATGTAATAGAGGACTTTAAAGTATTTTTTATTAAAAAATGGAAGATTGTAAAATGCAAACGGTAGAGTTCAGAGAAACCTAAAGAGGTAAATTTATTTGCGTAATAAGAAAGGACTGTACAATGATGGGCTAACTTTCTAATAGAGAAAGAAACAAGTGTTCCTTCCAAACCTTACTATCTTGAAAAGGCATTGAAAGAGTTCAATAAGAAAAGCAGAATACCTACTGGTCAATTTGTTCTGACTGAGGGTTTTAAGAGGAGAAAAAGAAGTGAAAGTAAAAGGAACATACTCGTGTAGAAAGGACTGGAGGGGCAAAACGTGCTGTTTCTCATAATCAGGTGAAATGAACAAAGGAAGTTTGAATGCATAGACAAAGATTTTAGCATAGAAATAAATTAAATTCTACAGGCATAAAAGCAAGCTTAGGGGAAAGAACTGAGGTGGGATGACAAGTTGGAAGGGGAACAAAAGAAAAAACTAGAATCTAAATGGGTACACATTGATCAGACGATGCTTGAGCAAATTGTAGCATATGAATGTAATGGAATATTATTCTTCCATAAAAAAATGACAAAAGAGAAAATTGTAGAGAGTGCTGTAAGGTATAAAGTGATGCAGAGTGAAATGCTTAGAACCAGGAGAACTATTTATACATGATTACAACTTTATAAAGAAAAATAACTTTTAAAGAGCTCTGATCAATGCAATGATTAACCATGTCTCCAAAGGACTTATAATGAAACAATATTACCTACCTCCTGACAGAGGTGATAGATTCAAGATATGGAAAAAGTTGGATCATTTTGCTTGATTAGGATGTTTTTTTCTATTTTTAATTGGAGGTGGTATGGGAAAAGTGGGATTTAGTAACAGTGATTGAGGGGGGAAGCCACTGAAGAAATGTATGAATGGGACAGCTAGGTGGCTCAAAGGACAGAGCCTCAGCCCCAGAGTCAGGAGAACCTGAGTTCAAATTTGACCTCAGATGCTTGACACTAACTGTATGGCCTTGGGTAAGTCACTTAACCCCAACTGCCTCGCCAAAAAAACAAATGCACAGAGGAGAACAAAAAAAAGCACAGACAAGCAGGACGATTTTGAAAGTAATATGTGAAATGTACTTTTTAAATATACTTTTCAAAGCAAGGGGTATGGTATGCATATATACAGTCTAATGTTAAGCTCTCTTTTTAGTATCCCATATATGTGGAAATATTCTCTCCTTTTTGCTGTTGAAGTTCAGAGTAAAAAGGCAAATAAAATCTATTATAATTGCAACAAAGTTGCTTCCAACCGGTTGAAGGGGAAAAAAAAGAACAAAGAACATGGCAGCTCCAAGTGTAAGGAACCCAAAATTAAGACAGATTGATAAGATCCACAGCAGTATTGAGTCATTTACTGGATGAAAGGCTAGAATAACATATAAATTAGAAACCACAGAGATGAGGAGGGTTGAGTTCCTTTAAACTTCAGCATTGGGTGGCAATTCTGTAGGAGAGTTTTGAAGGTAATTACAGAGATGTAGTTACTCCCAAGGAGCCAACTATCCTGGTACCTAGAACTAGGGCTATGCATGCACATAGATGTTTAATGGATAAACAAAGTCTAACAATTAGGTTTGCCCAAATGGGAAACATATATATGATCCCTAACTGAAGCTTTTCAAACAAATTGTGGATGGCCAATGGTTGGGGGATATTCCCAAAGGAATTCATGGTCAGGATTAGGTGTCCTAGGACGTCCCTTCTAAAACAAAATCCTTTGATGCTGTGAATGGATTAATTGGATTTGTTTGTTGTTTGTTTATTTATCTGTTCCAAAGGCCTCTTTGAAAGTTACAAATTTTATGAACGTGTTTGTGTAAGAACCAGGAACCTGTCTGTATGAACGCTGCTAGGGGAATAAGCAAGAGAAGGGAAGAGGAGTCATCAGGATTATAACTAACATCTGTCAATCTAAAATTATTTACTGAGGATGTATGATGTGTCGAGCTCTAACTTAGTAACATAGACCTGCCCCATGGGAATTAACACTCCACCTGAGTGAATAAGATGAATAACTATAAAACAACTCCTGAATGAGGCAGTATGGAATAATATCACATTGTGTGATACAGAAAAGTAAGCGTGAACGACGTTAAAAGGAGAAAGAAAGGTGATCTTTGGGAAGATTTCATAGAAAATTGAACTCAGGCCTTGAGCAATAAGGAAGATAGAGACAGGTAGAAATGGGTAGGAAAGGTACTTCAAGCAGGGGGAACATCAGGAGTTGTACTCCCCAGCACTTGGTCACCGTACTTTAGTAAGGACATTGTCCATTTCAGTGTTTTAATTGCCACTTATTATTCCACTTCTTGATCCTTCCTCTCTCTTTACAGTTGGCCATCAACACATCAATGAGCATTCATTAAGCTTCTGCTACAAGCCCAGTCCTGTTCTAGGCACTGAAGATACAGACAAAAGTGCTCAACAAAGGTTTAATATTCTAATTATATTTCTGCTGTTCTTACTTCAACATTGATAGGATATTACTGACTGGGACACAAATGAGCTGCCCTCCATCCTTCCCTCCTTTTCATCTATGTGCACCTAATACTTCAGCAATCAATTGTGCTCTCCAGGAGTCACAAGTCTCCTATTCTCCTCCCTCAGTCCCTCCCCCAGGCTCTGGTTAGAGATTTTATTCTGCTTCAGAGAGCCTATAAAGATAAAGTTTTGAACACACATTCAGACACTGTACAAACAAAGTGAAGAAAATAAAATGTACTTACGTTGTGGAAGACCAATCCAAATGCTATCTCTGATACTTACTAGCTACATGCATCCAGACCAAATGACTGCCTCCCTGAGATGCAGTTTCATCACCTTTAAAATTGGGAATAATAATACCTGTAGTACCTACCTCAGGAGGTCGTTGTGAGCCTTAAATAAGAGAATATATTTAAAGAGCTTTGCAAACTTGAAAGTGCTCTAAGTTATTATTGTTGCTTATAAGTCTTCCCAAGTAGGAACTCAATATAAAAAGAAAACAGACATACACTCAGAAGAGGGAGAAATACTAATGCAGCAAAGATATAGATATATGGACATATATGTAGCTAGACAGGTATAAGACACATATGACAGACATTATGCAATTCAGTGAAATGGGGTGGGGGTAGCACATGAGCTGTGAACACTGATTATTTGCCTATTTATCTCATTCTTTGCTTTGGGAAACTTTAGTGAGCTGACTTCCAGCATGTCAATATTATAAAGTACTCCACATTTGTGTAAATTATAGATTAGCTGAAACATTTGTTCAGCTTTTAAAAAGAAATCTCAGGGAAAAAAAAGATAAGGGCTTTTTTTCAGAACATTTTGTTCTATCTCCTACAGTTTTGTAAAATACATCATAATAGAACTAAAATGTCCTTATGGCATTTTACCCTCATTTGGTCTAATTTTCCTAATATTTTTCCTACCTATTCCGTTAGTGCAGGACAAATTGTCACCTTGAGAGCTGAAGACAAAAAGTAATGAAATCACTACAGATTAAAAGCAAGAAAAATTCTAAGTCTGTCACTCAGCCTTGCAGACACTAAATGACGGTTAAGAAAATAGCTAGGTTGGCCTAAGACGAGTTGATCCCAATCAAAATTAGCATTTTGATGTTATTATTATTTAACAACTTGGCTCAGGTTACCATAGACTACATTTGTGATGGATGGGCAATGGAGGCTCCTTCCACTCATGAAAGGCATGGTATGCTCTCATGCCTGAAACTCAAGCTTAAGTATTGATACCCATCTTCTTCCTTTGTCACAGATTTAGGTAATTCTGTGCCACAGCTACAGACTGTTCCTATTGTCTCAACCAAGCACCTCACCAGGGGACAGGTAGGACAAACCCATCCTTGATACTTGAAAAGACCATTCCATTACTAGTGTGCCAAGAAGCTCAGCTCCCTCAATGATACCAAGACAAAAATGAAGCAGTTGGTCCTCAAAGCATTTACATTGAAAGAAATAACAAGTACTTTTAAAAGTATATATAAAATAAATACAAAGGGAATCATGTGGGGGGAAGGCAAGGAAGGAAATAAACATTTATATAGAACATGCCAAGGGCTGTGCTAAGTTCTTAATATTATCTCATTGGTTCCTCAAAACAACCCTACAAGGTATTATTATACCCATTTTGCAATTGACGAAATTAGGGCAAACAGATGCCCGTGATCCTATAGCTAATAAATGTCTGAGGCTGGATTTGGACTCAAATATTCCTGACTCTGGGCCTAGATATCTATTCACTGAGCCACCTAACTGACTCAAGACAGGATATGTAGATGGATAGATAGATGCGTAGATAGATATGTAGATGGATGGATGGATGGATGGATGGATGGATGGATGGATGGATGGATGGATGGACGGATGGGTGGACGGATGGGTGGGTGGGTGGATGGATGGATGGATGGATAGATGGATGGATGGGTGGAAACAAAGAAAAAGGGAGATGTATGTATATACATATAAATGTATAATACAAAACTAAAATACATATGCTTCTCCATAATAGGCCCTCAAATATCTAAAGGCTTTTATCATGTTATGATGCCCTCACTAAATCTTTTCTTCTCCAGGTTAAACATAGCAAAATCCTTCAATGACTTCTCATAAGATGGTATTCAACAATCTTCTGGATGCAAACATTCAACAAAATCTAAAATAGGGAAGTATAGAACTAATATTTATCTGTCACTTAAAGGTTTTAACAGCACCATATCTCATTTGATTCTCCCAACAACTCTTAAAGTAGATGCTCTTATCCCCATTTTACAGATGAGGATATTTAAGCTACAAGAAAACAAACAACTTGCCAGTGGTCATACCACTAGTCAGTATAAAAAGGAAAATTCAAACTCAACTCTTGCTGACTCCGTGTGTGGAGCTCTACCTATTATATCTCTATCTATTGGGCTAAATGCTCACTCAAAGTGCTCACAGTGCTATGCTAGAGAGTTAGCACAGGGTCCAAGTTGAAGAAGGATTCCTTTGGTATAGTGATGCACAAGAATATGGGCATGTCTCTGGTACATACAGCACAAATAGATAATGAGTTAGGCCTAGAATTAAATGGGAGGAAATCGGATTGGATTGCTTTGAGAAAATTTCAGAGTTCTTTTAATTACCCAAACATTTCTCAGAAACAAAAGCTTATATTTTTAATACTGTTCTTGTTGCTATACTCTGCTATTGTTGCTATATAACTGCTAAACATAGAATGCAATACTCTCAAAATAGTCATTTACATAACATCTACTATGTGTAAGGCCCTATGCTAAGCCCTTCATAATTATTGTCTCATATGATCCTCACAACAACCCTGGAAAGTAAGTGCCTTTATCATCCCATTTTAGGTAGAAGAAACTGAGCAAACAGAGGTCAAGTATCTTGCCCAGTGTCTCACAGCTAATAAGTGCCTGGGACCAAATTTAAACTCAGGATGAGTCTTCCTGCCTCCAAGCATAGTCTTCTATCCACTGTGCATTTGCCTTCCCCCGGGATAAGCTGATCACCTGAAATCTCATTGCCACACTAAGATGGCTCGATGGATAGAGCACTTGGCCTGGAATCAAGAAGACCTGTGGTCAATCTGTCCTCGGATGATGAGTAACTACATGATCTTGAGTAACTGTATGACCCTGGGCAAGTCACTTAATCTCTTTCTGTCTTAATCCATTGAAAAAAGAAATGGAAACCACTCTTTTATCTTTGCCAAGAAAACCACATGGGCAGCATTAGTGTGCTATGGTCTACAGGATCATGAAAACCCAGACATGACTGAAGAACAAGGATATGCTGATCACCTGAAATCTCACTGAATAATTGAGATTTTGATGCTCAACACCTTTTAAGATCCCTGAGCTACCTCTCACCTCTGATTGAAGGACTGGGTTGCATAGTAGTAAACTCCTCACAAAGCTTTCCTTTGCAGAGAACTCTAAACTTTCAGAACTCTCCAGGTAACTCTTCATTCTCCGTCAGTGGTTTTGACTCCACAGAACATTATGCCCCTGCGTAATGAACCTCATTGACCCTCAATGAACCGCATTGTCTTTTTTCAGCTTCGTTTTGGGTATTCTCTTCCCCTATTAGATTGTAAGGTCTTCAAGGGCAGGAACTCTTTCTTTTCCTTATTTGTATTCCTAGAATTCAACGTAGTGCCCAGCACATAGTAGGTGCTTAACAAATATTTTTTTAACTGATTCAAATCTCAAAAGAATCGAAAATAAATATTGCACAGAGGACAAGAGAGGGGCATGTGTTGAATGTGATCAGGCTACAACATGTAACCAATGAGGTACTTTGAAACAGAACAAGAGTGAAAGATTCCATCAGTGAAATGAATGGGAGAGCCTTTTTCCCCCCAGTGGAGGGGTATGCGGAAGGTAGAAAAATAGATGCTGTATAATTGAAAAAATAATCTAAAAAAATAAAATGTACATTCAGAAAAAAAGATTGGCTGGACACACTGACAGAGTAAGAGATCGTGTCTTGAATAGCCCAAGTGTTACACTGTCATCATATCAATGTCAGAAGAAACTGAGCAAGTGCCCAGCACATTATGTAGAGCCCTGGTAGTGATGTTACGGGAGGACATCAGTATGAATGGTAGAGACAGACAGACATGGATGGGCTGCAAAATGTATCATTAGAGAGAGCATCCAAACTAATGCAATCATAAATCATTTGGATATTTGGGTATGTCCCTACAGAGACATAGCTGAATTAAAAATTTCATCTTGCAAAGTCTCAGTGATACCTATAAAGTCACATTTGTCTCCTGGTATTAAAATATCCTATGCACAAGTTTTTAATATATATGTACTACATATGTATACACACATCTGAGACCATGGATTTTGTTACTAGCAATCCTCTTTGGTATTATCTCTTAGAAATTTCCAGTCCTCTTTCTTGCTAGTCTTCTTCTTATGTTGGACCTACAAATCCTGTTGTAGCTAGTTTGACAAATACACAAGTGTATGCATACACATCATATGTATAACATGGAAAACTATGCCATAAAACTGGGAGTGAAATATATTTCTGTATGCAATGATAAACACATGAGCCATTTTCCCTTCCCCTTTCTCCTTGTGCTATGGAAAGTTTTCTCCTCTACCACCTCTATTTTTTGTCTAATAGAATTGAACTCAGTTTTTCTGGATTTGTTTTCTTGGTTGTAATTCTCTATCCTTTGCCTTTTAGAAGGAAGATACAGGCTTACAACCAAGAATAATTTACCCAGAAAAACTGAGTGTAATCCTTTGGGGAGAAGGGGATCTTTAATGTAATAGAGGGATTCCAAATATTCCTGATAAAAAGACCAGAGCTGCATAGAAATTTTAAAATGCAAACAAAGGGGTCATGGAAAACATAAAAATATAAACATAAATGAATAATTAAAAGGGACTAAACAAGGTTAAACTGTGTACATTCTAATATAAGGACATAACATGTATTTTCTCTCAGAATCCTATCAGCATCAAGGATCATAAAGGAAGTCTAATTAGATAGAGGTCCTAAAATGGTTCTGTTGTGTTTTGATGATTTAAAAGACTAAAAAGGAAGAGGAAGAAGAATTCACTTGTGTAGAGGGAGAGAGATGGGAAAATTGTCTCACATGACTGAAGTGTACAAGTAGATGTCTACACAAACAATAAAGAAGGGGTGGGGTGAGTGTCCCTCAAAACTCATTCTCATCTGAATTAATCAAAAGAGGGAAAAACACACTAAATAATTACATATAGAAATACATTTCACTCAACAGGGAAACAAAGGGGGGAAAGGGACTTGGGAAAAAGAAAAGTAAGAGGAAGATGATTTAAGGGAGGTATTAGTCCCAACCAAAACAAACTAGCAATGTACAAATTATTTATAGCAGCTCCTTTACGGAAGCAAATAATTAGCAACTAAAAGAGCGTTCATCAGTTGGGGAAAACTGAATGAGCCATGGCATATGAATGTGATAAATACTACTATGTTGTAAGAAATGACGAAGGAAACAGTTTTTAAAAAACCTGGGAAGACTCGTATGAACTGATGCAGAGTGATGTAAGTAGAATCCATAGAATACTTTATACATTGGCAATAACAATATAAAGACAAATAACTTTGAAAAATTTCAGATCTCTTACCAATACAATAACCAACTAAAATTCCAGAGGATTTGTGATGAAACATTTCTTACCACTTCCTGATATGGAGAGGTGATGAATTCAGAGTACAGATTGAGATTTTTTTTTTGATACAGCCAATGTGGGAATTTGATTTGCTTTCTATTACACATGTTTGAAACAGGGGAATTGTTTTTCTTTCCTTCTAAGAATGGTTTGGGAGAGAGAGCTTTAAATAAGGTTGACTGAACCTTAGTTCAATCTTAGTTGAACTTAGTTCAAACTAAGTTGTTGATTGAAAAAATAAAATTTAATTTAAAATAACAATATTTTTAATTGTCTAAGAGAACTGCAAACTGCTACATGAGTTCTGAACAGTAAAGGAGAACTAGTAATTTGGAAAAGAGGGAGCAGGTAAGGCTTCATGAAGGACATGACATTTAAGTTTGACTTTTAAGAATAGATAGGCAGAAGTGAGGAAAGGCACCCCAGACATGAAGAACAGCATGAACGCCACGCTAAGGAGTTTGAACTTTAATCAGTGGGCAATAGGGAGTCATTGAAAAGTTTTGAGAAAAAAATGACATAACCAAAAATATGCATTAAAAAAGATTAATTTCAATATGATGTGAGAAAGTAGAGATAAGATCTATTAGGAAGCTCTTAAAATTGACCAGGCCAAGAAACAAAGAACTGTACTATGGTGGGAGTAGCAGGAATAGAAAAGAGGGAAGAAATGTGAGAGATGTAGAGACATAATTAATAAAATTTGGTAAATGATTTTATATTTGAGATAAAGAATAAAAAATTGAATATAATACTAACATTTCAAATCAGTTCAATGGTGCTACTACAAACCAAAAGAAAAGTGAAATAATAAAGATTAGATAGACAGGAGCAAAGAAATAAACTCAGCTTGTGACATTGATTATGAGTTGTTTGATATCTACCCTATAGGTAGATAGAGATACAAGTCTAAAAGTAAAGGAAAAGGTTAAGGCTGTCAGTATGGATTAGGGAGCTTTCCCCATTAGCAATAATTAAAGATGTGGAAGTGAAAGAAATCCTAGGACAGAACCTGTTGAGCATGTATTTTAAGAAATTTAGAAGTAGGAGGGGATCTAGAAAAGCAAAAAAAGAAGGAATAATTTGTATAGTAAGAGAACCAAGAAATTAAGGTATCTCAGAATCCAGGGAAGACGTAGATATCCAGGAAAGAATTTCAGTATTAACAAATGCTTAGAGAAGTCAACAAAGATAAGGACCAAACTCAGGCAATTGGATTATGTGAACAGAAAGTCATTGGTCAACTTAAGGAGAGAAAATTTTCAGTTGAGTGGAGATGGAGAAGCCAAATTTCAAAGGATTCAGAAGAAAGTGAGTGGTGAAGAAAGGGATACATTCACTAGAGACAACTTTTTTTTTCAAAAATGAAGCAATGAAAGTAAGGAGAAAGATGACTGTGAACTCCATAGACTGGCATGGCCAAGGAAAAAGGTTAAGAGCACATAGAGGAGGGAAGCTAGGAGCTGGTAGTTTTTGATATCATTTTAAATGAGAACTGGTTGAAGAGACTGGGACTGTTTAGCTTAAGGGGAAAGAAGACTTAGGCTAACATGATAGCAGTGTTTAAGTTTTTGAAGGGCCATCATAAAGGAAAAGACTTAGAAATATTTTTCTTGTCCTAGAGGGTAGAACTAGGAGAAATTAGATAGACATTACAAGGAGACAAAATTAGGTCTTTATGTGAAGAAAAACTTTCTAAAATTAGCTGTATCTAAAAGTGGAATGGGTTGCCTTAGGAGGCAGCAGGCTCTCTTTCACTAAAAAACAACAACAACAACAACAACAACAACAGCAACTTCAATCAAAGACTTTTCTGCAATGTTGTAGTAGAGTTTTTGGGGGGGGGTGGGAGATGGGTTGGACTAGATGGGTGTTCAAGCTCATTCCAACTCAAAATTTCTGTAATTCTACATTTTCTGGTAGAGCTAATTAACTCTTCCCCCAAAACAGGAGGAGAGGAGAAGAGAGTGGAAGACAATACTGAATAGTTTTGACAAGGGAAGTAGAGGAATTGAGGGAGCTCTCATCAGATGGCCTCAATCTTCTCAGTGAAAATTTCTAACTGTCTATGTCAAGCTAGGATAAATGTGCTTGAATGCATTGAATGATTTTTCTCCATCTACAAAAGGAATCAGTAAATCAACTCAAGTAGATAAAGGCCATGTACAACTCTCCCTAGAACAGAAACGCTTCATAAGCTCACAGAGAGACAAAGTATTTTCTTCCAACACATATGGTCCTGATATCTCTGTGGGAAGATCATGCCAAGGGTTGTTCCTATTTGTTAAGATAACGACAACTTAAAAGTGCATATAAACCTTTTTTGGCGCTGCTTTATGCAATATTTGTTTATTTATTTATTATTTTGAATCCCTTGTGATTTTTCTTTTTACAATAGTCCTTCAGGGTTTTTCCCAATTACATGTCAAGATAATTTTTAACTCTCATTTTTACAAGATTTTGAGTTCAAAATGTTTCTCCTCCTTCCTCTCTCTCTTTCTAAAATGGTAGACAATTTGATATAAGTTACACATGTGCTATCATGTAATTTTGATATTAGTCACAGTTCTGAAAGAAGAAACAAATCAAAAGGGAAAAAAGACAAAAATAAATTAAGTTTTAAAAGTATGCTTCAATCTGCATTCAGAGGCCATCAGCTTTTCATCTGGATGTGGATAGCATTTTCCTTTTTGAGTCTTGGATCATTGTGTTGCTGAGAAATACCACCCTTCATGGTTGATCACCACACAATATTCCTGATATTGTGTACAATATTTTCCTGGTTCTGCTCATTTCACTTTGCATCAGTTTGTACAAGTCTTTCCAGGTTTTTCTGTTCATCACTTCTTATTGTACAATAGTATTCCATTACATTCATATGCCACAGCTTATTCAGTCAAGTGATGAACATCCCCTCAATTTCTAATATTTTATCACCATGAAAAAGGCTGCTATAAATATTTTTATGCATGGAGGTCATTTTCCCTTTTTTGTCATCTCTTTGGGATACAGACCTAGTAGTGGTATTGCTGCATCAAAGGGTAGACACAGTTAAGTGGCCCTTAGGCAAAGTTCCAAATAGCTCTCCAGAATGGTTGAATCAGTTCACATCTCCACCAACAATGCATTATTGTTTCTCATATCTTCTCCAGCACTTATCATTTTTCTTTTTTGTCATATTAGCCAATCTGATAAGTATAAAGTGATACCTGAGTTTTTTAAATTTGCATTCTTCTAATCAAAAGTCATTTAGAGCATTTCTTCATATGACTATAGATAGCTTTAATTTCTTTATCTGAAAACTGCTTGTTTATACCCTTTGACAATTTGTAAGTTGGGGAATGGTTTGTATTCTTATAAATTTGACTCAGTTCTCTATATATTTGAGAAATGAGGCCCTTATCAGAGACACTTGCTGTAAAAATTGTTTCCAAGCTTTTTGCTTTCCTTCTAATCTTGGTTGCATTGGATTTGTTTACACAAAAGCTTTGGATCTATTTTATGTTTTGCAATGCTTTCTATATCTTGTTTTTCATGAACATTGTAACTTACTTAGCTTCTCCTTTAAAAATTTGGATGCTATACCACTTGGTGCATATATGTTTAGTATTGATATTACTTCATTATAGCACCTTTCAGCAAGATGTAGTTTCCTTCCTTATCTCTTTTAATTAGGTCTGTTTTTGCTTTCACTTTGTCTGAGATCAGGATTGCTAACACCTGATATTTTTACTTCAGCTGAAGCATAATAGATTCCACTCCAGTCCCTTACTTTTTTTCTGTGTGTGTCTCTCAGCTTCAGGTATATTTATTGTAGCAACATATTATAGGATTCTAGTTTTTGATCCACTCTGCTATCTGCTTCCATTTTATGGGAGAGTTCATCCCATTCACATCCATAGTTATGCTTACTAACTATGCATTTTCCTCCCTCCCTTTTTTCCTCTTGTTTGTCCACTCTCTCCTATCACCCTTTGACTCCTCGACAATGTATTGCTTCTGTCTACCGCCTCCGCAGGTCTGCCCTCTATTCTCTCAGTCCTTCAATTCTTTACTTAATCTGCTCTCCTCCTACTTTTCTGTTGTGCAAAATAGATTTCTATATTCAAATTATTGTGTATATTATTTCCTCTTTAAGCTAATACTGATGAGAGTAAGCTTCAAGCAATGTCCATTGCCCACCCTCCCATCTTTCCCTCCACTGTAATAGGTTTTTATGCTTCTTCATGTGAACTAATTTACCCCATTCTACCTCTCCCTTTGTTCTGTACCCAGTGTACTCCTCTTTCTTATCCCTTAATTATTTTGTGTCATTCTGCCCAATTCACTTATTCCAAAACCCTCTATCTATGTATATTCTTTCTAGCTGTACTACTTGTGATACAATTTTTAAAGGATTACAAGCATCATCTTCCCATGTGGGGATGTAAACACTTCTGCTCCATTGAATCCCATATATTTTCTTATTCATTCTACCTTTTTTGGGATTCTTTTGGGTCTTGATAAATTTTTTGTTCAATTTTGTCCAATTCTGGTCTTCTCCTCATGAAAGCTTGAAGTCCTTCTATTTCATTGAAAGACCCTTTATTCCCTTGGAATATGCTTCACTGGGTAGGTGATTGTTGGTTGAAGTCCTAGCTCCTTTGCCTTCCAAATATCGTGTTCCATGACCTCTGTTCCTTTAATGTTGTGTTTGCTAAATCCAGTGTAATCCTGATTATGGCTCCCTGATATCTGAATTGTTTTTTTCTGGTCACATGCAGTATTTTTCCATGACCTGATAGCTCTGAAATTTGGCTATAATGTTCCTTGGAGTTTTTATCTGGACAGGAGGGAATTCAGTGTATTCTTTCAGTGCCTATTTTGCCCTTTGGTTCCAGGATATTGGAGCATGATTTTTGAAAGATGCTCTCCAGGTGCTCCCTATTTATGTTTTCAGGTAGTCCAATGATTCTGACATTATCACTCCTCAATCTACTACCCAGGTCAGTTATTGCTCCAATGAGATATTTTCTCCTATTTCTTTCATTCTTTTGAATTTGTTTGACTGATTCTTGATGTCTCATAGAGTCATTAGATTCTAGTTGCCCAATTCTAACTTTTGAGGACCTGTTTTCCTCAGTTAGTTTTTGTACTTTCTTTTCCATTTGGTCAATTCTACTTTTTAAGTAATTGTTTTCTTTTTCCAAACCATTGACTCTTTTCTCATAATTCTCTTGAATCCCCTTCATTTCTTTTCCCAATTTTTCTTCTGCCTCTCTTATATGATTTTAACCTCCTTTTTGAGATCTTCCATGAGTTTTTTCTGAACTTGAGACCACTTACTGGTTTTCTTTAGGGGTTTTGTCCATAGTTGTTTTCACACTGTTTTCTTCTCCTGAGTTTGTGTCTTTCTGTCACCAGAATAACTTTGTGTGGTCAGATTCTTTTTTTTTTTTGGTGTTTTTTGCTCATTTAAGGGGCCTTTTTCCTTTCTTTTAAGTTTGAGCTCTGCAACTAGGGTGGAAGAGTCACTGTCTCAGGCTCCTTGTACCAAAGGCTGCAGGTTCTGGCTATTTACTTGGTGTTGAACTGATGTTGCCCTGAGGCCCCTGGGGGACCCTCATGTCTGGTGCTATGCTGAGAGAATGGAGTAAGAAAGGGAGCTGGTACTGCTGGAGTCCTTAGGGGTCTGACAATTTACCTGGTGTTGAGCCAGGGGCCTCCTGCTGGTGTCTGGTGTGTGCTAAGGTCAGTGGGAGTATTATGCCTTTCCCCAGAGCTACACTGCAGTACTTGGTAGTCTGGCCACTGTTGGGTACCTGTTTGCCTAGAGATATGATGAAGTACTTAGATATCTAGCTGTTAGAGGTTGCCTGTTTATCCAGGACTATGTTGAAGCACATGGCAATTCTCAGAGCTAGAATCTGTTTGTTCCCCTGGCTATGCCAAGGAATGGGGGGGGAAGGTCCTGGTATTGGTGTTTGCCTTCTTTACTACACTGGGGCTCAGGATCTCCCCCTGGCTTACTAAGGTGAGGCTTGCTAGAATGATTCCTGCCCTGAACTGCATTTCTTCTTTTACCAGAGTGAGACAGACCTTTCTTCTTCCAAGTTTTTTTGGATTAAAACATAGCTTTATCTTGTCTTTTTGCTGGTTCTGTCATTCTGGGATTTTTTGAAGGTGTTATTTTATGGTTGTTTGGAGGTAAATGAGGGAGAATTACAATGATTTACTGCTTACTCTGCCATGTTGGCTCCCAGAAGTCCCCCTCTTTATGCAACATTTATTAGAGACTAGCCAGTGAGAACCTAGCCCTTACAAGAAGAAACGGTATTCTTGACCTGATGTAATCCTCTCTATCAGCAGTTCTCAACCTGTGGGTTATGTTCAGTTTGTAACAATGAAAATACATCCTGCGTATCAGATATTTACATTACAATTCATAACAGTAGCAAAATTACAGTTATGAAGTAGCAATGAAAATAATTTTATGGTTGGGGGTCACCACAGCATGAGGAAATGTATTAAAGGGTTACATCATTAGGAAGGTTGAGAACCACTGCTCTATATCTATAAGTCTTAAAAATAGAGAAACTTACCCTACATGATAACTCTTGTTAAGTGTAAGCACACAAATTTCTTTCCCCAAAGAACCCTGTGACAAAGATAGTGCAAATGATGGTGATAGTAATAGTGTCCTTTGTACCCATGAACACATTCACAGGTGTCAGTGAGGTAAGAAAGACATGAAATAACTGTGAAAACATAGAAACCTCATTCTAAAGAACGTAATAGCTAAAGTCACCATGGGCTATAGATCTCTAGAAAAAGTACCCCAAGCAAAGAAGTCCTATTTTATGGACATTCAAGTTGTTTCACAAATTCTAAAATATTGCACAAAGACCAATGGCAACAGTACTCATTATTTTACAGGCAAGAACTGATCAGCAACTTGCCCAATATCATATAACTAGTGTATGTTGAAGCTGGGATTTGAGCCCAGGTCCCTCTGACTTTCAATTCAATGATCTTTCCATTATCCCACACTTCATTTTCCTCTGTTTAATCTAGTAGCTATTTTTTCAATTTCAAACTCTTTTTTTCTATTAGGTGAATAGACTTCTCTCAAATTAACTGGAAACTAGCCTGACTAGAACACAAAACATTAATGTGGATGGAAATTCTATCTCACTCTTTTTCATTTTTTAAAAACCTCAACAAAATGTCATCTTTCACTATGAAGAATCCTATTACAACCTGCATCATTGCACCAGATCTTCTAACAATTATACTCTCAAATTCAAAGAATAAGGAAACACAGCAGAAACTGCCAAAATGAAAATCCAGGACAGAAGGCAAATATCTCCAAGGAATGGAGCCATTCATTTGCCTGCTACATGTCACTACACCAATGAGAAAGGCTAAAGATCTCCCACTGAGTCACAGAATTAAAAGCTTTCTAATTGCCATGAGACTACTCTATTTTGTCAAAGACAAGCAATATGATAAAATTAAGCCTTGTCATGTTCTTGCATACATAATTAAAGCATGATAATGAGAGGAGATGAACCATGGGTAGAGCAACTGATCAGGAAGATCATACTGAGAGAAGGATCAAAGAGGAAGAACGTAAATGCTGGTAGCCTTTGAGATCCTCCACCTTTGGGGAAATTTTGGAGGCAATAAGGTAGAAGTGGGTCCTAATACTTTAAAGCATTGGCCTTTGCCCCCATCTGTGTATGCATGTGTGCCAGTGAATGAAGAAAGACATGATGGTGGGTAATGATCACACATAGAAAGGCCATGCTAAAGAATGTAACAGGTAGAGTAATCAGGAACTATACATCTCTTCCAGAAAAACTGCTGTAAGCAGCAGGTTCCTATTTTTTGGCCTTTCGAGCTATTTTCCAAATTCTCAACTGTCATATGAAGACAAAATGGCAACATCTAACTCAAGTTTTGTGAGGTTGTAAAAGTGTCTGATAGGGTGACTAAAATCATAGAAATTCATTTTAATCTGATTGCACCCTTATAAAAGTTGCTATGCCTTAGACTTAAGAAATGAAGTTGCATTCTTCCCAAAGCCTAGAAGCTCACCTAAGTCTGAAGTCACTGTCCAAGTCCAACAAAAACACTAAAATAACAACCAGTTTACTTCTGCTACCAGTAAAGTCTACTTTTGCTTCTTCTAAAGTTTCCAGCTGTACATCACTTCCAAAGAGTCATAATGGATCAGCTCAATTAGTAATGGCTAGCATTGTCCCTTGATGTACCTGTGAGTCAGTTTACCATCACACCTGCCTCTGGTCATGGTTCTGGAAAAAAAAAACAACCCGGGGTTAGAGGGAAGTTGTCACAATGTCATTTGCCCTAAACTTAATACCACCATCAATGTCACCATCACTCTCTAGGGACTACCCAAGGGCAACCATGTGGCAATATGTTTTCTGAAGGTTTGGCCATAAATAAGACATAGCCAGTGATGAGTTAGGTCACAAACACACATTTTGGATAATCCTCAAAAAAATGTGGCAACCAAAAGAGTTCAAAGTGATGGCTCAGGAGGAAAATTACTCAGCACTCCATTTTACAGGCGACATTTGGGCCTGATGTTGTTAATTTGGTAACATAAAGGCACAACGCCTGTCAGATTAGCAATTACAAATGCTAACCTTAAGTGGAATGATAGATTAACTCCTGCAATAGTCAATGAAATTACTCAGAAAGTGAAGTATTTAAAAACAGTTTGATTTAGATTAATTAGCTCTGTGCATTCGTGTTGGGTCCTTTCTTTAACTTCAAATGTATAAACACCCAGGGTGGCTAGGTGGCACAGTGAGTAGAGCACCAGCCCTGGAGTCAGGAGGACCTGAGTTCAAATCTGGCCTCAGACACTTAACACAAAAACTAGCCGCGTGACCTTGGGCAAGTCACTTAACACCAACTGCCCTCCAAAAAAAGCAAAAAAAAAAATGTACAAACATCCAACTTCCAGTTAGCCTGGGGTATTAAATATTTGTTGTCTGGGCTTCATGTCGTGGGACCTATAAATTTTTTACTCTCATTTTCCTATTATAGTTTATAATTCTCCCTTGTAGTCACTTCTGCTTCTTACAACTAGTAATGAGACCTTGAAAAAATTCTAATCTCTCAGAGCCTTAGTTTCCTCATCTGTTAAATGGGGGAAGTAAAATTTTACCTTAATTGGTAAATGGTAAATTTACCATTATTTACCATGCTTAAATGGTAAAAAAAAAAAATTTCCTGTTCAACTCAATCCATTTTGAAAAAAAAGCATTTATTAAGTACCTACTGTGTAAAGAGAACAATTTGTCCGGTACTATTAGAAACACAAAGTTTAGATAAGGATTGATCCCTACTCTCATATCCTATATATCAAGTACATTCTAATATCATATACAGAATTTTTTATTCTAATGTAATGGAAAAAGCACTAGATTTACACTCAGAGGACCTGGGTTCAAATTCTAGATCTGTTACTTACTATCTATGTGACTTTTGACACATAAATTCAATGAGATTCTGTTGCTCATCTGAAAAGCGTAAAGGTTGAACAAGATGGCTTATAAGGCACCTTTGAGCTCTTTATCTGTAATCCAATGAACTTAATTCTTTGTTATAAGAGAGAGCTCTATTGTAGGGACAGGATGATTGGGATATAATAGCCTTTTTTTAATCTAAGGAAAGCATTTAAAATAAAATTAAAAGTCTGTGACACATTAATACTGCTTTTCCATCCCAGAAATATATGTCTGTCTTATGAAATTCCTGAATTTACAATATATTCTTACACCTAGAAGTTATAGAGTTTAACTTCATCATATGAAAGCAGTTGAAACAGAGAAAGTTAACCAGATACCCACCCTGTCTAGAATACAAGGTAACCCCACTTTAAATAATATGTGAAAATGGATTGTGTAAAGGGTTCCAAGGATACCTCAACAATGTCTAGGATATGACACCTCCAAAGGGAAATTGTGAAAGGGTGAGAAGGAGGCTCAATGGTCTTTAGGCCATGGTAGGAGAATAGAATGGTCTTGGGTTTCTGATTCTAGCTTCATTCTATGCCTTTTTAAATTTGATTTTGTGATTTTTTCCATTATTTCCCTCCTCCCAGATAAATAATAAAAAGACATATTACAACTGGATATACAACTGTGTATATAGTCAAGTAAACCAATTCTCACAATGCTTATGTCTAAAAATGTATATCTCATCCTGCACCCTAAGTTCATCACCTTGCTGGTAGGCATTAGGCAACATGTTCTATCTTCAATCCTCTATAATCATGGTTTAGTATAACATTGATCAGAGTTCTAAATTCTTTTGAAGTTCTTTACAATGTTATTGTTATCACATAAATTGTTCTCCTAGTTTTTCTTATTGTGTCTGCATCAATTTATAGAGATATATCCAGTTTTCTCTAAAACTGTCCATTTCATAATTTCTTTTAGAGAAATAATATTCCATTACATTCATGAATCATAATTTGTTTAGTCATTCCTCAATTGGTGGACATGACCTCAGTTTCCAGGTTTTTACTACTATGAATCTATCAATATTTTTGTACATATGAGGATTTTCTTTAATACCTTTCAGCAAAGGCCAAGTGTCACTGAGTCAAAGATTGTGCACGATTTAGTGATTTGGGGAACCTAGTCCCAAATTGCTTTACAGAATGGCCAGACCAATTCACAACTCTGTCAACAAGGCATTAAACATCTTAAAGCCACAGTTCAAGAACAGATGGCACATATTGACTTAGAAAACTATTTATTTACATTAGCTATGTGCAATATTTCTATTTATTTTGCTCAATATTTCCCATTATATTTTAATCTAGAATTCAGTCTGCCCTTGGGAATATTGTGGGCCACGTTATAGGCCAAGTATTTGACACTTCTGATATAGTGATGTAGTCAACCCCCATGATTCTACAGATGCAGAAACTAAGACCTAGAGAAATTCATTACTCCTTCAACACAGGTACTAAATAGAAGACCTAGAATATGAACCCAGGCTTTTGAAATCCAAATCTAGAAGTATATTTATTTTGCCATCAAAATACCCGGTTCTCAACTTTTCTAAGGAATTGATTCTCTTCATCCATGAATAAGTGAATCACATTTTCCAAAGAAAAATCAAATGTTTCATATTGGTTTTAAGAGTATCAAACCTTTGATTTAGGGTCAAGAGACCAGTGTGTGTCTTAATTCTACGTCCAATGTGTTTTGTGATCCTGGAAAAAAAAAATTTCTTCCTTTGGGTTTCAGTTTCCACTCCTGTATATGAAAGGGATGAATCATATGATGTCCAAGGTCCCATCCAATTCAATTCAACAAGCATTTATTAAGCATGTGCTGAATTCTGCAAAGAAAAAGACAAAAACAAACCTATCAGTTGCCCTGCTCTCAAGGAGATTTCGTTCTCCTGGGCTCTCATGTTCCAAGATTCTAAGGTTTCCTTTTTCCCCTGGAACTGTAAGAAAAGGTGTTTTTTTCCTTCTTTGGGAGCACATTTGTAAGAAAGCTAAGTAGATCAAGACAACGGAACCATTTGGTTTGAATGTAACCTTAAGTGGAATTGGTGATTGTGCAAGAAAATCTACTCAACGTATGAGAAGAAACAGAAAGGAACAATGCTGAGAAATAAACTTCTGAGCTCACTGAGATGAAGCCCAGAGAAATGTGAGGACATTCACATTCCAGTTAGTATAAAGGGTTAACTGGGTTATAGAAATGGTTGAGTCAGAAGCAGGGGACTTTCCTGATTGGTATCATCACAGGGAAAAGCAAGCACAGCACCCCAAATAACTGCCATGCCTCCCTTCTCAGACAAGAGATAGCACAAGCAAGACCTCAAAGGGTTGTAGGGATTCATTCTTAGAAGAAAAGGATTCATCACTCCACCCAGATCACCTGAACATGCTACAAAAGGAAATTCAATCCTGCGGGAAAGTACTATTTCTCCATGAGAAAACAATCTCTTGGATGAGATACTTACAGGAAACTCCAAATAATCCGTAATACAATATCTTCTTGGTAACAGTCGAGAATCAGTGTAAGGTAGTGAAGAGAACACAAGTCAGGAAGCATGAGTTCTGCTTCCAGCTCTTCTATTAACTAGATTTGTGATCTGGGGCAAATTGCTTCCTGTACTAGTCTCAATTTCTTTAAATCTTTAAAGTGGGAGTTTGGACTAACACCCTAAAATTCTGTGATTCTGTGAAGGCAGTAACCATTCCAAATATTTGTCTCCTCCAAACCTTACAGATGGCTAAGTTTATTCAAGTTATGTTTGGAACTAATCAAGTATTTGGTAATAATGTCTATGTGTTCTGACAAGAGTTAAAAGCACCATATAGCCTTTCAAGGAAGAAATACAAGTGCCAGCGTTAACATTACTATAAAGCCTACATTTATATGTCCCCACTACTCCCTGATATCTTTGGTACGGCCATCTATTCAAACTCACAGCTCAAGTACCCAACTAACACATTTCTTTATACCAGACCAAGTCAGATGTTGCATGAGTTCAAAGCAAAGACATTTAATTAAAATAGAACAGCAAAGTAAGTAACTATAAATTGTTCTGTCACTAGCCCCACATGCTGCCAGTTCTCAAAAATGGCACAAGCTCCCAGTGATTACCATGACATTGGTGAGAGAGGATATTTTATCTCCGGCAAATTCATGATCCTAGGGTGGTGCTTCTCAGAGCTCTCTTTTTCAGCTAGAAGCTTTTTCTCACTGTTATTAGGCTGTTTCCTATAGCTGTCATTCCTTTCTACTTCCAAAGAAGATGCCGTCTGTATCCCTGCAGAGCTGCTGCTGTGTCTACTACTGGGCTGCTTCTCCACTAAGATGCTAAGCTGTTTTTCCTCCAGAAGGTGAATCACTCTTTTCTAATAGTCCATGCTTAGTCTATTTTCAGCTCTTTTGATAGCCAGACCCCCAACTGCACCCAGAGAGCATGGGGAAAAGTTTTCCTTTGTGACAACTTCCCTATCCCAAGTGGGAATTCCCCTAAACCATATTTATGTATTTAATTCAGAATGAACACAGTCCATTCAATTCCTATCATGCCCCAGGCAGCTAGCACCAGAGACATGCACACTTCTTCAACACATCTCATTAGTAATTTGGGAGTTGGTAACCTTTCTCTTACTTTCTTATTGCCATAACAACATCAATCTCCTTATATATAAAAGCTCAGTGTCAATCGGTTCCCCATTTGTGCCTCATGTTTCCTCTTTACTTTCTATTTTAACATCAATTAATTAATACTAGGCGTATTTTGCTTACAACATAACTTATATTTGTATCTACACAAAAGATTTAGAAAAAACAAGATTAGATACAGCCAATTGTCCTCACCTACAGTAGTTACGTTATGTTCTACAAAGTTTCCACAAACACTGAATTAAGGACTACAGAACCATTCATTGCTCCTAGGGGAAATATATTTTTTGGTTTCTTCCAACCTCTGGTTACATTTACTTTAGCACTTTATAGAGTAGTCTCATGTACAGATTGACAAATTTCCCCTTGAATGGATTAAAAACCATAATCTTACAATATGCTGTCTATAAGAAACATGTTTGAAACAAGGGGCTATGCACAGAGTAAAGATAAAAGGCTGGAGTAGAAAATATTGTGCTTCAGCTAAAGTAAAAAAAAAAAGCAGGCGTACCAATCATTATCTCAGATAAAGTAGAAACAAAAATAGATCTAATTAAAAGAGATAAGGAAGGAAACTATATCCTGCTAAAAGGCACCATCGAGAATGAAGCAATATCATTACTTAACATATATGCACCAAGTGGTATAGCATCCACATTCCTAGAGAAGAAGTTAAGGGAATTAGAGAAAGAAATAGATAGCAAAACTATAGTAGTGGGAGACTTCAATCTCCCCCTCTCTGAACTTGAAAAATCTAACTACAAAATAAACAAGAAAGACAAGGCAAACAGAATTTTAGAGAGGCTATATATGATAGATCTCTGGACAAATTTCCCCTTCCTTAGTCTATCTTTACCGTATTGTTGATTCACTAGCATTGAACTCATGACCAGCAGCCCTATAACTCAAACCTAAATTAAGCTTATCTAATATACACTTTCTCTGTAAGGAACATCATAACCTTCTTGTACCTATGACCACTAGATAGCACTTCAGCACTACAAATGAAAGCCATGATAAACTACCTCAAAAAAGGGGAAAAAATGTGAAAAAATGTGGCACTAAATAAAACTAAAAAGGGCACTTCTTTACAGTATGAGAACTGAAACAAGAAGGCAGAATGGCACCTTATTCAACATCAGCTGGGAATGTATTCACTGAGTGACTCAAATTTTTTGCCTCTCTGCATTTCCAACAGTAACCAAATGTATTGATTTGGGGGTTGAAAAAAAAAGTTTTAACAAATAGATGAATTTACAAATATGGAACCCACGAGTAATGAGAATCTCCTGTACACAGTATTGCCTTCACTGTACACAGCTATTTCTAGGATGAGAATTCTTAACTAAATGAGGGATAAAGAGCACAAAAAAGAAAAAAATTACATAACTTTTATTGCATTCAGTGAAAAAAGCTTTAGTATGAACAAAACTGATTCATCTAGAAAACAAGTGAAACAGTCAACTGGGAAAAAAACCTTTTTTAAAAAAAATCTCTGATAAGGGTATTCAAGATGTATTGGGAATTAACACAAATGTAGAAGACCAAGAACCATCCCCCAACAGATAAATGGTCAGAGGAAATGGTTTTTAAATTAATTGCAAGGGGCAGCTAGGTGGCTCAGTGAATAGAGCACTGGCCCTGGAGTCAGGAGGACCTGAGTTCAAATCCAGTCTCAGACACTTAACACAAAAGCCTAGCCATATGACCTTGGGCAAGTCACTTAACCCCAATTGTCCTGCCTTACCCCTCCAAAAAACAAAAGAAAAAGTTAAATGAATTGCAAAAGATTAATAATCATATTAAATATTTATCTCAATCACTTAACAAGAGAAATACAAATCAAAATACCTCTAAAATTTTACCTCACGCTGAGAAAAATTGACAAAAATGACAAAAGAGAAAACGTCAGTCTATGGAAGGGTTAAAAAAAAAGCCAGGTACACTAATACTATATACTCTTAACTGGCAATTAATTTGTCCAACCATCCTGGAAAGCAATTTGGAGTTATGCTAACAAAGTGCCCAAATTGACCAAACCCTTTAATCTGTAGATATCATTGTTAATCAAGTATCCCAAGGAGATCAAAGACAAAGACAAAAAGGGAGATCTTATAAACACCAAAATATAGCAGCACTTTTTGTGATAGCAATAGAGATGAGAGAGATAGACAGAGAGAAAGACAGAGACAGAGAGACAGAGGGAGACAGAGAGAGAGGGAGAGAAAGACAGAGAGAGAGACAGAGAGAGACAGACAGAGAGAGAGAGAGAGAGAGAGAGAGAGCTCATTAATTAGGGAATCTTTTTTTTAGATGCCATGTGAATTTAATGGATTATTACTATGCTCCCAAGAAATTATAAATGTGAAGAATTTGGAGAAGCTTAAGATTTACCTGAAAGGATGCGGAGTAAAGCAAGCAGAACCAGGAGAACAATATACACAATTACTATAAAATATGAATAGAAGGAACAATAACAACAAAAAAAGACTTCATGCTATGCAATTATAATGATCAATCTTGGCTCAAGAGAAGAACTGAGAAAATATAACTCCCTCCCATCTGTGCAGAGGTACGGGACTATAGGTATGGGATGTTAGAAATGCAGTCAGACAGCTATGTTTTATGGGAACTGCTTTTTTTCATTCCTCTTTTTAACTATTTTTACAAGAGTGGTCTCTCTGGGATGGAAAGGAAAGAAACACATATTACGAAACAAGTAATATAAAAGTAATATAAAAAAATAAGACAAGAAAAAAAGTATCAGAGTTGGACTTGAACCCAGAGCTTCTGACTCTAAGTCCAATATTCTTTTCTCTACACTAAACTGGGAGGGGGAAAAGGATTTAGCTTAACAGCGCACTCCCTAGAGTGCATTTTAATGGCAAAACTGGAAATGGGTACCTTGAAATATATGCAGTAATCAATGCCTTCTGCATACCCATGAAAAAGATTGAGGAAATTGTGTTATGGTACATAATATAGGGCCCTGACTTGCATTTCAGAGCATACACAGAATGTTTCCTCTTTTTTCTATGTGGTGCCTTTTAATTGAATGTTGAACTGGAAGGGGGGCGTCATACAGAAGGTTTCAGTGGAAAAAATAAACTTCTCTAGCTAATGAGTTTTGAATATGAGGAAAATACTATTGACTTTCAGGACGGGGAACCTTTCCTCCAATCTGGTAAATACATGGCTTTGAAAACATCGCACTCTTGTTTCTTCTGTCTCTGTTATATATTTTTCTTTCCTGACTTTAGGTGAAGTAGATGGAATGGATCAGGTCATCATACTGAGTTTCAAAAGATTGGAAGAACCACTGGAGGTCCAGCAATTGGAGTTCATAACAGTCTTCAAGTGGACATAGAGTGTTACCTTGATGAAACCAACACAGCCCTGAGGAGCATCTTGATTGACTCAAGCTAACAGTGAATCAACCCAGGAACTAAGACACTATGTTTGACAAGCAGGAGAGTGGTTCATGCACTAGCCATGCTGCATCTAGAAGAGACCTTGGGGACAGGAATATCTGTAACAACTACTTTAAGTTTGAGCCTGTTTTCCCTAGGAGCCAAGGTGATGGAGGAGAGAACACTCCATATTTAGAAGGCTTTTGTATTTCAAGTCTTATGTCTTCTCAGGAAATATACCTTTGTAAATGCCATTCGATATTAATTGGTTAATTGTTATTGAGCAGAAATAAATGTAAAAATTGATAGTGGAGCAATAATTATTGGTTGTATGATACTGAAGGAATGATATCTGGTTGATTGATATTGGAGTGAATATACATGATCAGGAAGCATAAGTAATCATACCAGAGAAAGTCACCACCAATCTCTCAGGGGAATCCATAGGACCCTAAGGTCCCCAATAGTTTGGCTCTGCCTGCTAGTCTAAGTAGGAGTTGAGAGGAGTCTGTTTTTGTTGTATGCTTAAAATGGGATGGTGAATTCAATTAGCATGTAGTTTTTTAGGACTGTATCTACTGCATAAAAGAGGGGGGAAATGTCAAAGAAAACCAAAACCCAAGACTCTGAGCTTAAAAAGAATTAGGCCAAACCTAAAAGAAATCACGTCATGGGGATTTTTAATTAAAATTTAAAATATGGCCACATCTACTACTATATTTCTCCAGGCTATTAATGGCTGCTGACATCAGACCCACAAGCATTGTTTAGGGAGGAAAGAGCTATAGGAAAAGTTTCTTAATAGAATATTGGAGCCTCTCTGCAAGGACAGATAAATTGAGTGTAAGAGCTGCTTTCTCCAGATATTAGGCTTTTGGAATATTGCTAAGAATTTCAGCCAATTCTATTGTGGTGCAGGTAAGGAGAGGAGAGCTGGAGGGAAAGAGGACATTTTTGTTTCTCTGCAGAGAGCATCTGGGATGTGTTTAGGCCCTGAATTGACTGATTAGTCAGTAGTCTACTAATGACAACAAAAGTCTCAAATTCATATTTCCCACTGCTTTATGAATGAAAAAGCTTTTTAAATACCATCTCCTCCCCCTTGAAATATGTGGAATATTGCAAGAACTGCTGGTCATACATGCTTTCTTTCTATCTTTGCAAGAAGTAAACTAAATTTTCAGTGATTTATTTTAGAGTATCAGATAACAAACAGCTGAAATACAAATGGCTCCAAATGTCACAAAATGTCTTCATCAACTCATCTTGAAAATTAAATATTTGAAGTTTTAAAGGTACACTGTGTGTTTCCTAAATCATTTGTACACCAGAAATAGTATGCAATTCACATATGTCCCCTCAAATGCAAGAGGACATTTTATGAACTTTTTTGTTTTTTGCTTTCAATGCAATGGAGCCAAGGAGTTGATTGTTGCTTTAATTATTACTATTAGAAATAAAACCTTACTCAATACACTGCCCAGATATTCTCCTGGCCTCTCACACTACATAGTCTAACATTTGGATGCATTCCATGAGTTTCAGGTATCTAAGCTGGAACACTGGTTCTAAAGTCAGACAGAGAACCTGCATGCCAGTCTCTTCTCTGGTGTTTAGCACCTGTACAGTTTCAGACAAGTCACTGAGCTTCTGTAGGCTTCAGCTAATTCCTCTGTCAAATGAGTAAGTGGGACTAGACGTCCCTGCCAGTTCTCAATCTAAGATCCAGATCTATCTCGGCAAAGTTCAGATTTTTTAACTCAGGTCCCTTGGAAAAGTAGCTTCTTATGACAAAAACCTCAGAAAATTAGGATCAGATAGTGAATCTTCTACTTGATCCTAGAAACAGTCACTGATTTCTCTGTGGACTTAAGATCCAGTAAAAAAAAAAATTCTGTCTTTGATTGCTATTTGATTAACTCTTTATGCACCAGGCTTCTATAAAAGCTGTAGAAATGCCTTTCCTACTCTACCTCCCCCTCATTACCCTCCAAGCAATCATAGCTTACTCAAAGACTTCCAAATTACAGGAGAGAAAATGTCACAAACTCTTTTATAAACCAAACAGTATGTGCTGTCCATGCATAAAGACACTTTTCAAACATGTTCTATAATTGAAATAAAAATGAACAAGTTTTTGGACTCCCAGGGACTCTAAAACCATAACCAGAAGCATATCTGGGAGGAAAAATCATCCCTGCATGGGCCTCTTGGCTCTGATGGATTAATCTCTTGTTCTGGAACTTAACTTTGAAAGAGAAATATTACATCAAAAGTATATAATGTGTAGAATCAATCAATCAATACATTCACTAAGCATTCTTTGTCAGATACTGTGTTAGTCTGGGAATACAAAGACAAAACATTCTTCCTACCCTCAAGGATCTTACATTCTCTCAGGGGAACAACAGATACACAGATAGTCGATAAACATTGATTAAATGCCTATGATGTGCTAGGGGCTGGAGAGACAAAGAAAGGTAAAAGACAGATATGCTTTCAAGGAGCTCATATTCATACTACACAAACAACTACGCAAACGAGCTAAATAAAATAGAAATTAAAATAATCAACAGAAGGAAGGCACTAAAATTAAATGGGATGGTGGAAAGCTTCCTGTAGAAGATGAAATTGTATCTGGCACTGGAAGGAAATCAAGAGTGAGAGTTGAAGAGGGAGAACATTCTAGGCATTCTAGGGGATAGCCAGTGAAAAGCAACAAGAGATTGAGTCTCTTGTTCAGGGAGCAGCAAGGAGGTCAGGGTCACTGGATTAGAGAATGCTGAGGGAGGGACGAAGGAGAAATAAGGTGTATTAAGAGTAGAAGAGGGGGAAGCTTATGAAGAACTTTGAATTCCAGGGGACATCATATTTGGCTCTGGCAGTGATAGAAGAACACTGGAGTTTATGGGGCAGGGTGGAGGGAGAGGGGTTTGACATAGTCAGAAATGCATTTTAGGAAGATCACTTTGATAACTCAGTGAAGGATGGACTAGAGTAGGAAGATACTTGTGGTGGGGAGACCCAACTAACAGGCTAGTGCAATAATCTAGGCATGAAATGATGAAAGCTTGTACCCAGGTAGTGGCAGTGTCAGAGGAGAGAAGGGGGCGTATGTGAGAGGCATTACTGTCCTGAGTAGAATTATGGTTCGGATTCGTTCCCACAAATGACACACTGTCCAATTAGAAGATAATATCTATTTTAATTATATACACATATACATAATATATACATATACATTATATACAGATACATATGCATATATATATATATA
>CM053595.1:22856978-22873794 GCA_028646575.1 Pseudocheirus occidentalis | reverse complement strand
TCTACTCTCCTGTAGGCCAAGATACCCAATTTAGAGGGTATGTCATTCCTTCCCTAAGCCAAATTCAATGAGAGTAAAGTTAACCCATTCCCTTTTACCTTCCTCTTCTTCCCCTCAATTGTAATAGCCATCCCTTGCCTCTTCTATATGAGAGGATTAACTCCATTCTGTCTCTCCCTGTCTCCTCTCATACTATTCCTCTCCCTCCTCTCACCTTTTAAAATATTATCCCATCCTATTCAATTGATTCTGTGCCCTCTGTCTATGTACACATTTATACACACACTCACATATGTATTTCTACACATATATACCCTCATATATAAGCATAGGTGTATGTATACATTATATATATATATTTATAATTATATTTATATTTCCTTCAACCATCCTCATATTGAGAAAAGTTTCATAAGTTAGAATCTTATTTTGGTGACAAGAAATATCAAAATATAAAATGAGAAGACAATAAAGTCAAAACATCTGCGTCCAAAACCTCCAAGAAAAACATGAATTAATCTCAGGACATGGAAGATGTCAAAAAGGATTTTGAAAATCAAGTAAGAGAAATAGAGGAAAAAATGGGAAGAGAAATGAGTGGTACAAGAAAATCATGAAAAATGAGTCAGCACTTTGCTAAAAGAGATCCAAAAACACTGAGGAAAATAACACCTTAAAGAATAGATGAAGTCAAATGGCAAAAGCAGTCCAAAAAGACAGTGAGGAGAAGAATGCTTCAAAAAGAAGTTTTGGCAAAATGGAAAAGGAGGTCCAAAAGCTCAAGGAAGAAATTAATTCCTTCAAAATTAGAATGGAACGTTTGCCATAATTAAACATAATGGTTTTGGAGAAATCAAGAAATTATAAAACAAAACCAAAAGAATGAAAAAATAGAAGACAATGTAAAGTACCTCATTGGAAAAAAAAACAGTTAACCAGGAAAATAGATCCAGGAGAGAGAATTTAAAATTTATTGGACTACCTGTAAGCCATGATTAAAAAAAGAGCCTAGACATCATCTTTTAGGAAATTATCAAGGAAAACCGCCCTGATGTTCTAAAAGTAGAGGGGAAAATAGTCAGTGAAAGAATCCACCAATCATCTCCCAAAAGAGATCCACAAAGGAAATCTCTTAAGAATGTTGTAGCCAAATTCTAGAGCTCCCACATCAAGGAGAAAACACTACAAGTAACAAGAAAGAAACAATTCAAGTATTGTTGAAATACAATCAGGATAACACAAGATTTTGCAGGTTCTACATTAAGGGATCAGAGGTCTTGGAATATGATATTCCAGAGGTCAAAGGAGCTAGGATTAAAACCAAGAATCACCTACAGAGCAAATTGAGTATTATCTTTCTGAGAAAAATATGGGCATTCAATGAAAGAAAGGACTTTCAAGCATTCTTGATGAAAAGACCAGAGATGCAAAGAAAATTTGACTTTAAAATACAAGAATCAATAGAAGCATGCAAAGTTAAACAAGAAAAATTGTAAGGGACTTATGAAAGTTGAACTGTTTACATTCCTACATGGAAAGATGTTATTTGTAACTCATGAGACCTGCTGAATATGAATGGATGATGTCTAAAAAATAAAAATCAGAGATGAGAGAGAAACATGCTGGGAGAAGAGAAAGAGAGAGGTAGAATGTGGTAAATTAACTCCCATAAAAGAGACAAGAAAAACTTTTACAATGGAGGGAAAGAGGAGGGAGGTGAGAGGGAATGAGTGAACCTTACTCTCATAATATTCGCCTTATAAAGGGAATAACATACACATTCAATTGAATATGAAAATCTATCTTACTCTACAGGAAAGTATAGGTAAGGGGATAAGAGAGGGTGGGATGATAGAAGGGAGGACAAATGACAGGAGGGGATAATCAGAGGCAAACACTTATGAGGAGGGACAGGGTCAAAGGAAAGAATAGAATCAATGAGGGAAAGGATAGAATGGAGGGAAATATAGTCAGTCTTTCACAACATGACTGTTATGTAACTCTTTTGCATGACTACACACACATAACCTACATTGAATTGTTTACCTTCTCAATGTGAGCGGGTGGGGAGATATGAAAGGAGAGAATCAAAGTTTTAAAAAATTAAAAATTGTTTTTACATGTAATTGGGAAATACAATATACAAGTAATAGGTTATAGAAATCTATCTTACAGGAAAATAGAAGTGAAGGGGATAAGAAAAGGGAAGGGGAGTGGTAGAAGGGAGGGCAGATTGGGGGAAAGGGTAATCAAATTGCACACTGTATTGGAGTGAAGTGGAGAGATGGGAGAATTTGGAACTCAAAATCTTGTGGAAGTCAATGTTGAAAACAATAAATTAATTAATAAAAAGAAAAAATATTGGAACAACTTTGAAATTTTTCACTCTCAACCTCAAGAAGCTGTTATTTTGGCAACGGATATATGTCAGAACCACTTAGTCACTTATTAAAGTGTTTGATAATAATCAACATTCATTTAGCACCTTAAGACTTGCAAAGAACTTCACATGTTATCTTATTGGATACTAACAAGGATCTGTGATGTAGTTGCTATTATTATCTTCATTTTACTGAGGAGGAAACTGAGGGTGACAGAGGTCAGTTGACTTGCCTACAGTCAAACAGCTAGTAAAAGTCTAACATAGGATTTAAATTCAGGTGTTCTTGACACCAAATCTAGCACTCTATTCATAGTACCACATGGCTGCCTCAGGGCTTACTGTGACAAAAGAGAGAGAGAGAGAGAGAGAAAGAGAGAGAGAGAGAGAAAGAGAGAGAGAGAGAGAGAGAGAGAGAGAGAGAGAGAGAGAAAGAGAGAGAGAGAGTGATAGATGGATGGATGGATGGATGCATGGATGGATGGATGCATGGATGGATGCATAGATAGATAGATAGATAGATAGATAGATAGATAGATAGATAGATAGATAGATGAACAAACAAATAAATAAATACTTAGACAAATAGGTAATTAAATAAATAAATGGATGGATGAATAGATAGATAGATCAATAGATAGATGATAGACAGATAGATAAATGAATTAATAAATAAAATAGCCAACTAATAAATGAATGAATGAATGAATAGATTGATAGATAGATAAACAAATAAATAAATAAATGAAAAAGATTAATAACTAAATAAACAAACAAACAAACAAACGAATGAATGCATGAATGAATGAACAAATAAATAAACTGACAAACAAACAAATTAAAACCCTTTAAATACCTGGAGGAATATTCAGTTTCATTGCTGGCTTCTGCGTATTAGAGATGACAATACTACCAAGTTAATTTACAACTTTCATGCTATCATTCTCAAAGTGATACTTTAGAGAACTGAATAAAATAACAGAATTTGTTTGGAAAAATAAAAGATTAAGAGCAGCACAGAAAACAATAAAGAGAGGTAGGGATAAAGGTGAAGTAGCACTTGCAAAACCCAAATTATATTATAAAGCAGCAGTCATCAAGCCATATGTCTCTTCTGAACTCTACAATCATCAGGGTTCATAGAAGTCCAATTATACAAAGACTGGGAGTAATTCTGTTGACTTGTTGATCTTAAGCAAAGAACTGAAATGAAAGAAAAGGGGAATATACTAGAAGTGGAAAGGCTGGAAAGACGAAGGAAAAGGAAGGTTAGGAGAAATCTCACATACTCAGGAGGTACAAATAGATGTTTATACAAACAAGGGAGAGATGTGGAAAGAAGTGGATGGCATTTTAATTTCTATTTGAGCTCATCAAGGAAAAGAAGAATCTCTCTCTAACACACATACACACACACACACACACACACACACACACACACAAAGAAAGAAAAATAGATTTCACCCAGTGTGGAAACAGGATGGAAATAATAAGGAGGATAAGTTAAGAGAAGGATTAGTCTTAAGCAAAACAAACTCTAAGAAAGTGAAAAACTATTTTTTTTTAACTTTTTGAGGTGGCAAAGGATGAGAATCTGAGGAAGAGCCAGAAGTTGGGGAATGGATAGACAAGTTATAATGTATGAATGCCATTGTGCTAAACTTTTATCAACATAATACTAAATCAAGATTCCAGAGGATTGATGAAGAAACTGCTACCTACCTCCTGATAGAGAAGTAAAGTGCTCAGATTATAGAATAAGACAAAAAAATTTTGAAATAACCAACATGTAAATACATTTTGATGAATATTTATGTTTGTAATAAGTTTTTCCTTTTCTGATTTAGTGGGGAGAGGAGTTGGGAGGAGGGTTAGTAAACAGATATTGGTTAATTAAAACTATTTTTAAAAAGGAAAACAATTTTAAATAATGCAACTAAAGGGATTTAAGTGTTTATACCATTTGACCCAGAGAATTCACTGCTAGGTTTATCTCCAAGAAAACCACTGGTAAAAAGAAAATTCTTACAAATATAAAAATATTTATAGCAGAACATTTTGTAATCACAAAGAATTGGAATCAAAATAATTTTCTATCAGTTGAGGAAAGGCTAAATAAATTATGGAAAATGAATATGATAGAATATTACTATGCTATATAATATGCTATAAGAAATGATGACTAAAATGTGGAAAGATCTAGATGAACTGATGAAGAGTACAGTAAACAGACACAAGAAAAAATATGAACAATAATTACAATAACACAAACAAAAAGAACAATTACAGATAAGAGGACACTCATGATTTGAAAACAAAGATTTGAGAAAACATTTCCAACTCACCCCTTTACAGAAATAGGAGGTCCATTAGTTTAGCTGATAGAGAACATTTGCAGACTTTTGAAATGCACAAATCTGTTTTGTTTACTTTTTTGTCTTCTCTATCTTTATCTTTGAAAATATAAATTGTTATGAGGTATGGTTCTTAGAAAGGAAAGAAAAGATACTGGGAAAGTTTTTGCTGATATAACCAAAATAAAAATTATTTTAAAGAGATTTATTATAACAGGAAATTTTTTACCATGTGGCCAACCTCAAGGTGAACCTCTCAGATTACCTAAACTGGTACCCAGAAAGCAGGCTTGAGGTCATTCCACAGGTTCATATCTATAGCCTTTCCACCTGGTTATCATCTTCCAGTACTTATCTCCTCTTCAGAGCACAGAATTATCTGCATAATATATGGCGATATTAAAGAAAGGGAACATTAATATATCACATAAAATATCTGGGAAGATAACAAGTGTTCAAAGGGGGCGGCTAGGTGGCACAGTGAATAGAGAACCGGCCCTGGAGTCAGGACAACCAGAGTTCAAATCTGGCCTCAGACAATTAACATAAAAAACTAGCCATGTGACCTTGGGCAAGTCACTTAACCCCAATTGCCCTACCTTCCCCCCTCCAAAAAAGCAAAAAACAATATTTCTTAAAAAAAAACAAAAAGAATAAATCACTATTGGGAGTCAACATGGTGGCACAGAAGCAGAACTGCGCAGCTCCCAACATAACCACCTCAAATACCTATAAAATATGACTCTAAACAAATTTAAATTACAGAAAAACACATCTCCCTCTGGGGGCAGCCCAGCAAGTGGGATGGGAAGAACTCATCACAGAGCACTGGAAACCAAGTCCAGCCCACCCTGAAACTTGAAGATGCACCTAGAGTGCTCCAGAGAGTAGATCACCAGCAGCTGTGGCAGTTTCCAGAATTATCAACCCACAAGAAACAAGGACAAAGTGAAAGATCAGTGGAACTCAGCTAAATTTGGGGGAGAAAAGCAGGTCTGGCCAACTGCCCCCAGAGCAAGGAAGCAGAGGAAGAAGTCCCTGAAGCCACCTCCACCTGGCTACTTCAGAGCTCTTGGCCTGAACATTGCAGGGGGCCAGGTGGTCATTCAGAGGCTAAGTGCTCTTGCCTTAACGTAACTGGATTGGGATTGCGGTCTTGGGTGGAAGTCCTGAGGTACATGACCAGTGAGCCAAAGCTGGTGGGGGCTGCAAAGACTGTCCCTCCTAATACCTCAAGGAGCTGCAAAAGTCCCAGCAATTTGGAACAAAGCTCTCCCCTCTGAAAGCTGAGTTCTACTGTGGCTCAAAAATCAAATTAATTGACTGGTAACACGAGCAAGCAAAGAAAGCAAACCAAGTTCAACAATCCAATGTTAAATTCCTTTTCTTGGGAACAAAAAGGATCAATGCAAGGAACAGGAGGAAGACAACACAGTCAGAAATCCTACACCAAAAGCTTCCAAGAAAAATGCAAGCTAGTTACAGGCCATAGGGGAGCTTAAGAAGGATTATGAAAACCAAATAAGAGAAGTGGAGAAAAAACAGCAAAAAGAAATGAGAATGATGCAAGAAAATCATGAAAAGAGAGTCAACAACCTGACTGAAGAAAATAACACCTTAAAAAATAGATTAACTCTAATGGCACAAGAGGCCCAAAAAGTCAATGAGGAGAAGAATGCCTTAAAAAAGTTAAAAAGTCGAATTTGCTATAAGGAAAAAGAATCTCAAAATCTCACTGAGGACAATAATTCCTTCAGAGTTAGAGTGGAACAAATGGAAGCAAATGATTTCATGAGAAATCACGATACTATTAAATAGATACAAACAAATGAAAGGATAGAAGGCAATGTGACATAACTCCTTGAAAAAACCACTGACCTGGAAAATAGATCCAGGAGAGACAATTTAAAAATTATTGGACTACCTGAAAGCCATGATCAAAAAAAGAACTTGGAAAGTATCCTTCAAGAAATTCTCAAGGAAAATTGCCCTGATATTGTAGAATCAAAGGACAAAATCGAACTTGAAAGAATTCACCAATCACTTCTTGAAAAATATCCCTAAAAGAAAACTCCTGGGAATATTATAGCCAGGTTCAGGAGTCCCGAGATGAAGGAGAAAATATTACAAGCTGCCGAGAAGAAACAATTTGAATACTGTGGAAACACAATGAGGATAACCCAGGATCTACAGCTTCTACATTTAGGGATCAAAGGGCCTGGAATATGATATTCCAGAGATCAAGGGAGCTAGAATTCAAACCAGGAATCACCTACCTAGCAAAACTGAGTATAATGTTTCAAGGGAAAACATGGTCATTCAATTAGGTGGAGGACTTTTAAGCATTCTTGCTGAAAAAAAAAAACAGAACTGAACAAAAAATTTGACTTTCAAATACAAGAAGCATGAGAAGGTAAACATGGAAAAGAATTCATTAGGAACTTATCAAAGTTGAACTATTTACATGGAAAAACAATAATTGCAACTTATCAAACTTTTCTCAGTATGAGGATAGGTGAAGGGAATAGAAATGTGTGTGTATATGTATGTATATATGTATGTATATATGTATGTATACATACACATATGTCCATATAGGAGGGTAGATACATGCCCATATGAATACATATGTGAGTGTATATATATTTGTACATAGAAAGAGGGCACAGGATCAATTGAATAGGAAGGGATGATATTTTAAAAGGTGAAATTAAGAGGTGGGACAGGAATAGAATGAGAGGAGACAGGGAGAGACATAATGGGGTTAATCATATCATAAAGAAGAGGCAAGAGATAACTGTTACAATGGAGGGGAAGAACAGGAAGGCAAAAAGGAAAGGGTCTACCTTACTCTCATTGAATTTGGCTTGGGAAGGAATGACATAAACTCTAAACTGGGTATCATGCCACACAGGAGAGTAGCAGTGGGGATGGAGATGAGAGGAGGAGGATGGAAGGGAGGACAGGGTGGGTGGGAGTATTGTTAGAAACACAGACTTCTGTAAAAGAACAGGGACAAAGTAGAGAGTAGAACAAGGGAGGGCGGGACAGTAAGAAGGGGAATATAGTCAGTCTTTCACAATATATCCATTGCGGAGATGTTCTGTGTAACTACACATGTAAAGCCTGTATTGAATTGCTTGTGGGAGAGAGGGGGTGACAAGGGAGGAAGGGAAAGAATCCAGAATTTAAAGTTCTATAATGAAAAGCTAATATATATATGTACTTATATATACTTAAATATTTATATGATCATTACTATTTACATGCAACATAGAATTAAGATATACAGGCACTGGGGTAAGGAGATCCATCTCTCTCTACCAGAAACTCAGTGGGGTGATGGGGGAGGATATAGGAGAGAGCAGATTGGGGGAGGGGGTATACAGTGGGATTGCTGTTCTGGGGTGGTGGGTAGGGGAAAGATGGGGAGAAAATTTGCAATTTAAAATCTTGTGGAAATGAATGATGTAACCTAAAAATAAACAAAAGTTAATTTTTAAAAGGAATATATTATAGCAAAATTATAAAAAACATTAGGAATATCCACAGTGAGAAATTTAGTCATTGGTAATGGGCATGTGGAGGAATGTTCTCATGGCAATACGGAATTTATTAATTTCCATGATGACTTGCTTTTGTGTGTCTGAGGATATCAAGTCAGGATTTGTGGTAAATTAATTTCTTTCAGACCACAGAGCTGGAAGGGACTTTAGAGTGCTCTCTGTTTGTATATTAAGCAAATGAGATCTCACTAGAAATAAGTAGTGGTATTTGCACCCAGGTCCTCAGATTACAAATCCAGTTCTCTTTTCACTAAACCCTACTTGTGATGTTTCAGAAGACTGGCAAGATATTTATTAGAGTGGAAAACCTGGGAATGAATTGGTAATTATTTAGAAAGTCTACCCTAAGAAGATCTAGATTCCAATCCCACTTCTGATGCCAGTTATAGATAATCATGGGCAAATCCTCTAACCTTTATGTAACTAAGGTAACTATCTGTGAATTATCTACTAAGCCATAGATTGGTTGAAGCCTATGAAGAGATCAAAACTTTCTCATCCTTATGCTGACAAAATTAGTCATTCTTCTCTTATTAGAGTGTTAACACATGATGTAAGTCTTGTGTGCAGGTGGAGAGTCTCTACCACAGTATGGCCTCTCTTTCAGGTCTGTTTCTATGGACTCTGATTTCATTTGCTCCAGAAAATCTGTCTCTTCCTTCTCAAATGGACAATTTCTCCATTTCAGCAAATAGCCAAAGCTGGCATCAGTACTAGAAGACAGCATGGATAGTTCGGAATACTAGGTCAGGTTCTAGGAGTATATGAGGCTATTAATGAGATAAATCACTGCTTCCTGAGGCAAGAGGTTTTGGAATACAAGATTCATGAGCATCTGAAGAATTATGGGGGATAAAGTACAAATTGAATAGCATAACAGGGTATTCCTACCTACAATAACAGGGCTATAAGGAATGTCACTGTATTCCTCTGTGATATCAGATTTGTGGAATTTGAGGGATAACTCTTCCAAATGTATAGTCAAGGTTAAGAGGAATTTGTCCTAGCTGGTGTCATTGGTTCAAGAGTCTCTATCTGTGAGAAAGAAACAATTTCCTGCTTTTGATGTTTGTTTTAAACCAGATAGTACTGGTGTTCTGTTAAGAGAAGATTTTCACTTCTTTTCCAAGAACTCCTGAAGAACACTTCAATGTTAGTGAAATAGGAAGCTCTTCCCTGTCTGTTAATAGGCCTATGTGACCACATGTCAGTCACAGATGTCTTGCTGCTTTCACAGCTGTGATACAGCCTGAGTCACATAAAGCCCACTGCCGAAAGGGAGGAGCTTTCTTATGAGGAGGCTTGCTTATAGGAAGGCTTTCGCACTTTTTGGCACTAAGTTAAAGAGGCACTGAGTCAGAGGGTTGTGGTGCCTTCTGGCTCTGATTCTATTAGTTGAAAACTAATATACTGGGAGGTTGGTATTTTACTTTGGGGGTTCCCTCATGAGAAGGACCTTTTGATTCCCTGGAAAGGACTCTGAGTAACTGTTTGTTAAGAGCCCCCCAACTACTCAGATGTTGGTGCTTTCCTGGTCTAGTGGTGTGTGTAGGTGGTTTTATTATTTTGTTCAGACAGTTGGAACCTCATATGTTGGATCTCTGTGCTAATTTCTCTATATTTCTCTGCTTGTATTTTCTCCATGTTTAGGGTGCTTACCCTTCCCCTGAACTAGTGCATAACTTATACATGTTTAATTAAAGTAAGGTTGTTGACCACTTTAAAGCCATCTTTCCTTTAGAAAAGCAGATCAAAGAATGTGTACAAGCAGATCATCCTGGGCGTACTGGGGTGCTTGCTAATACAAACACTATGTGGTCACTTTTTGTGACTTGGGGCTAAGTATCTGCTAAACTGATTGCTCTTACAATGCCAAACCAATCAACTGAGACTTAATGGGAGTTCTGATTTGGAATCTGACTGGAATTATTCTAGGATGTGGCAAACACATGTTCTAGGAAATGCATTCAGCAGTCCTGAAAGAGGAAGGCAATCTTTTCTAATACAAGGTGATAGCCATATTATGAGAAAACCAACCAATCCCTATCATTATTGGGAACAGGCGAAGTGAGCTATATTTTGACTGAGTACACCAAAATGTTTTTCTATTTCTCTCGAGGCATTGATCTAAAACAAGGCAGCTGCCCATTGATTGATTCAAGTCCCACTGGTCCAGCCTGGAATTTCTAGGGTATTTGTCTCATTGAACTAAAACCAATCCATAAAATTCACAAAAGTCTTTAAGCCTGCCATTGCTGGGACTCATACCACTTGGGAGCTTAGCAATTCCAACTGAAGGGTCAGTAACACATGGGCTATGAGGATTAGTTGGCCTGGATATGGGTTGGGAAAGGATGCTCTTGTAGCTTTCCTATCTGTGGTAGTAGGGAGACTGAACTCTGCCTGGTATCAGGTTGAAGCATTCCTGGCACCCCTTGAGGTGCAGGGGTGATTATCTAGGAAGGAATTAAGGGGCTTAGGGATTGGAGGTTATTGTGGGAATAAAGGATTGAGTTTAGGATTTCAAGGCAGAGGAACTAGTGAAATGACAACAGATTGTAATTGAATAAGAGAATTTCAGAATTCATAAACATTGAAGTGGGACATATTTAGTTGATGGCAAGATAAAGATATGATCATCTTAGTGTATATTGAGAGAGAGTAGAGGAGTAAGTCATAGGAATGGACAAACTGAGGAACTGGGAGGTGAGTGCATTTGAGAGAATAAAAATATGTGTATTGAAGTGGCCTGGTATAAGAGCAGGACTTTAGGAGGAGAGAAAGATTGTGAGCCAGATACTGAACTCATTGAGGAAGGAAGGGGAGTGTAATGGAGTTTAGAGACAACAAGGAGCAGCATTTTGACTAGGTTATAGATCTGAATTATTTGGGTCTATAAGGAGGAGTGGTTACTGAATAATGGTGATAGGGAGAGAAAGTGGAAATGGCTTTGGAGAACAAGGAATAGTCCTACTACCCTGCCTTGATTATTGAATCAAGGGGAATGAGCAAAAGTGAAGATAATTCTGGAAAAGGTAAGTAGGGAGGTTTTCTCATCAGGAAGGTGTCAAGTCTCAGTGAGAGCCAGAAGATGAAAAGAGAGGGAAAGGAAAAGTTTAAGATGAAAGCAAATCTGGGACACCCACCAGTTGGGGAATGACTAAACAAGTTGGGGTTTATGATTGTGAGGGGATACTAGCGTGCTGAAAAAATGATGAGCTGCTTGATTTTAGAAAAACATGGAAATACTTGCATGAAATAATGAAGAGTGAAAAAGAGCAGATCCAAGACAGCATTAACAGTGATATTGTTCAAAGAATAACTGTGAATGACTTAGTTATTTTGAGTATTAAAAATACTGAAATCATCTACAAAGGAAGATGCTATTCACTTACAGAGAAACAACCAATAAATAGAAGTATGCATAGTATGGTTTTACATACATACATACATACATACAAACATGTCTATATCTATCTGTCAATATAAATCTGTGGCAAATAGTGGCCTTCTTTAGTGTGGCAGGGAGGGAGAGTGGGAGAGAATTTGGAGCTTAAAATGTAACAAAAAATAAATAAAATAATTTTCAAAAAAGAAAGCAAGTTTGTTACCTATGAAGCAAATATTCCACAGTGGAAGGGGTAGGTAGATTTAAAGTGTGATGTGGGGTTTGGGAGGGCTGAGGTTGAGGGGGATGGAGATAAGGGAATGATCAGTGAAGGATGGAGAATGTGCTTTGAAGAATGGCAGCTAGAGATTCAGGATCACTATGACTAGGTGGGATTCTGTTCATCACCGACACAAATTCTAACAGATCATTAACGTTCCTAGGGATTCTACCTCACTGCAGTGTTAGGTAACTCAGGTGAGGAGAGGATCAGTTGGGAAAGTTTGATTTGGCTGCCTCATCAAACTGCTGAATAATACTGTAGCTTCCGGCCATAAAACTTCCTATATCTTTTTCACATCCCCTGTTTTTTATCCATTTCTACATCCTGTACTTGTGTAGTTGATTTGTTTTCATTCAAATGTGAAGCTTTATACTTGTCTGTATTAAGTTTCATCTTATTATTAAAAAAAGAATAAATCACTATCTGTACCTTCTACCCATTACTCCTTTTTCTGCCCTCTGGAGTCAAACAGAATAGGAATAATCCCTTGAACACACATGATAGATCATCAAATGCTTGACATCAGCTATCACATTATCCCATTTCCTTCAAATTAAATTTCCAGATTTCTCCATCTCCTTTAACCAGTCCTCATATAGCACAATGGCACTTTACACTATTTTGGTTACACTGTTTACATCCCTCAGTTTACCAATGTTCGTCCTAAAATTTTGTATCCAAAACCTACTATATTGTATTTGCATACCATGCCTGTATTCCTTTTCCTGAATTAATCTTCTATTTCTTACCTCAATACAAGTTGTCTATATTCCATGTCCATATCTCTTTCATTTCTACCTCCATAGGTCTTTGCCAAAATACTCTTCATTCCTCTTCCCCACTTTACTCTCTAGGTTTTTTTTTAATATGTATGTTTTCTTAATATATAATGCAACTCATTCTTCCTTCCCGTTTCACCTATCCTCTTCCCTCCCAATAACCATATTTCATAAGCATATTTCAGTAATAAGTGCCATACCATTAGGTTTCAAAGAAACCTAAGGAGATCAAATTTGCCTACTTTCATTAGAATATCCAGTTTCCCTTGTCCATCATGCACTTGTGAATAGACATTTATGGCTTGGTCTTCTTCCTCTGAGAACTCTCCAACTTTGTCATGTCTCTATTAAAATATATCACCCAAGGGGCAGCTAAGTGGCGCAGTGAATAGAGCACGGGCCCTGGAGTCAGGAGTACCTGAGTTCAAATCCGGCCTCAGACACTTAACACACACACACACACACACACACACACACACACACACACAAAACTAGCTGTGTGACCTTGAGCAAATCACTTAACCACAACTGCCCTCCAAAAAAAAATTATAAAATAAACTACAATATATCACCCAAAACTGAAAATGATACTCCATATCCTTTCTGACCAATGCAGAGGAGAGTAGGGTCATTCGCTTCCTTTATCTGGAAACTATGCTTCTATTAACTGAGCTTGATGGGTTGTCATGTCTTTCTCTCAATTTTATTTCCTTTTTTTAAATAATATTTTATATATTCAACAGTTTCATAAAATCGAAGAATAAGAACTTATAAAAAAGCATAAACTTCACACTAGTTTCAATTTTCCAAAGATAAATCATAGGTGTGAATATATGTGTATACATATGTATGTGTATGTGAGTTGTGGGACAAGTTGTATGTATATATACATATGTGTGCACATAAGTTTTAACAAAATAGTAGCAATTCCGTGCTTATACCATTTCCAAGCAACTATTTATAACCCTTTTCGATTGAATCCCCTCTGCCTCTTAGGTGTAGATTATTTTTTCTTCTACTTTTTCATTCTCAGTTTCTAAACTGTTCTATTCTGACTACCTCTCATAGTGAAGAAAGAAGTTTAAGAGCAAAGGCCAGGAAACTGAGATTCACATTAAATTTGAGGATCAGCACAATCATTCAGCCTCACTTTGAGGTCCTAATGTTATACTGTTGAGGGTTCATGCTGTCTGCAGAAAAGAAACACTTAAAGTTGCTAAAATTCTTTGGGGAAACACATTATCTTTGGGGAAGCATATAACAAAATACAAATTCAATCACTCTAAAAGTTGCCTCAGTAGTAGACGGTAGACTGCTAGAGCAAACAATCCTTTTGAAAAGCAAATTCTGCTTTTTTTTCAGCTGCCTCAGTTTATTTTCACATGTATTATTCAAAGTGTATCTTTATAATTCTTGGAGTTCTTTGAGGGTTAGGCTTTTTTTTTCAATTAGCCTTTATTTAATTTAAAGCCTCATAGCCATGTACAAATTTTCCACTTTAAATGGTACAGTGATTTCAATTTCTGTCCCTTCTTTTTATTTGCTGTAGTTTAACAAACCAGTGATTATTTATAACATCCCTGCATGAAGGCACAGTAGGGATTGTAGTTAGAAGGACTTTCCATAAAAGTCGTATGACTCCAATAGTATGTAACATCCTGAAGAATCCTTTAGGAGTAAACTCAAGTTTTTTAGGGGAATGTAGAGTGGGGAGAACAAAGCATTTGCAAGTAACTTAGGCTTGAGCAAAGAATCAATATACCTAGGTTCTAAAAATTCAAAGTCATCTGTGGACTAATTAGCATGAATTGGAAGTTTGGGAATGTACATCCATCACATGTGTGTATCTATATAATTTTTTAAGAAAAAAATGGGCAAAATTAAGGGTGTCAGCATGTTTTCCACCCTCTGCTTCACAAACAATAAATGTGATGTGATAAGGATTTGCAAAATGAATACCAATCTGCCCAGGGCTTGTGTTTTGAAGCTGGAAGCATGACAATCCATTTAAGGAGTTATCTTTCTGCTTGCCGAGATAAATACTTTCTAAGTGTGCCATATAAATCTCTAAACCCAGGAAGAAAATAACCCCAAACTTCATGTTTATTTGGCACCAATTAAAGTTCAAAGTGGAGGATTTACAATTCCCATCTAAGCAGACCATCTGCAATTTGCAGTCACACATAAATAACCAGGTTGACTACTATAAAAGAAAAGAAGGGTCAACTTAATGTGTTTACATGGGAGGTAAAAAACAAATCCCTCCACCAAAGGTTCTACAAATACTTACCTTACTAGAAGGTATTAAGCTTCAGACAATTCCTATTGTCTGACAAGACAAAATTTGGAGTCATTCCAACCAATTAAAATCAAAGCTCAATTACCTAGATAGATGAGCTTCATCATTCCTTGCCAAACAGGAGAAGAGCCTTTAGGTGGCTTCTTAGTTGCCTTCTAACCCAAGGATCCCCTGAAAATTTCGGTTGTACATTGAAACACCAGGATAATCAGCCTGATGTCATTGTCTCAGAGAGAAACATTTCGTCGATACTTCAAAGGAAGACAGAAATTTGTAGGACAGAATGAACTAAGGGGAAATATTTTCTGATCGTTGGTAAAATAGCCTTTATAAAAGAAAAATTCCTTTCAAATATTCAAATGGTGAAATTAATTGACTATCTCCAAGAAAGGTACTCTCACAAACATGTTTTAGTTATGATTGCTGGTTTTTTTTAATCACTCATATTTTTGTATTTCAGTGGAAAGAGAACCTTAACCTAGGCGGAAGGGTGATATGAATAGAGGGAAATAGGACTACACATCTAAGAAAATTATAAATCCCCATTTATGTAAAACTCCCATTTGAGCCCATCTATACTCACAAGTGATGTTCATATTAAGAAATATCCAGGATTAGCTCATAACAAAAAGTTAATGTCTAGGGAGAAGAGAATCAGGGAACATACTTGAGGCATTTTTAAAATAACTTCAATTATTTGTTGATTGAGTCAACTAAGCACTTCATATAAAAGTTGGATTCATTTTCTTGTGGTTTGATTTTTCTCTACATAGAAAAACTATTCTCTTATCTAGAACATACTTCTACTTCTGAGAAAAGCAGTTGCAGAGCTAAGTATGTATTCATCCGTCACTTATCTGGGTAATATTTATTCAGAGTTTTAAGGGTTCTGACTCAGGGTTCTTAAAGAATAGATGCCCACTTGAGTGGAAAAAGCTATAGAATATTGGGGAAATTTGAGAATACCGTATACTTCAGTTTTTTGTGAATAAAGGAAGAATTTTTATGTTAATAGTCAGTCAGGAAAAATGCATTTATTAAGCACCTACTACTTGCCAGGCATGATATAGCTACAAGAGATCCGAAAAAGGACAAAAGAAATGCTCTTTTCTCAAGAATATCCTTTTTTTTTTTTTTGCTTTTTGGAGGGCAGTTGGGCTTAAGTGACTTGCCCAAGGTCACACAGCTAGTTTTTGTGTTAAGTGTCTGAGGCCGGATTTGAACTTGGGTCCTCCTGACTCCAGGGACGGTGTTCTATTCACTGCACCATCTACCCACCCCCAAGAATATCCTTTTAATGGCAGGAGATAACAAGCAAACACTCATATATAAGCAAGATACATACAGAATAGATAAGAGCTAATCAATAGAGGGAAGACACTAGCATTAAGAAGGAACAGAAAGGGGGTGGCTAGGTGGTACAGTGAATAGAGCACTGGCTCTATAGTCAGGAGGACCTGAGTTCAAATGTGGCCTCAGACACTTGACACACTAGCCATGTGACCTTGGGCAAGTCACTTAACCCCCATTACCCTTCCCTGTCCCCTCCAAAAATCAGGAAAAAAGAACAGGAAAGCTTTCTTATGTAAAGTGGAATTTTAGCAGGACCTTAAAAGAAGCCACAGAATGCAAAAGGTAGAGATGAATGACAGAATTCCAGGCAGGGTAGATAGCTAGAGAAAATGACCAGAGTTGGGTGATGGAGTATCTTATATAAGCAATAGCAAGGAGCTTAGTGTCATTCAGTCACAGAATACTTGGAAGCAA
>CM053595.1:22841110-22856478 GCA_028646575.1 Pseudocheirus occidentalis | reverse complement strand
ATGTGCTTTCAGTCTTGTGGAGAGTTTTGGAGCTTGAAAATCTGTTTAGTATCCCATTTTATGAGTTTTTTAGGGTGTTTGTGTGGGAGCTGTGGCCCTTTGCTGCTTCTAAGCCGCCATCTTGGCTCCGCCCCCCTCTAAATCATTATTGATTAGAGAAATGCAAATTACAACAACTTTCAGATATCATCTTATGCCTATCAGATTGACTAAAATGACAACTGGGGAGACAAGTGCTGGAGATGTGGAAAAATTGTGACATTAATATACTGTTGGTGGAAATGTGAACTAATCCCACTAATCTTTGGGAGAGCAATGTGGAATTAGATCTAAAGAGTTGTAGCACTGTGTATACCCTTTGACCCAGCAGTACTACTATTAGGTCTGTATCCCAAGGTGATCAGGAAAAATGAAAGAAACTAATATCTTCTAAAATATTTGTAGCGACTCTCTTTGTGGTGACAAAGAACTGGAAATTGAAGGGGTGTCCATCAATTGGGGAAAGCTAAACAAGTTTTCATATATGATTATGATGGAATGCTCCTGGTAATTTTATTTGTTTCTTTGTTTTTTGGAGGGGGGAAAGCAGCAATTGAGGTTAAGTGACTTGCCCAAGGTCACATAGCCAGTAAATGTTAAGTGTCTGTGGCTGGATTTGAACTCAGGTCCTCCTGACTCCAGGGCTGGTGACACCTAGCTGCCCCTAGCTGGTTAATTTTAAAAAGACATGGAAAGAGTGGCAGAAGTCATGAAGAGTAAAATGAGCAGAACCAAGAGAAGGCTGTATGCAGTGACAGCAATATTGTTAAAGAATAACTGAACAACTAAGTTATTCTGAATGTTATACATATTCAAATAAACTCTAAAGGACCTATGAAAGAAGCTGTTATCCACCTCCAGAGAAAGAACTGATAGGAGATGGCAAAGGAAGTTTGAAAATTTTCTATTCTCCAAATATCCTCTGCAAAAAAAAGATAAAACATTGCCTCAGGGGCAGCAAAAATCAATAAAAGTCAGGGTTAAGTAATTGTTCTCCTAATATAACTTGAGAAGATCCCAGGAAAGACCTGACCTCCAGGGGCAGAGGTTTGGCCTGAGGGAAGGGCAAATACCTCTAGGCCATCTGCAGGATCAACAAACAGTAAGCCCTGAGGGCATTTGGGGTTGGGAACCAGCCTTGCCTGCTGCATTGTGGGAGTCCAAAGGCTAAGTAGAAGATTGAATGACCTTCCAGATGAACCAGAACATGTGTACTTGTCCAACCTTGTCTGGTTCTTGTCTGAACTCAGAGAAGACCTGGTGCTGGTCAAAGCAATACAATAATTACATGATTTTGCCCAAGAATGAGATCACCCAGAGGGTGAGTACAAAGGATTATTGTTATGCTAAGCTTAAGCATAGCTTTTTCAAGGTGGGGTTTTCTAGGGTCCTTAGACAAATTGGAATCGAATTCTTTTTTGGGGGGCAAGGGGCAAAGGTCTTGGCTTGGGCCCATACCCCATCATAATGATTTTGTCATTATTATTCTAACAGGGTGGGGGGACCTGTGGCTTCAAGGACACATGTGACCTTCTAGGTCCTTGGATGTGGCTTTTTGACTGAGCCCAAATTTTGCAGAATGAATTCTTTTATTAAAGGGAAAGCAGGTTGTCTCCTAATATCTTGACATTAGTAACAAAAAAAAGTAGTTTGAGTATCATGGAGCAACAATAAGGATTACAAAAGATACATCGGTTCCTACACTGAAGGACTGTAGGTCTTAGAATATTATGTTTCATAGAGCAAAAGAGCTGGGGTTACAACCAAGGGTAACTTACTCAGCAAAGTTAAGTATAATTCTGAATGAAAACAATGGACATATAACAAGCTAAAAAGCTTTCAGATATTTGTGACAAAAATAGCAGAAATTAAGGGAAAACTTGACATATAAGATCCTGGAAAAATGTAAGGCAAGCATCAAAGACCAATTATAAGGGACTCAATAAGGTGGGGGAGAAGATAAGGGAGGGGACTCTTAAAGGGTTGTAGATTAAGGAAGAGGACAAGGTAGCAGGTAGAAGTAAAGCAGAGGAGTGAGAAGGGATAGGATAGTTAGAGTAAGAAGGGTAGTGAGGAAAAATAGGAAGGAGGAAAACACAAGTAATATAGCTTAGAATTTGAATGGGATGAATTTACCCATAAAATTGAAACTGACAACAGATTAAAAATTAAAATTCAACAATATGTTGCTTTTAGGAAACACTATAAAAAAAGTGTTTCCTCTATAAACCTCTATAAAAAAAGAGATACACACACAAAGATAAAGGGCTGGAGTAGAATTTATTATATAAAAAAAGCAGGGGTAGCGATCATGATCTCATACAAAGTTAAAGCTGAACTAGATTTAATTCAAAAGAGAAAAATAGGGAAACAACACTGTCATCCATACTATTTAATTTTGTTTTAGACCATTTAAAATTATTAGACAGTATAAAATAGCTGAGTCTACCTGCCAAGAGACATGGAAACTCTATGAGCATAAGCATAAAACACATTTTATACAAATAAGGTCAGACCAAGATAACCGGAGTAATATTAATTGTTCTTAGCTAGGTAGAACTAATATAATTTTAAAAACCCTAATAATTTTACCCAACTAATAAATGCCATTCCAATCAAATTAGTAAAAATCTATCTTACTGAGAAAAAAATAATAGCAAAGTTTATTTGGAAGGATGGAAACTTGAAGGAAATTGAGGGAAAAAAAGATGTGAAGGAAATGGATTCAGCCATATCAGACCCTAAACTGTATTTTAAGATGTGAATATTGTTGAATTGTAAAATGGATAATTCTGATTGTTTTAAATTAAGACTTTCTTGTATGAATAAAACCAATATAGTCAATAATAGAGGGAATGCAGAAAAATTTGGGAAAACTTCCACAGACAATCTCTCAGATAGGATGTGGCTGGTTTGGAATATTTCTGTGGTATAGGAAATGATGAGCTGGTTGATTTAGTGAAGTGTGGAAAAGACTTGGACTTAGGAAGGAAGATGCCATCCACCTTCAGAGAAAGAGATGACAAGGGGAATTATGCATAGTACAGTCTTACATATATGTATATAAGTGTAAATGTGTATATATGTGTATGTTTATAGATATCTATGTACATATATGTATATATACACACATATACATTTATATATGTATATATTTTTTCTTTTAATTGTAACCTTCTTTAGGGTGAGGAGGGGAGGGAGGGAAAACATAAAGTAAAAAGTACAAAGCAGAGTACAAAAGAAAGCCTACAAGGAAACAAAGCTGGGTAGCTTTGAAAGCAATGAGTAGTATGTATTAAATATTTTTTAAAATTTATTTATTTTTAGTTTACAACATTCAGTTCCACAAGCTTTTGAGTTCCAAATTTTCTCTATCCCCCTTCCCTCCCCTCTCTCCAAGATGGTGTGCAATCTGATATAGACTCTACATATAGATTCACTTTAAGCATTTTTTTTACGTTAGTCATGTTGTATAGAAGAATTAGAACAAATAGGAGGAGCCACAAAAAAGAAGAAACAAAACAAACCAGCAAATAGTACTCTTCAATCTGCATTATATGATTTAGAAAAACCAGAAATATGCATAGCATGGTTTTACATGTGAGTATATGTATATATGTATATGTGTGTGTGTGTGTGTGTGTGTGTGTGTGTGTGTTATAGTCAAAGTGTGGCCTTTTCTAGTTTGGGGTAGAGAAGGTGGAGGGAAAGAGTCTAAAACTTAAAATGTCACAATAAATAAAATAAAATTAAAACAGAAAAATATGTTATTGGTATTGATTTTTGCTTGTTTTATACACCCCTACATTCCCAAAACATCACATCTCTCTCGTCCCAGAAAACCATTGCTTAGAAAGGTAGGTACAAGACCTGTGATTTCATTGGCATAGGGAACTCCCAGGTGAGGAAACTCCCTCTCTCTCTTCCAATGCAGGTTGGCACCTTCTCACAATTCAGAGTTGCTTAGGACACAGAGAGGTTAAATGACTTACTCAAGAGTGACAAAGTCAGTAGGTGTCAGAGGCAGGACTCCTGGCTTTGAAGTCAGTTCTCTATCCATTATCCTGCTTTTTCTTACCCCTTTATAATGAAGAATAACAAAGACAAAAGAAAAGCGTTTGGGCAAATCTAACCAACACACCCACCAAGGAAGGAAGTCCAACTTTATCAGCAGGGCTCCATATGCATAGTTTACCACCTCAGTAAAGAAGTGAGGAAGGTAGATTCTCGCATCTCTTTTTTGGGATCAGGCTTGCTCACTTTTATTTCATAGCATTCAGTTTCCAATGTTTATTATGGTTCTTTCCATTTATACCCTTGTCCTTATTGTGTGGCCATCACACTGGTGCAGGCCTTCCCTCATCACTTCACAAGCTTCAAATCTCTCTCTAGTCTAATCTAGCCTTCACTCATATGCCAAAGATGTTTGTCCTAAAACACGTCTGACTCTGTCATGTCCTCCCTCCCACTCAGCAACCTTCAGTAGCTCCCAGTCACCTGTTAGGTCCAATATAAAATGTTTTGTTTGAATTGAAAATCCTTCACAACCTGGTCCCTTCCCATTTTTCCAGCCTTCTTGCAATTTGCTCACCCCCCACTTACTTTATGATTCAGCAACACCTGACTTCCTGTTCTTTGCACATAAAATATTCCATCTCCTGAATCTGTGTCCCTCTCTCCCTCCTACCCAATAGCTGTCTCTATACCTGGAATGTTCTTTCCTTCTATCTGTTTATCTGACTTTCTTCAAGACTCCTTTCTACAGGAGGCCTTTCACCCCTCTACTGAATTCCTAGTGCCTTCCCTCAGCAGTACCTTCCACCATTCTGTACATACCGTCTATGTGCATGGTATGCTGTGTTTTGTCTCCCTCACTAGTGTTGTGAGTTCCTTGAGTCAAAGATAGTGTTTTTTGCTTTCTTTGTGTTTCCATCACTCATCTTTATGTCTGGCCCATAGTAAGTTCTTAGATAAATATTTCTTCATTGTGTATGTGGTTTTCCTGGTTCTTCTGGCTTCTCTCTACATTAGCTGTGGAGGCTATTTGTAATGACAGAATATTAGTTCTGGAAGGGACTTTAAATAGAATTTAATCTGATACTTTTTATAGATAAATTGATCAGGTTCGTTTTACAGATGAGGTTCAGAGAGATGAACGTACTTGGTTATGATCAGTTAGGTGGCATAATAGAATAGAGCATTGGGCCTGGGGTGAGGAAGACCTGAGTTATAATCTGGCCGTAGATGTTTACTAGCTCCGTGACCCTGGACAAGTCACTTAACTTTGCCTCAGTTTCCTCATCTGTAAAGTGAACTAGAGAATGAAATAGCAAACCACTCAAATATCTTTGCCAAGAAAATCCTAAATGCAGTAACCCAGAGCTGAATGTGACTGAAAAAACCCATAATAACAACAAGGTCAGATAGAAATCTAATTAATGGTGGAACTGGGAATAGAATACAATTCTGCTGATTTCTAAGAAAGAGTCACTTTAAACCTTTAAAAATGGTGTCCTAAAATCTTATTATTTGCAGAGAGTTAGCTAATCTTGTTCACTTTGAAACATTTTCTTTAATTAGGTCTCAGTGTCAAACTACCTTTTTCTTTATATAACTTTTAAGATTCAAATTAATTTGGATTATACTTGCTTTGTTTTCCAAATGTGTTATTTTGTCTTGTATTCTCATTGGCTGATTGTTCAGCTCTGTAGGTGTAGCTTGGCATAGGAAATAGGGAGCTGGTCTTGGAGCCAGGAAGATGGGTTCAAATCCTTTCTCTGAGAGACCAGCTGTATAAACTCTGGATGTGTTACCTAAGTAATTTGGAACTAAGTAATCTCTGAGGATTCTAGAGCATTTTCTAAGATTATAAATTACAGAGAAGACTCTGTTTGCATTGGTAGAGGGAGCTTCCTTACAAGGCATTCTCTGTATTGATGAAATCACAGGTTTAGTTCCTGTTAGTTCTATTATAATTTGCATTTGTCCTTGCAATTTTATTTTTGTTTTCTCTTGCTCTTTTTTCATGTCATGTATTGCTATTTGCCTCTTCCACCAATGTTTTTAGTCCTTGGGTACAGTTTTCAACTTCCCCAGTTATATATTCAACTCTTCCTGTGTATTTGTATGTGTGGGCTTTACTCACTTTTAAACAGAATCAGAGTGCCCCTCTAACTCTTTTAATATATTATGATCTAATTTACTTTATCCTTTGGCACTCCTATTCCATTCATTGGTGTTTCAACTTGAACTTCCTAGGGAATTTTGTCCCTTAGGTCTATAATATTACAATAAAATAAAAGAATAAGAATGTTTTGAATTTGTTAACCATTCCTTTATTGCAATATTGGACTAGTAGGAGGGGCAGTAAGTCAATTAATTAAGATCTATTAAATACCCACTATATGCCTATAGTGTGGTAAACGCTGAGCACATGAATGTCACACCAGTACCGAGCCCATTGGTATAAGATTCTTTCCTCACTGGGGGAAGGATGTGGGTGAGTGAGGGGACAGGCAGGGTTGATGAGAGGTGGAGAAATGAGAACTCTTCAGTTTTCTTCCATGAATCTTTGCCTTCAGCAACTTAAAGTGGAATTGACTTCTTATAATATAAGACTTATTTCTTCTCTCTTAAAGCTGGAAGCCAATAGCACCTGAAGTGAAGATACTTGGTGACTCAAGGAAAGCTTGAAGAAGACTGAAAGAACGTTCATCTCTATCAATAAGAAGATAGGCACATACAAATGGACTTTGGGACTGGGGTTATGCAAACAGATGGGTCATTGTTGTTGTTGATCTTTCATTCTCAAAAAGGACCCAATAACATCATGAGCATGACGTCTTGATTTGCATGTCAACTGGATTTAAGTGACGCAGAACTGTGCACAGTTTTTAGTCTCTCTCTCTCCTCCAGAGGTATCAAAGTCTGGTGGCAAGACATAAATCAAGATGATCAGTGATGGCCCAAGATTCAGTGAATAACCTTGATCTTTTAAAATTAAGGTCTTTCCAGGTCTCCAGAGATGGGAGAATGAGGGACTAAACCATAAGCATACATTTACTAAGTTAGTAGTGACAAGAACACAGAAAATTAAAAGTAGAGACGCTCACAAGAATTCTTCAAAGACAAATTCCAAGGAAGGACTCAACAATAATTCCATATCCTTAGATGGCTATGGACATGTATAAGATTCTGGGCTTACTCTAAGAATCCATATATACACTAGCAGGTAGTATCCCCAGTGCAGCTGTCTTTCTCTCCTTCTCATCAATCCAGGGGTACCCAAGGTAGGTAGTGGGGTATTTCTAATGTCATTAACCCAAGTCCCACTTCTGGTGTATTCCTTCAATAACATTATCAGTGATTAGCATCCCAATATTATCTAACCAATTGATTTCCCCTCAACATCTATTTCCCAGTGACCACTAATTCACTTGGAAGAAGGGATATTTAGTGAGAAGATAGATCAAGAATAGAAGTACAAAAACATTCTCCTTAAATTCATGGCATACTGCCTTCTCTACTCGTTAGCTCCATGGAGAGAGTGGGATCAAGCTTAAAGGAACTGCTAGAAAGCTTTTGTCCCAAGTTCACCCTAGAAAGGTGTCCTGAGTAGAATTATGGCTCGGATTTGTTGCCACAAATGACACACTGTCCAATTAGAAAATAATATCTATTTTAATTATATACATAGAATAATACAAGAAGTCTCAGAAAAAAGAAAGCAAAGTCCCAACACACATAGAAACAGGAAGAATATATTATAAGGTAAGCAGAGAAAAGAAGAAGAAAACATCACCCATCAAGGAGCACTAAACTCATGTCTTTGAGGCTGGGGAACTCCGAAATTCAGCCCTTGAGTTTTTCGATTGGGGAGAGTCCCAGGCAAGACATATCTTCCATGGAGAGGTTCCAACATGGAGAAGATGCTGGGGGATTTTATAGGCTTTCTGAACAAAGGTGGCTCTGAGTCAAGAAGTTTGGCGCCTGACTCTTCATATTTCCCCCCATCAAGGAAAGGCTGTGTGCTGCCGCAGGAGATGATTTATGGCAAGCTTGGGAGAATTAGCCAGTTTCTTCCAAGCATGCCACAGCACCAGGAATGGCTAGTTCCTGGGAGTGATAAATAGCAGCTAAGTTACACAGCATGTCCTTGATAGGCCATCTTAGGGGCAAAGTAAATTTACTCACTATAGGGACATGAATTGCCCCTCCAAAAGGCAAAACAAAGTTCCTGTTCTCAAGATGCTTACCATCTAATGGGAGAGACAAGTTTTGCTTAATCTGGGTTTGAGCTGGAGTTGCTACTTCAGTGACTTATAGCCCACAGTTCTTTAGAACCTTACTTGAATTTCCTTCGATATTAGATCCTCTACCCATCTCACTATGGGTGAGGCATGGTGGGGGGGGGGCCAAGGCTAATTTATGTACTAGACAGAATCAGACATGCAATGAAACATAAGACAAAATCTAGTTATCTAATGAGACCTCCAGACCTCATTTCATCTAGTCTCCACTAGTCCCTGCTTTTAGGAGCCTGCACGTGCCTCAGTTCCTCTCAGCCAGCCAGTTACTAACAACTTTTACTACTTTCTTTCCCCTCTGTTACTGAATGACCTCTCTCTTAGTGCAGACTTTGTGTCTGTGCTATCATTTGGTGAACTTGTCAAGAAGTTGCTTCCTTTTCAGAGGGTCCATTATTTTTTCTTATATGGGAAAAGCCTCTGGATGCAAATATTTAGCAGTCTGTTCCTTCTTAATTGTGGCATATTCTTCCCACCCTAACATCCTGACATATCCTTTACTCATTCATATTCTTTACCTCCCTTTTCTTTGTTTCTGCACTTCTTTCATTTTGGGGGAAAGAAGATTCCCTGATTGAAGGGCAATCCTTGGGCCCTTTCACAGGAGATCAACCAGTATTTTGTACATCTCTAGAAGTTCTTTGTTATTGACAGAGACACAAAAATAGGTCATTTTTCTACAGAATTCTCCTTACCATCACTCTTACTGGCAGCAAAATCTTTAATCCTCTGTCACTATTTTGGTAGATTCTCATAGTGAATTTCAATAGTCTATTGCCATGGTTGGGGACTCAGTCACTGGAGGTTTTTTTTTTGCAAGGCTTAATTATTTTTATATGTTCATTTATCTATCTGTCTTTCTATCTATCTATCTATCTATCTATCTATCTATCTATCTATCTATCTATCATCTATCTCCTATCTATCTAATCTATCACCTATCTATCCATCTCTATCATCTCTCTCTAGGAAGCTAGGTGGTACAGTGGATAGAGTGCCAGACTTGGAGTAAGAAGAACTGAGTTATAATCTGGCCTCAGACACTTAATAGCTGTGTAACCCTGGGAAATTCACTTAACCCAGCTTGCCTTAGTTTCCTCATCTGTAAAATGAGCTGGAGAAGGAAATGTCAAACTACGCCAGGATCTTTACCAGGAAAATCCTGAAAGAGGTCACAAAGAGTCTTAAATGACTGAACAACATCCCCCTCTCCCTCTGGCTTCTTGTCTTTTCTTATAATATGATGTCAACTTGCTCAGTTGCTTTTGATTGATAATTTGCAGATTTCTGCCAAAATTTTAATGCTAACAAAAGCACCTGTCATTTTGAATTGAGGTTCAAGTAGAAATCTGAACTAGAAGGCATTTTGTACCTCTTCCTCCCTCTTCTTTTCTCTTCCTGATGATTGATTTTTAAGACATGCCCTCCTGTTTTTTTCTTCTCTGTCACGGCGTCTTGGTTACTTCCCAAGAAAGGCTTTGAAAATAATAATAGTAATGACTGACTTTTCTTATGATGGGATGCTAGATTTCTCAGGTGCTTTGGAAAGGTAGTTGGCAGACTGGTTACATCATGTCTCTGATGGCAATAAGAAACATTTTTGTCTGAGACATTTAGGTTACCTCACTTCGTGCTGAGGATGAGGTTCAGTAAAAAACAAAACAAAAACAAAAAAACAACCCACATGAATATGCATCAGACTCTGTGGCAGAGCAAAAAGAAATCTAGAAATTCTATGAAGAATTTAATGAGATGCTTCAAGTTATCTCATCATATAATCTGTTATTCAGTGATTTCAGTGCAAAGGTGGGCACAAGGGTAGTGAAAATAAGTGGGGAAAATATGGCTTTTTTTTAAGAAATGAAAGAGATCGAAAGTTTGGAAGCTATTCAAAAGGTTCACATCTATATGCCATCAACACTATTTTTAAGAAAAGAGCTGGAAGGTCCTAGACACAGTGAGCACTGCAAAAAGAAAAAAAAAAGAAAATAAAAGAAATATACAAATATCTTGACATTTGGTGGCTGGTGACTGATAGAGGAGCAATTTTTGAAGCAGCTGATTGTATACAGTTTGATCATCCTCTAGGACAAAGATAAAAATAATTTAGAAATCCATTTAAAGAAAAGATAACGATTAGGAGACTGTATGTGTGATTACACAGCTCCAATCTAGCCCATTTAAATAAACTTTGACTCAGAAAAATGGGAAATGTATAAAGGGAAAGACATTGACTCTGTCACTTTTCCTTTCAGAAATTTACCTGATGTACAATGGTTAATCTAGTAAAGAGACCCGAACAATCTAGAAATCACCTTGCCAAGCAGAAAAACACAACAGTCCAATGTAACACCTGTTTACAATTCAAGCTCTTCTGCAAAACGTTATAGAGAATGGCGGATGATTGTAAGAATTATTGTCTCATGAAACAATGAAAAGACTTGGAAGGGAAAAAACACCTAAAGAAAGTACAACAGGAGACTAAACTCAGTTGAATTATACTACGGACATTTACAGATGAAGTTGGAGATGGACAAACAGATGCAAAAAGGGAACAGATTTGCCAGCATTTCTGTGGTGGACGATTCCTGTCTTTACAGGGAGAAGTATCATTCATTCCCATCTTTACAGGGAGAAGTACTCCTTAAAGATCAATATCTGGGCAGTGGAAATGACAATTAAGCAGATGCAGTTGGAAAGCATGGTTATAGCAGATCTTATATACAGAGAATAAATCTATGCAGAAAGAGGCACTGATGTAGCAAGTTTTAAGATATCTTAGAGAGAGGATGACACTGAAAGACTGAGAATAAAACATGAATTTTTTTTTGAAGGGAGAATGATGGGGTGGCTAAGTGGCGCAGTGAATAAAGCACCAGCCCTGGAGTCAGGAGGAACTGAGTTCAAATCTGGCCTCAGACACTTAACACTTACTGACTGTGTGGCCTTGGGCAAGTAACTTAACCCCAATTGCCCTACCTTCCCCCATTCAAAAAGACAAAACAAAATCATGAGACCAACTCTGCCATCCTCTTTCCACCATCTTTTTTGACTAAGATCTTTTCAATGACTCTTCTACTCAAACAGCATAGATACCATGAGCTAAACTGGTGAGAGGGGAAGGCCTTGTCTTCCTCTGCTTAATTCTCTTTTACCCCCTCCAAGAAAAGGGTTCGGGGGTGTTTGTTTCTATTCTCTGATGTTTGTCCCCAGAAATTCCAGCCAGGAAACTCTGAGCAGGCTGGGTATCTAGGCCTAGAGCCTGCAGGTGATTTTAGACTAGGAACTGGGATTGTATTCAATGGGGATTGAGTTAAACTATAAAAAGAAGGCTTTCCCTCTCTCCAGAGTGTGTAAAGAGGTGGCAGATTATGTTTCCTATGTGTTAGGGGAAGTTTGAAGATTTGCGATTATATTTTATTTATATATTTTAAAATATATTTATTATATTATGTAAACATATTATATGTTTATATATATTTTTATATTTATATTGCATTCCCATGTAAAAGATACTGTGCTGCATATAAAATATGGTAATTGATCCTAGCCCAGTGGAAATATGCAATAAAAATTCAAATGATGCAATCATTTCAGAGGATTCATTATTCACACTAATTGGGACCTAGCTGCATCTGAGACTCAGAGAGGTGTGCCCAGGCTCATACAGGTTGTAAGAGCTGGTATTCAAATCTAATCTTCCACTCTCAGTCATTCAGGAAAGTTCTCGTCTTGAAGGTCCCTAGGGATAGAAACTCTGTGCTTCTTCAGGTTAAAGGTTTGTATTGGAATCTTCAAGAAAGCTATCCATACACCAACCCCAAATCTCTCATTTCATTTAAGCCCATTTTCTCTCCTTTTTTGATTATGGAAAACTCTTTGGCATCTTCCATAAAATAATCCAAAAAACAAAGACCCTTCATGCACTTGGAGATAGTAATCCTTAAACCTTTTCTCTTGCCTAAATAACTGCAATTGCTTTAAAATCCTTGCAGCATAGAAGCAAACATTAAGAAACTTCATTCCAATTTAAAATCACTCTGATTTTAGCTCTTTGTAAATATGGATGACCTCTCCAAAATTCTCTATTTTCCTCTCTTTTCTTTGTACTTCTACTATCATTAGTTACTTTTAAAAAAAATAGTGTCCCTTCTGTCCACATTTCCAGTTTTTATCGAAGAACGAGGGCAGCTCATTATAATAAGGTTTTGGGGAGACAATGGTACCACTATCTTTGAGTTGCAAATCACGTGTCATCCATTCCTCACTTGATTGCTTTCTCTATCATTTGCAGGAAGAAATTCCCTCTGCTCCCGTTTGCTGTGTAGCCAAATCATAGCAATAGGCTGGATGGACAGGCACTGATTTGGAATGTTCTCTTGTCTGCCTGCTGCGCACACAGGGCTCTGATCCTTCAGTAGAAAGAAATTGAGTGAAAATGATCCACATGCCAATTTGGGCCAGCATCTGATCACAGGGGCCTGATTCTGTCTCATGTCTCACGTTCGGAGCCAACAAATAAGTCTCCAAGCCTGATTAGCAATGGCCAAAGCCCAGTGAGCACAACTCTGCAAAGTGGGACTCTTTGGGATGTGCTGGCTTTGACAGTCACATCCACAGAGGCCGCTCCTAAGCTGAACCAGGGAATCTTTTCAGGCACCATAATCTGGAGCCAAAGTAGCTGGAGAAGAAAATAAACTACAATGAGGTGACTTAAAACCAAATAAGTAAAACACAGCATATGGTTTTGCAAAATGTAGCTCTAAAAACAGCCTGAAAATAACAGGTTGACTGGAAAAATCCTTGGGGAGGGGCAGAATTCAGGTTGAGTGTAGATACCACTGTTTTGATAGCTGTTGTAGGAGCTCATTAAATTTTAATTGCTCTGCTACTGTTGTTAGTACCGCCTTCAAAGAGACTGGTGCAGAAGGAGCATACTTAGTATTCCTGTTGTTTCCTGGTGACCAAAGGGGCCAGTACAGGTCATGGAAAGAACAGCAACACAGCTGCAATTTGGACTGTTTTTCAGTTTGGCTGTTAATATACTTTTTCTGTGTAAAAAGAAAATGAAAGGGAGGCACTCTAGTTTCTTTCTCAGTTCAGGCACCAGAGCTAGCATTTACATACTTTAATATTTGCAGAGTACTTACTTTAACATTTAACATTAACTTTATATGTGATTTCATGGACTCAGCACATCCCTAGAGTTAGGTGCTATTAATTTTTATCCCACTTAACAGATGAAGAAACTAAGTCAGAGAGAGGTGAAATCTCTCATTTAGTTACATGGCCATAAAGTATGTGAGTCAGGATTTGAACTCAGATCTTCCTGACTCCAAGTCCTACACTATCTGCTATACCACTAAGCTTACTGTATTCCACTTTCAGGCATCCCAAGGCTTAGCTTCTTCCAGTCTACTGAGTAGCTCTCTTACCTGTTCTCCTTGGGGGAGATGAAGCATGAGCATTTGATTTAGGATCAGAAGGTGATGAACTGACATGAAGCCAGATGGCAGCTCTGGAGGAGACTATGGTGGTCCTCACTTCTGAATTCCTCATCTGACATGGGCTGGAGTTGGGAAGACCTGGGTCCAAATCCTGGCTCTTAAATTTGCTAGCTGTGTAACGGTGGGCAAGTTACTTAACTTCTCCTAGACTCAGTCTCTCTTTTTGTAAAATGGTCATATGAAAGAAGGGGGTGAGAGATGAATCTAACCCTTTAGAAGCTGCTCCCTCTGAAGTTTCCTGCAGGATAGCTGACATGGAAGGGAACATGGTTATGAATCAGCTTGCAATAGAAAAAGTGCTAACCTGGGAATTAGGAAACCTGGATTTTAGCCCTGCTATTTGCTAATTAGTGGTGTGACCAGAGTAAATCATTTAAGGACTCTGAACCTCCATTACTTCATCTGTCAAATGAAAGGGCTGGATATTAAATAATCTCTGAGGTTCCTTCCAGCTCTAGATCTGATTCCTCAAGTTCATTTTGGCTTCTCGTGTTCTATGATTCTAGTCTATGATTGTCCACTCTGCTCTCATCACTGCCTGACTCACATTGCAAGGGGAGAAAGGAGGAGAAGGGAGGGAGATGGAGGGGAAGGGAGGGGAGGGGAAGGAAGAGAAAGAGAATGAGAATGAGAATGGAAAGGGACCTGTTCCTCAGTATCCCACTAGGATTCCATGATGGACCAACTCAATTCAGTGACAAATCAAGAAGTTCCCAAAGAGAGTCACTTAGTGGAAGTAGCAGCTTTTCTGGGTGCTAGCTAATGCTGTTTCATAGGCATTTTTTTTCAGAGCCTCTTGGGAGATTCTTGTGTGAAGAACCTCAAAACTGTTTCCATCTACCTTTGCCACACTCTCAACTATACCTGCAAAAAAGGTATGTAGCTACTGCACTTGCAAACACATTCAAGAGAAAAATTGTGGGTGAACAACCATACAAAAATATGCTTTTTGTTTTTAATGGAAGGATTTTGAAGAATCTTGCCTCTGAAATTTACTACTTGTGTGACAGTGGACAAGTCATTTGACTTCTCTCAGACACAATTTTTCCTTTTGTGGAACCCAAATGAGATAATATATGCAAAGTGATTTGCAAAACCCAAAATATTCTTGAAATGTCAACTATTATCATTATTTTATTTATTTTTTAGCTTTTTCTTAGCTTTTATTTTTCAGAAAAAACAAAATGGAACAAAACAAAAGTGATCCTTCTTCTTATTTGGTCTCTTCTTCTCAGTCTTCTTTGATGGGTCTTCATCTGGTCATTCTCACTAACTCTGGGTACCTCACAAGGCTTTGTCTTGGGCTCCCTTTTCTTCTTCCATTATCCTGTTCCATTAGGTGAATTCTTCAGCTTCCATTGATTCAATTATCATCAGTATGTTGATGATTCTCAAATTTACTGATTCAGCCTCAACCTCTTTGCCAACCTCAGCCTCAAATCTCCAGTAGTCTATAGGACACCTGAAACTAGATGTCTTGTAGGCATATCAAATTCAATTGAACTCATTATCCACC
>CM053595.1:22822318-22840610 GCA_028646575.1 Pseudocheirus occidentalis | reverse complement strand
CCCCACCCCCCCCCATGGTGGCATGTAATCAAGCGTAGGATCTGCAAATATTTTCACATTAGACATTAGTCAGGTTGTAAAGAAGGATTGTAAGTGATGGAAAGAACAATGGGGATGAGGAAACAAAACCAAACAAGAAAAAGAAAGAGAACAGGTAGTTTGCTTCAGTCTGCACTCAAACTCTGTTCTTTCTAGTTCTTTCTCTGAATGTAGACATCTCCTTCTATCATGAGTCTTTTGGAGTTGTCTTATAACCATGCATTGCTGTGAAGAGTCCAGTCTATCCAAGTTGGTTGTCATTCATAAGCTGTGTTTGTAATCGCGTACAAATTTCTCCTGGTTCTGCTCTTTTCACTCAGTATACGTTTGTTTAAGTCTCTCCAGATAAATATGAAGCCTATCTGCTCCTCATTTCTTATAGCACAATAGTATTCCATTGCCTTCATATACCACAATTTGTTTAGCCATTCCCGAATTGATGGGCATCCCCTTAATTTCCAATTCTTTGCCACCACAAAAAGAGCTGCAATAAACATTTTTGTACATATAGGTCTTCCTCCCACTTCTATAATCTCTTTGAGATACAACCCTGGAAGTGGTATTACTGGATCAAAGGGTATGCAATTATTTATTATTATTTTTAGCCCTTTGGGCATAGCACCAGATTGCTCTCCAGAATGGTTGAATCAATTCACAACTCCATCAACAATGCATTAGTGTTCCAATTTTTCCATATCCTCTCCAGTATTTGTCAGTTTTTTTGTCATCTTAGCCAATCTGTAAATCAGAGTTGTTTTGATTTGCATTTCTCTAATCAATGGTGATTTTAATTTCTTCCCCTGAAAATTGCCTCTTCATATCCTTTGATCACTTATCAATTGGGGAATTACATTTGACTGAACTTTCTGTATAGTTCAGGCCTTTATCAGAGACACTGGTTGTAAAAATTCTTTGCGGATCTCCCACTTTCCTCTTAACCTTGGTTATGCTGGCCTTGTTTGTACAGAATCTTTTCAATTTAATGAAATCATAATTATCCATTTTACATTTTATAATGCCCTCTATCTCTTGTTTGGTCATAAAGTCCTCCCTTCTTAATAAACCAAACAGGTACACTATTCCTTGCTTTCCTAGACTGCTTACAGTATCAGTCATTATACCTACATCGTACACCCATTTATACTTGATTTTGGTAAACAATGTTAGATAATGATCTATGCCCACTTTCTGCCATACTATATTCCAGTTTTCCCAGCAGTTTTTGTCAAATAGTGAGCTCTTATCCCCCAAACTGGGGTCTTTGGGTTTATCAAACAGTAGATTACTATACTCATTGACTGTTGAGTCTTGTGTACCCAATCTATTCCATTGATCCACTGCTCTCTTACTCAGCCAGAACCAAGTAGTTTTGATGACTGCTGCTTTGTAGTACACATTAAAATCTGGTATGGCTAGGCTACCTTCCCTAGCATTTCTTTTCATTAATTCCCTTTATATTCTTGACCTTTTGTTCTTCCAATTGCATTTTTTCTAGCTCTATAAAGTCATATTTTGGTAGATCAATTGGTATGGCACTAAATATGTAACTTTATCAAGGTAAAATTGTCAAGATTATTTTTATATTAGCTTTACCCAGTCATGAACAATTGATGCTTTTCTGGTTAGTTAGATCTAACTTGATTTGTGTGAAAAATGATTTGCAGTTGTGTTCAAATAGGTCCAGGATTTGTTTTGGCAGGTAGATTCCCCAATATTTTATATTGTCTACAGTGACTGTAAATGGGATTTCTCTTTCTGTCTCTTGCTGTTGGATTTTGTTAGAAATATATAGGAATGCCAAGGATTTTATGTGTGTTTGTTTTATATTTTGAAACCTTCCCAAATTTATTCATTGTTTCAAGTAGTTTTCTGCTTGATTTTCAAATATTCTTTAAGCATATTATATCATTTGCAAAGAGTGATAGCTTAGTCTCTTCTTTGACTAATCTGATTCCTTTGATTTGTTTTTCTTTTCCAATTGCAATTGCTAACATTCCTAGTACCAGATAAGGAAACCTCCATTCATTCCTATACTTTATAGGGTTTTTAATAGGAATGGATGTTGTATTTTGTCAAAAACATTTTCTGCATCAATTGAGATAATCATATGGTTTCTGCTAGTTTTATTGTTGATATGATGCAACTATATTGATGGCTTTCCTAATATTGAACTATCCTTACAGTCCTGGAATAAATTCTACCAGATCAAAGTGTATTTTTCTTTTGATAAGTCACTGTAGTCTTTTTGCTAATACTTTATTTAAAATTTTTGCCTCTATATTCATGAGGGAAATTGGTCTGTAATTTTCTTTCTCTGTTTTGACTCTTCCTGATTTAGGTATCAGCACCATATTTGTGTCATAAAAAGAATTTGGTCAGATTCCTTCTTCATCAATTTTCTGGAATACTTTGTAGAATATTGGAATCAATTGTTCTTTAAATGCTTGATTGACTTCACTAGTAAATCCATCTGGCCCTGGAGATTTTTTCCTCAGGAGTTTGCTGGTGGCTTGTTCGATTTCTTTTTCTGAGATGGAGTTATTTAAGGAATCGACTTCCTCTTCAGTTAATCTGAGCAACTTACTTACATTTTTATAAATATTCATCCATTTGACTAAGATTATAAAATTTATGTGCATGCAATTGGCCAAAATAATTCCTAATTATTGTTTTTATTTACCCTTTAAAAATTTATTTGCTTGTTTACATCATTCATTTCCATGAGATTTTGAGTTACAAATTTCTCCCTATTTTCCCCCTACCCCTAACCCCAAATCAGAGATCCCATGGTAAAGCCCCTCCGCCAATCTTTTATGTCCCCCTCGAATGCCCCTCTAACTTTCTGGTAGGGCAGAGAGGGTCTCTCTATCCCAGTCGCTGTATATCTTAATTCCCAGTTGCATGTATTGTAGAGGTTTAAATTCTAGATTCTTTTGGTTCCTCCCCTGTCACCCACATCCCAAGGACAAGCAATTCAATACAGTCTGTACATGTGTAATTATGCAGGACATCTCCACAGAGGACATATTGTGAGAGGTTGATTATATGTCTCTCCTTCCTATCCTCCCCTCCTTGTTCTGTCCTCTACCCTGTCCCTGTCCCTTTACTGAAGTGTGTGCTTCCAGCAACCCTCCCCCAGACCGTGCCCTCTCCTCCATCATCCTGCCTTGCATCCCCATGTCCACTACTCTCCTGTGTGGCATGATATCCAGTTTAGAGTCTACGTCATTCCTTCCCTAAGCAAATTCAATGAGACTAAATGAAAGTTAAGTTATAACAGTTATCACTTGCTTCTTCTATATGGGATTATTCACCCCATTTTGTCTCTACCTGACTCCTCTCCTTCTAGTCCTCTCCCACCTCAGAATTTCACCTTTTAAAGTATCGTCCCTTCATATGAAATTAATCCTGTACCCTCTAAGTATACATATACACACATGCTCAGATATGTACTCATATGCATATATAGCCTACTATATAGATATATGTATAGGAATACATATATATGTATATGTGTGTATATATATATGCACACACACACACACACACACATATATATATATACACACACACATTTGTATTCCCTTAATCTATTCTTATTCTAAGAATAGTTTAATAAGTTACTATTATCATTTTTTTCCATATTGGTATGTAAATAGTTCAACTTTGATAAGTTCCTTCTGATTTCTTTCCCATGTTTACCTTCCCATGATTCTTATGTTTGAATGTCAAATTTTCTGTTCAGTTCTGGTTTTTTCAGCAAGAATGCTTGAAAGTCCTCCAACTCATTCAATGACCATATTTTCCCCTGTAACATTAAACTCAGTTTTGCTGGGTAGGTGATTTCTGGTTTTAATCCCAGCTCCCTTGATCTCCAAAATATCATATTCCGGGTCCTTCAATCCCTCAGTGTAGAAGCTGCCAGATCCTGGGTTATCCTAATTATATTTCCACAGTATTCAAATTGTTTTCTTTAGGCCATCTGTAATATTTTCTCCTTGATCTGGGGATTCTGGAACCTGGTTATAACATTTTTAGTTTTCTTTTGGGGGTTTTTTCAAGATGTGATCAGTGAATTCTTTCAAGTTCTATTTTGCCCTCTGGTTCTAAAATATCAGGGCAATTTTCCTTGACAATTTTTTGAAGGACATTTTCTAAGTTCTTTTTTTTTTGATCAACGCTTTTAGGTAGACCAATAATTTTCAGATTGTCTCTGATGGATCTATTTTCCAGGTCAGTGGTTTTTTTAAGGTGATATTTCACATTGCTTTCTTTTTTTCATTTGTTTGTAAGTGTTTAATAGAATTTTGGTTTCTCATAAAGTCATTAGCTTCCACTTGCTCCACTCTAATTCTGAAGGAATTATTCTCTTCAGAATGCTTTTGAGATTCTTTTTCCATCTGGCAAATTCGACTTTTTAAGGCATTCTTCTCATCATTGTTTTTTTGGGTTTCTTTTGACATTTGAGTTAATTTGTTCTTTAAGGTATTGTTTTCCTCTGTCAGGTTGTTGACTTTCTTTTCATGATTTTCTCACATCATTCTCATTTCTCTTCCTAATTTTTCCTCCACTTCTCTTATTTGGTTTTCAAAGTCCTTTTTAAGTTGATCTATGGCTTATAAGTAATCTTAATATTTCTTGGAAGCATTTGGTGTGGGAGTTCTGACTGTGTTATCTTCCTCCCATTCCATGCTTTGATCTTTTTGTCCCCCCAAAAAGGATTCTAGAGTTTTATTGCTGTTCTTAGTTTGCTTCCTGTTCCTCATGTTGTCCAGTCAACTAATTGCTTGATTTTTTAGTACTGTGTACCTATGCTTCCAGGGGGGAAAGCTCTGTCCCAAATCACTGGGGTTTTCTCAGCTGCCAGAGCTATTAGGGGCATGCTGCAGCTTCCACCAGCTTTGGATCAATGAAAATGCACCTCAGGACCACCACCCAAGACCACAATCCAGATCCAGGCTGCTCAATGCAAGAGCCCTTGGCCCTGGTCAATAGTCTTGGTCCCCCTGCAATCTGCAGGCCAGGAGCTCTGAAGCAGCCCAGGGGAGGCAGTTGCCACATCCAGTTGTTCCCACCACTTCCCACCACTTCTCCCTGCTTCCTTGCCCTAAGTGCAGTTTGGCCGGACCACTTTTTTCCCTCCAAATTTAGCTTCAATTCCACTGACCTTTCTCTTAGCCTTATTTCTCCTGGCTTGATGAATGTGGAAACTTCCCTAGGTGCTTTTGATCTGCTCTCCTATAGACTCCAGCTGTGGTTCTTCTCGACCATCCTGGGACCAGGCCATGGTTTCAGGCTGGGCTGGCTTTGGTTCCCAGCCTGCCACAATGAGGCCCACCTGCTAAGCTGCCTTCAGTGAAAAATGTGTTTTCTGTATTTTTTGTGAGTTTTAGAGCCCTAAAATTTGTTTAGAGTCATATTTTATGGGTATTTAAGGTGGCTGTGGGGGAGCTGCAAAACTTTGCTGCTTTATGCTGCCATTTTGGTTCCACCCCCTTTAATATCCTCTTCATTTTAGGTAGATCCACCTTTTTCATTTTTAATACTCATAATTTGGTTTTCTTTCTTTTTTTTATCATATTGACTAAAGGTCTATCAATTTTATTTTTTTCATAAAACAAGATCTTATTTTAATTTATTAATTCAATAGTTTCCTTAATTTCAATTTTATTAATCTCTCCTTTGATTTTCATTATTTCTAACTTCGTATTTAATTGAGGATTTTCAATTTGTTATTTTTCTAGACTTTTCAATTGCATGCCCAATTTATTGACCTCCAATTTCTCTAATTTATTCATGTATGGCCTGAGGCTTATAAACTTCCCCTAAGAACTGCCTTTGCTGCCTCCCACAAGATTTGGTACATTGTCTCATTATTGCCATTCTTTTGAATGAAGTTACTGATTATTTCTATAATTTCTTGGTTGACCCACTCTTTCCTTAGGATTAAACTAGTTTCCAATTAGGTTTTAGTCTATCTTTCCATGGCCATTTTTTGCATGAGATTTTTATTGCGTCATGATCTGAGAATGATGCATTTAATATATCTGCCTTTCTGCACTGAATTATGAGGTTTTTATATCCTATTACATGGTTGATTTTTGTGTATGTGCCATGTACCACTGAGAAGAAGATATATTTCTTTTTATCCTCATTCAGTTTACTCCAGAGATTTATCATGCCTAGCCTCTCTAAAATTCTACTCGCTTCCTTAACTTCTTTCTTGTTTATTTAGAGTTTAGATTTATCAAGTTCAGAGAGGGGGAGATTGAGGTCCTCCACTGGTATAGTTTACTTTCTATTTCTTCCTCTATATCCCTTGACTTTTCCTCTAGGAATTTGGATGGCATAGCGCTTGGAGCATATATGTTCAGTAATGATATTGCTTCATTCTTGATGGTGCCTTTAAGCAGAATGTAGTTTCCTTCCTTATCATTTTTAATTAGATTTATTTTTGCTTTTACTTTATCTGAGATAAGGATTGCTACCCCTGCTTTTTTTTTTACTTTAGCTGAAGCATAATATACTCAACTCCATCATTTTACTTTTACCCAGTGCATATCCCTGTGTTTCAAATGTGTTTCTTGTAGACAGTATATTATAGGATTGTGGTTTTTAATCCATTGTGCTATCTGCCTCTGTTTTATGGGAGAGTTTATCCCATTCCCATTCCTAGTTATGATTACTATCTGTGTCTTTTCTTCCATCCTATTCCCTACCCTCTGTATGGTTTTATTTTTCCTTTTTCCTTTCTCTCCTTAAGAGTTTTCCTTCTGACCACTGCTTCCCTCAGTATTCCCTACCTGTGGCCCCTTCTTCACCTATTATTTACCCTTACTACCTTTTTCCTCCCTTCTAACTACCTCTTATTTTTACCCATCCCCTTACTTCTCCTACTGCCCATAGGGTACAATGGATTTTTATACTTAATGGAGTACATTATTCCATCCTTGAACCCTAGCCAATGAGAGTAAATTTCTTACAGTGCTCCTATCCCTCTCTCCTTTCCTTCTTATTGAGTTTTTGTTTCTTTTCATGTTAGAATCCTAATCTTAACGGATTATGTTGATCCCTCTTTGAAACAGAACCAATGAGAATAAAGTTCACATGATATTCATCTCCCTGCTTCCCCTGTACTGTGGCATGTTTTTATGCCTGTCCATGTGACATAGTTTATCTTTTTCTGCCTCATCCTTTCCTTTTCTCCCATTACAATGCATTTGTTCCCCTTGATAAGGTTTTGTAATCATGTTAATTCTTTTATACCCATGCCCTCTCTCTATGTGTATCCCTTTTAAATGCCATGATAATTATATAAATCTAAATATTGAAAGGTATGAGCTTCTCAAATAGGATGTTAAGAGTTTGCTCTTATTTAATCCCAAGTTATGTGCATGTGTGTACAAGTGTGTGTTTTTCTTCTTTACCTTTTTATATCTTTCTTGAGTCTTGCAATTGGAGATTAAATTATTCATTGAAGTCTGGCTTTTTCATCAGGAGACTTTGGATGTCCCTTATTTTGTTAAATAACCATCTCCTTGCCTGAAATATTATGCTCAGTTTTACTGGGTAGCTGATCCTTGGTTGCAGTCCTAGCTCTTTTGACTTACAAAATATAAAATTCTAATCTCTCTGATATTTTAATGTAGAAGCTTCTAAATCTTGTGTAATCCTGACTATAGTTCCATAATATTTGAAATGTTTCTTCTTGGCTGTTTGCAGTATTGTTTCCTTGACCTTGTAATTCTGGAATTTGGCTACTATCTTTCTTGGAACTTTTCATTTGGGATCTCTTTCAGGAGGAATATGGTTAAATCTTTAATAACTCTTTTACTCTCTGATTGTAGGACCTCAGGACAGTTTTATTTGACAGTGTCTTGGAGGATGTTGTCCAGGCTGCTTTTTTTCATCATAGCTTTCTGGTAGACCAACAATTCTTAGTTTATCTCTTCTGTATCTGTTCTCCAGGTGTGTTCTTTTTCTGATGTGATATTTTACACTTTCTTCTAATTTGTTAGTCTTTGTTTTGTTTGACTGGCTATTGATGTATCATAGAGTCCTTAGCTTCAATTTTACGGATTCTAATTTCTAGTGAATTATTTCTTTTGGTCAATATTTTCTATATGTACAATTTTCATTTTTAGGGAGGTATTTTGCCAAGTTGGATTTTGAACCTCCCATCCCAGTTTACCAAATTTATTGTTTAAGGATTTGTTTTCTTTAGTGAGATTTTTTTTTCTAATTTGGTCACCATAAATTTAAACTTATCTTCTACCCCTCTAATTTGGCTTTTAAAATATTTTTTGAGCTCTTCCTAGAATTTTTTTGTGCTTGAGAGCGGTTTATATTTCTTTCTGTGGCCTCAGGCATGAGTACAGAGTCCACATTGTCCTCTGAATTTGGTTGTTCTTCCTCACTATAATAGGAGAGTATCATTCTTGACTTCACAGATTCCTTCTTGCCCATTGTGATTGTCTATATACTGAATTTTTAGTGTGGATTTCTGATTCTGGGGTACAGATGTACCGTGTTTCTAGACTGTGAGGTAAGGGTTTGGTTGTTAACTTTGGGTTTGGGTGCGGTAAGCTCTGGGTGTGTAGACTGAGGCAAAGGCCAGGACTCTCAGTGTTTCCCCTGAGTTACCCTGCAGCTCACAGAGTAACCTGTTGGGGATGCATGGTCTGGCTACTTCAAGTTTCCACTTCTGTGTCTCTGAGCAGGCTCAGCAGCTGGTGGCTGGCAGGGTTTGTGTCTGCAGATTCCCCTGATGGTGCTAAGTCACACCTGGAGTTGTGTTAGCACTTGCTGGCTCCACCCCCCTGGACTTTGGGAGCTCCTGTTGCTAAGCTGAGGTGGGGCTTATTGGGACACCTCCTGCCCTTCACTTCAGGCTCAGCACAGCCTCAGTCACAACGTTTCTCAATGTCTCCTAAGCCTGAGGCTATTTCTACTAATTCAGGATTTGACTCTGGGTGGGACATTTATCTCTGGGTTTTCTGGGTCAGAGAGAGAGAGTAAGATCAGCTAGGATTTACTCTGCCATCTTGGCTTCTGGAAGATCAGGTAGGTGATTTTTTAAACGTCCAGGATGTGGGCTGATACCCCCAGGAGAAGATGCTATAGCTGCTGCATGCCCTGTGCTTTCTCTTAACCACCACCAACTGAGGTGGCTAGAAATAGCCCTTGGTGTGGGTGAGTCTGCTGGCTGGGACTCCTTCTCATTCCACTGTAGTCTTCTCTCAGGTCCACACGGTTGCAGCCTTCTGAGTGCTCTGTGCTCCCCCCACCTAGACCGATGTGGGCACTTTACTGGGCTGGGAATCTGCCACACTCCATTTTCCAATGAATTTTGTCACTAAAATCCATTCAGATTCACTTTTTAAAGTTTTGTGACAGTATTCATGGAGGAACTTAGAAAAGTTCCTGCTTCCCTTCTGCCATCTTGGCTCCACTCCCAGACATACTTCTTTTTTTCCTGAAGAAAGACAGTTATCAAAATTTCCCAACATACCTCTATGTGTATCCCTAATCAAAACTCACTTGCCTCTATTTCCTCAGGAAGATTTTTCCTGTAGATAGAAAATTGCAGCAGGTTCCAGGATTGTCTGATAGCGAAAGGAAAATATCAAGTATATTAGAAACAGGGGGTAGGGGTGGTTCCTTTGTGGAATTTATTATTATTTCTTTATAAAGAAAAACAGATTGAAAAAGTGCTTAAAAGTGATATTGGCAAAAGTCAGGAAAAACAATGGAAACTCATGTCTTCCACATTCTCTCTGAGGGGAGTGAGGTCAGTTGGGATGAAATCTACCCTGAAGAGAATGAAAATCTTGAGTCATTTCTCTAGGGTTTGATCCAATTTGAGGTATTTTTGGATGTCATATTTTAAGTAGAGACTCAGATTATTTGATTTACTCAACCATAGAATAAGGAGAAACTTTAGAGATCATTGAGTCCAATTTCTAATTTTTTTTCTCTTGTTTTTTTTCGGAGGGAAATTGGGATTAAGTGACTTGCCCAAGGCCACACAGACAGTGTGCGTGTGTGTGTGTGTGTGTGTGTGTGTGTATGTGTGTGTTAAGTGTCTGAGGCCAGATTTGAATTCAGATACTCCTGACTCCAGGGCAGATGCTCTACTCACTGCACTTCCTAACCACATCCAATCTCTAATTTTACAGGTAAGGAAACTGAGGCACACAAAAGCTAAAGACATCTAGCTGGTTTCTGTCATGTCCAGGGCTAGTACTCAACTCTCCTGATGCCCCAGTTAAACTCCAGCTACTGACATATTCATTCTCCATACTCAGAACCATTAGTAACTGAGAAATATCTTAAATTCTTTTGTGCACTTCAAAGGTGCATTTTATATTCAGAGATCACTGTTCCAGGTCTCCAGCTGCTGTAGAATAAGGCTGCCCTCCAAACTCCAGCATTAGCAGCTGTCTGTTAAACACTTTACTACAGCTAATTGAAATGGTAACAAAAGCAGTGTAATTAGTTTACGAAGAAGACTTTTTTCATTCCCACATCTTTTTGGGAGTACTCACACATGCTCATTGCATTCTGGAATTAAAGCGGTATTTTTGGAGAGTTAATGGACACGTGAGTCAAAAATTAATCCAAATAGTATTTTTGATTGGGGTAGAAGAGTTTGATATATTTAACGTTCATTACCTTTTGTTCTTGGGATTTACATTGGTCCATTAAGGGATAATCTCTCTCTCTCTCTCTCTCTCTCTCTCTCTCTCTCTCTCTCTCTGTCTCTCTCCATCTGTCTCTCTATCTATCTAGTCATCCATCTATCTATCTATCTATCTATCTATCTATCTATCTATCATCTATCTATCTATCTATGTATCTATCTATGTATCTATCTTTCTATCTTTCTTTCTTTCTTTCTTTCTTTTTTCTTTCTTCCTCTCTATCTCTGTCTATACTCACAATACATATATGTATACACACATACATACATATTTAAGAAAGCAGTAAAATAAAATCAAGTTCTTTCCCCAAGGTTATACAGAGCGTAAGTAATCAAATTAGGACAAGTACAAAGTTCTCCTGACTTTTGATCCAATGCTTTCCCCACCATTCCTTGTACTTTGATATAATAAAATCAACTTGAAAATTAATTGTCATTTATTAGAGAGAACAGATGCAGGTTTTTGCTGTAGCCCAAGGGCACCACTAACCCTCTCTGACTCAGGCTCAAATTGCTGGACTTTTGAGTGTGAATTCAACTACCTGGTCTGCTTATCCTTATCCCTTAATTGCACCTAACTAGAACTACCTCAGTCAGCTCAATATGCTAATAGAACCTAGTAATTAATAGCAAGACTCTCTATTAAGTCACAAAAGTGGAATAGTAATAATGAAAGCAAAACAGTATCAGTAACAATCATGAATGAGTATAGTATCCTTCCACTTCCATACATACTAAGGAGTAGTCTGGAAAGAAATTTATCCAAGACTTATGACTCTATGAAAGGAAAACCACAGAACTGGTATTTCTCTGTCACTAGTGTGTACTCTTAGATAGGTAGCAGGGTTGAAGATATCAGTAAAGGCAATGTTGGTTACCTATGATCATCTGTTTCCTTTCTTCATTTCCTTTTATGTACCTGTTCTATAACTTCAATTCTGGTCTGGCTATGCTGTATGCATGCAGTCTTAACCTGGGTTGTGTTGCCTCTAACACTTGACAAGCCAGTCCCATCTCCATGCAGTTGAGTCACATCTCTGTTCTTTATGGTCACAAAACCAGAAGAAATGGGTATTGTTTCTATATTCTCTTGGTGGGAACAAAGAAAATACCATTTTTGACCATTTGACCAAACATATAGAATAAAAGTGGGCCATCTTGCTCATTTGACTGAGGACAAGGATACAGGAGAGAACAAAGCTGTTTGAAATAGGTTACAGGTGATAAGTTCCTGGTGTTTGTATGAAAAAAGAAAGTGGTTATTAGGGATGATGAGGAAGTAGAGAGGGCAAAATTTTATAACTGACTAGATCTGTGGAGTTAGGAAGATTAAGAGGTTCAAAATTACTCTAAACTTGCAAAACTGAGAAAAAGTGAAGTTCAGAACGATGGATTTTGGAGAAAATGTAATGAGTTCTCTTTTAGGCCTATCAAGATGGCTATTGTTGTTGAGGTTTTTTTAGCTGTCTCTGACTCTTCATAACCCTGTTTTAGGTTTTCTTGGCAAAGATACTGGTGTGGTTCTCAATTTCCTTCTCCTGCTAATTTTTCAGATGAGGAAACTGAGGCAAGAAGGTTTAAGTTACTTACCCAGGGTTATACAGGTAGTAAGTGTCTGAGACTGGATTTGAATTTACGAAGATAAGTTCTCCTGATTACTGGCCTGGTATTTTATCCACTGCACCATCTTGCTGCCCTAAGATATCTATAGGACATCCAATTTGAAAAGTCTAATAGGAATTTGGTTATGCAGGAGCGGACCACAGGAGAAAGAATAGGAGATTGGACAGGACAAACTCATATATACATACAAGTACAGAATTACATGTATTTATTTGTGAGTCATCTATGTAAAACCAAGAGTTGAATCCATGGGAGCTAATGAGGTTTCCAAGAGGTCATCAAGAGAGAATATAGAGAGGGAAGAGAAAAATCCCTTGGACAGGTGTTGGAGTCTACCCAGAGTAAGAGGATATGGTATGAATGTTGATCCTACGAAGAATATTAGAGCACTCAGATAGGTAAGGGGAGAATCAAGAGAGAGGAGTTGTCACAAAAGCCTAGAGAGAAGAGTTTAGCCAGAAAGAATACTGTCCACAGTGTATGCTTCTAAGAGGCCAAGATAGGAAATGAGAAAAATTCATTATATTTAACAATTAAGAAGTATTTGGCAACAGCAATCTGGAAATTTTGGGTAATGAGCTGGTCAATTTTTGTACATGGCCAAGGATATTATCCTTTTAAATATTAAAAAAGAATCCTCAAATATTTTAATGGAAAACTTTCTAAATGCATTAGGCACCATAGTTACTTTACAAAGCAAATTAAACAAAAAAAATCTAAGATTTATTTTACTGTCTATGATATAATAAGTAAGTCTAATGAAATTGGACTTACCTATTATGTAAGTGCATCTATTGAGGAAATGGGTGGTATTTAATCTGGACAAAAGACTTGGTGTTAAGCCATTGAAAAGGCTGTCATGTGGATGAACATTAGACTCGCTCCATATGACCTAAAAGAGAAAAAGTAGGAGCAACAGGTGGAAGTTGTAAAGAGACCAGTTTTAGCTTGATGTCAGGAAAATCTGGCTAATAATTATAGAGCGGTTGAAAAATGGATTGGCCCTAAGGTGGCACCATAGAGCACAAAGCACCTGCCTTAGAGTCAGGAAGACTCATCTTCCTGAGTTTGAATTTGACCTCAGATATTTGCTAGAATAAAGAATCAGATGTGACTAAAATGACTGAACAACAATAATGAAACAGACTACCTCAGGAGGGGGTGGATTTCCCTTCCTTGGAAGTCTGCAAACAGAGCCTGGATGAACATATGTATGAGGGGATTACTCTTGGTGTGTGGGTTAAACTAGTTGACTCTGCAATCCCTTCCAGTTCAAATTCTGGGATTCCATTATTCTGTGGTCTGAGCTGTCTGAGGCACAGAGCACTTTGAGATATCTGCCCAGGTCAGGACATTAATAATATCAAAGGTGAACTATGAACCTGCTCCTTCTTGATTTCTTAACCAGCACTTGATCCATTGAGCCAAGATGTCTCAGAACACATCTTAACCTCTTTTTTTTCTGGCTCCGGGTCAACGTTATGAACATTAGTTAAATATTGTACTGTACTGTTCTGGTAATATATGGATTATTAGACCCTCAAGTCCTAAATGAAAAATTAGATCTGAAGATAGAAGGAGCTGAATGTGAGATCTAACTCCCACAGAAGGAAAATTAAAGTGAGAAAGAGAGAGTGATTCCAGATCGCAAAGCTAGTGAAATGTAAAATTGGAATTCATATCTATTTTCTATAATTCTGAATTTAGTGTTCTTTGCACCACATAGTCCTGACTCATTGTCTCTTCACTAGAACAAAATACAAAAAGCCCCCATGCCCCCCCAAAAAACAAACTAAAACTCTCCAGCTGCTACATTTTGTAAGTTCTTACATTTATTGTTTTGTGCTCTTTGCTGTCAGTTTGACCACTGTTGTTTCTACATGTTCTCCTCATGTCTGTTTGTGGAAATTCTTCCTCTAAGATGCTACTTCTTACATCTTGCAAGCATAAAAATGGGTCATCTAAGATTACTAGAATGTCCTTTCAAACAGGAGAAGGTATGCTTAAGGAGTGTGAGAATCTAAAATGCTCACCAATGATTAAACAACATGAAGTTTAAGGCATTTATTTATATTTACCCTATACTTTTGTTCATTTTCCAGTTTTGTTTTTGTGTGAGCAATTGGTAACTTTTAGATAGTTGTGATATATTTAATGAAATAAAATGAAGGCATTAGATTGGGAAAAATCAATAGGATTTATGGATAGGGAGGATGGTTTTGTTTCCTTGAAACAGTGAGATTAAGGATGTTGTTTTAAAAATAATAAAACATTTGAAAGTGGCAGCAAAGGAATTAAAAATAATTAGATATTCATCTTTTCCTATTGTTCAAACTTCAGACGTTTTAAGGAATATTTGGAAGCATAAAATTAATGACAATGCCAATGTTTGTGATATTCCTTTTTTATTATTTTTATTTTTTAGGATGTACTAATTGTCAAGCTAGCCTAGCCACCTAGCTAGTACTGATTAGATATATGTGAAGCAAAGGAAAAAATGGGTCCCTACCAGTCTCATTGGACTTCTTAATTGGACAAAAAAAAGTACTTGAGGATCCTTAGGTCATGGGAAACAACTCAGCAAAGTGGTGGTTCAGATCAGGGATATGATAGTCTCACTTTTCTCTTTGTTTTTAGAAATGCTAAAATCTGAAAGTCTGTTATTTGTGATGTCATTGGGAGAATTCTGATGACATTGAAAGGAAATCTGTTAATTCAGATGCTCACAATCAGAAAAATCAATTTGATTAGTGCAGGGTTTTTGTTCATTTCGCTTAGGGTGGAGTGAAGGGGAAGCACAAGCTTCCAAGATTTATTGATCTTTTTATCCTAAAGGCCCAAGTGTTGAGAATTCTCCATTATACACTTAAGACATATGATGATAGACAGTCTCTAACTGAACTTCAGGTCAGGAGACTTTTCTCTGGGCTTAGTGGTCTAATGATCAATGAAATATTTATGTTTTGTGGAGATTCCAGTTATTGGTGTCATAACAGTGTGACTGCAAAGTGAAACACAGTGCCCTCAAAAGTGGCAAACGTATTGAACTGGTTTTTTTTCATCCATGGCTTTACCATGTGTGAAGCTTATAATTCTTCTTTAAAACTGAAACAAAATAAAATAAAATGAAAAAGGCCCTTGTAATACAAAAGTTTAAAACCTTTTAGTTATATACAGTTTTCCAGAGACCTGTATCTGTTTAAATAAATGCCCACATCCTGATTTTCCGTCTAGATTCCACCAACCATGAGAAGGATAGAACTTTTCAATATTATTTAAATGGTATTAGTTTATAGTAGTGAAAAGGGCAATCTATTAAATAGAATGCAACATAAAATCAGGATAGTGTATTATCTACATCAGAAACAGTATCTACTTTACCTTTTTGTTTGTGTGTTTTTCGCATATTTCTTCATTTTGTACAATATGGAAACAGTGTTCATTGGCTAAGTTGCTAAGGTCTTTGACTTGGCTTCCAGAAGACCTGAATACAAAAGATCACCCACGAGAAAGTAGGAATGTATTTCCTTCAGGCTTGACCAGCCTATGATAGAGGGACTGAGTGGTTTCAGATTAAGTGACTATCATTATGGATGGATGAAGCAAAATGTCAACTTTTACATTACTCTTCAGTTGTATAACTATTTTTAAAATAATATTTTGAAATTTACTAATTAAAGAAATTATATAAATTTTACTTCAAAATATTTTTGGGAAGAGATGTCCAAAAGTACTAGGGAATTCTGCTGGTTTGAACATTCCTTCCTCTAAGGGGAAACATGCTTAGGTGTACTATGATGATAAAATAATAAAATTATTTCTGAGAAGTTTGTGTCTACATACGGTATAATATTTTTTCTTTGATAAGGTAGAAGCAAACTTTATTTTCTCCTTAATCATGTAGATGAAGGAGGATGGAGTAGTTTAATATACCACTTCCCTTTATATCAATTCTGTGTGACTAATAAGGAAGGCTAATGACACATGGCAGTTTAGTTACACCCAATGCATCTATTCCTCCACTTGATAAATGTTGCCAGATTGACAAAGCATCCTATGAGTGGTGTAGAGTTCACAACTTGCCTTTTACTTTATTCTTGTCATCATGTTCACCTGAGGAGAAGTGTAGAATATCTTCATCATCTTTCTTTAAAGTTACTTGAATTTTCAATGGTAGAAAAAAGGAACCACTCTCTTTTTTATTATTAAATTATTTATTTTTGGTTTTCAACATTCATTTCCATGAATTTTCAGTTTTTTCCCTCTCTCTCTCCACAGTCACTCCCTGAGACAGCCTACAATCTGATGTGGGCATGACACATGCATTCCTCTTAAAGATATTTTTACATTAACCATGTTGCATAGAAGAATTATAATAAATGGGAAAAACTGTGAGAAAGGAAAAACCAACAATAAAATAAGAAAGAAAATAGTCTGTTTTGTTCTGCATTCTGACACCATAGTTTTTTCTCTGATAGTGGCTGGTATTTTCCCTCATGTGTTCTTTGGAACTGTTTTAGGGCTTTGCATTGATGAGAAGGGCTAAGTCTATCAAAATGAATCAGTGCACACTGTGGCTGTTACTGCATACAATATTCTCCTGGTTCTGCTCCCCTCACTCAGCATCAGCTCATATAAGACTTTCCAGGTTTCTCTGAAGTCTGCCTAGCCATCAGTTCTTATAGCACAATAGTATTTCATTACATTCATATACCACAAAATGGTTAGTCATTTCCCAATTGATGGGCATCCCCTCAATTTCCAGTTCTTGATCATCTCAAAAAGAGCTGCTAGAAATATTTTTGTACATGTGGGTCCTTTTCACTTTTTTATAATCTCTTTGGGATACAGCCCTCAAAGTGGAATTGCTGGGTATTTATTTGTGAAATAAATTTGAAATAAATTGAAATAAATTGGAATAAATAAATTCAAATAAATTTTGAAACAAACATATATTTATGTGTGTGTGTGTGTGTGTGTGTATATATATATATATATATAATTTTGCTGGGTAATATTTTTATAATCCTTTGAGCATAGTTCAAAATTGCTCTCCAGAATGGTTGGATCAGTTCACAACTTCACATAGAATGAATTAGAGTTCCAATTTCCCCACATCTTCTCTAGCATTTTAATTTCCCTGTTTGGCAATTGAAAAAGTCATTTAAGTCATAGAAGGCCCATCAAAAATCTTTAAGCCTTAGCCCTAATGATTGGCATGTGGTATGGGCAAATATTTACAATGTAAGCTAGTTTTCTTTTCCCTTAAAAGATATCAATACCAACCTTTGACTTAATTGGCATAGGAGACTATTTTGGTATAGTTTCATGGTTCCCCAAAAGAAAACATCAGTCAATAAGAAATCAAGAGTTGCTATACCTCAGTCTTTTTTTCCTTGTAAAACATTTCTATATTAGTCATTTTATATAAGAAGACTCATATAAACAAAAAAGAAAAAAAGTGTGAAAAACAGTATGTTTCAGTGTGTATTCAAGCAATATCAGTGGAGGCAGGTAGTACGCTTCATTGTTAATCATTTAGGATTATCTTGGATCATTGTATTGCTGAGAACAACTGTCATTCACAATTTTTCACAGCGCTATGTTGCTGTAGCTGTCTACAATGTTCTTCTGGTTCTGTTCACTTCATTTTGCATCAGGTCATTTAAAAGTATTTCAAATGAAATCATCCTGCTTAACATTTCTTATAGTACAATAATATTCCATAAAACTCATATACCACAGCTTGTTTAACCATTCCCCAACTGAATGGCATCCCTTCAATATCATTTTTCAGCTATCACAAGAAAAGCTTCTATACATATTTTTGCACAAATGCTGCCAAATGCTGGAACTTAGGGGAAAATTTATATTTCTCTTCGGTTCATTGAAGCAGATCAATGAATTGGGATGCAACTTTAAAAAAAA
>CM053595.1:22789532-22804630 GCA_028646575.1 Pseudocheirus occidentalis | reverse complement strand
GGGCAATTTTCTTTGAGGATTTCTTGAAAGATGCTTTCCAAGTTCTTTTCTTGGTCATGACTTTGGAGTAGTCCAATTATTTTCAAATTGTCTCTCCTGGATCTCTTTTCCAGGTCAGTGTTTTTTCAAGGATATATTTCACATTGATTTTTATTTTTTCATTTGTTTGTATTTGTTTAATAGTATCTTGGTTTCTCATAAAGTCATTAGCTTCCACTTGGTTTCTCATAAAGTCATTAGCTTCCACTCTAATTCTGAAGGAATTATTCTCTTCAGAATGCTTTTGAGATTCTTTTTCCATCTGGGAAATTTGACTTTTTAAGGCATTCTTTTCTCCATTGACTCTCTGGGCCTTTTTTGCCATTTGAGTTAAACTATTTTTTAAAGTGTTGTTTTCTTCAGTCATGTTGTTGTCTCTCTTTTCATGATTTTCTCGCATCGTTCTCATTTCTCTTCCCAATTTTTCCTTCACTCCTCTTATTTGTTTTTCAATGTCCTTTTTCAGTTGATCCATAACTTGTAGGCATTCTTCAAGTGTCTTGGAAGCATTTGTTGTGGGACTTCTGACTGTGCTGTCTCCCTCCCATTCCATGCTTTGATCCTTTTTGTCCACAAAAAAGGATTCTAGAGTTTTATTGCTGTTCTTATTTTGCTTCCTTTTCCTTATGTTAACCAGTCAATTATTGGTTTTTTTTTAGCTTTGTGGAACTCTGCTTCCAGGGGGGAAATCTCTGTCCCAAAATGCTGGAGTTTTCACAGCTTCCGGAGCTATTACGGGTGTGTTTCAGCCCCCACCAGCTTTGGCTTCCTGAAAGTGCACCACAGGACCACCACCCAAGATCACCATCCAGATCCAGGCCGCTCAACCGAAGAGCCCTCGGCTCTGATCAATCTTCACAGCCCCTCTGTGGGGTCCGCAGGCCAGCAGCTCTGAAGTAGCCCAGTGGAGCAGTTGCTGGTAGTAACATATCCTGCCCTTCCCCCACCACTTCCTTGCCCTTGGGGGCAGTTTGGCTGAAACTGATTTTCCTCCCCCTAAATTAGCTTGAAAGCTTTATTTTCACTGACCTTTCTCTGATCCTTATTGTTCCTGACTTGATAGATGTGGAGATCGCTCCAGTTGCTGTAGATCTGCTCCCTGGGGTAGACTCATGCTGCCACTCATTCCTCCCGACCTCCTGGGGCCTGGCTGTGGTTTTGATTTCAGGCTGGGCTGGCCTTGGCTCCTGGCATGCTGCAATGAGCCCCTTGTGTTGAGCTGCCTTCAGCAAGAGATGTGTTTTCTGGATTTTTGTGAGTTTGGGAGCCATACAGTTCATTTAGAGTTGTATTTTATGGGTATTTAGGGTGGCTGTGTGGGAGCTGTGGAACTTTGCTGCTTCTACCCCACCACCTTGGCTCTGCCCCCCCAAATCTATTTAATTTCTTTATTGCAAATAGCATGTTTTTACAATCAAATGTATCAAATAAAGATTATTTGACCAACAATTTGTACATTATAATCAATATAAATTAATAAGACATTTCTTTATAATTTGGTAACAAATTGTGTTGGACATTGTTGGATTACTGAAGAGAAAAAAAGATTTCTTTTTATTCATGAGAAGCAACTTAACTTTGTAATTTAATGAACAAAATTAAAATATCACATTTCCAAATAAAGTTCTAAAACCAACTCTATGTACCCCAATTGTCCACACACAAAATAAAATGGCCATCTCGTGAAATAATTAGAAATATTCTTGAGTAAAGAAAATGGAAATTCTTAGCTTTAGACCACTCACTAGCATGAGTGGACTATGTCCTCAGATTCAAAACTGTGTTCTCTCCTCAAGAGCAGCATCAACTATCCTCTATGCATTCCACAAACATGTTGCTGAATTTGATAATAGGGAGAAGATCCAGGATTTGGCATCTTTGCTTAGCTGGAATACATGTGTTTTTCTTTTTAAATAATGTTGAAGGAAGGTGAACCTTAAACTTCCAGATTTGCAGCTTAACATTGTAATTTATTTCTCCTGGCAACAGTGGAAATGTTCCTCAAATAGTGTGTACAGAAGAAATAAATATAATCCCTCTATCTGAAATGGACAAAACTCTGTGAAAAAAATGCAAAGAGGATTTTGACCTTCACAGATAGAAAAAAAATAGATTTGGAAATGTAAGAGTCCATTGTCCATATCCCCAGATAGTTTCGGAAGGTAATTATAGAATAGAATTTACATATTCATCATATTTAAAATGGAGAATTATGTTGAGAAAACACAGATACTGCTGCTCCTGGAGACCACCACCATCTAATACTTATTAATTTGTTGAAAGGCTGAGAAATCCAGGAAGAGTTGGAGTGATGCTAAAATATTGTTTCTTGGCAAATGTGGGCTTGTGGTTAAGGAAGACATAGTAATCTTAACAATCAGTTGCATCTATTTTAGGACTTTGAGCAAAGGCAAGAGAATGTTCAACTCCTCTATTCCTAGTCAAATTACCAATTCACAATATGACTAGGAAAGTCAATTATTAACCTTTTTTGGAGCTCATTTTATCCATTTAAAAATGAAGCTAATTCTATATTCGATATGAACTGTTGTGATGCTTAATTAAAATGCATGAAATGTGCTGACAGCCTCAAATAAAAGGACCCTGAAAAGAATAGGCATCAGAATAATGTTTATTGGGCTTATGTAACACAGCATGATAGCTTATAATAATATGTTGTCACTGAGAAAGTTCCATATCATTTTGTGAGGCATTTTTCTTTCTGCAACTTAGTTTTCTACAGAAAGACTAGAGAGACATTTTGGTCTCAGAAAGATAATTATCCAGAATGGGGCATGACATCATATGTTTTTGATAGATATATCCTCAGTAACTCAGAGGACTGAGCTATGTATGTTGAGAACCTTATCTCTTGTACAGAAAAGACTTTCTTCCTTTTATTCATTGGAGTCGTCTTCTGATGGGCAGAGACTTTATCACCACTTACATTGGATTAAGACTTCTTTTGAGATGTGGGTTGGGTCATATAGCTATCATGGTCCCTTCCAGCTTTCAAATCCTGTGATTCCTTTTCTTTAATCAACATTCAGCTAATGTCCTTCCTTCTTTATGAAGCTTTACCTGACCGTTCTAGCCCATAGTGATGTCTTCCTTCTCTAAAAGCATTGCATTTAGTAGCAGAACCATTTATTTGGCAAGCTGTCTTTAGTTTTGGTTATCAAATGTGGTGCAGTAGAAAGATCAATGGGTCTACAGTCAGAAGACATAATATCAGATCACTTCTCTGTTATCCAAAACCTGGGTAATTTCAGGTAATTTAATTTACCATTCTGGGTCCAAGTATTCTTACATGGGAAATAAAAGGGCTCAATGAGACGACCTCTACCATCCTTTCCAGCTTTAAATTCATGATTTCTTGACTTGTTAATGATAATCACGATTTTTTTTCTATTTAGAGCCTCGAGTAAAGTCCTATAGATGCTCCAGTTAGTAGATCACATGTAGTTAATTTTGTCAAGTCACAGAGTACTGCAAGACAACGGAAATCACTAAAAGGACTTTGACTTGTCCTTCCACATAGAAAAGCCAAAGTGTGCAAATCGTACCTACTGCCCAGATTTCAACATGCATTTGGATGGATGCCCTAAAGAGCTTGTTTGTTAGTATCTATATCGGGATATACTGTACAGTTGGATAATGGGTAAGACCTAGAGTTTTTGGGAGAAGGAGAATGGGCTGAATTGATTTGGGAAATTACAGAGCTTCTTTATTGACTCCAAGATATCCGAAAAATAAAGAACCATTTAAAAATTGTTAATAGTCTACCAGTTGTTGTTGTTACATCGTTCAGAGACATGGAAAGCAACTATTTCTAAAGAACAAGAAATATACTAATAGGGGCAATGAAACAGGACATGGCTGATGTGACTAGTCTGTGATTTATAACCAATGAAGAACTCTGGAGAACAGGAATAAAAAATATAAGAGCAATGCAAGAGACAAAGGAGATGGACTGCTTGCTCGAGAAAAACAATAGAGGAAAGGCAGACAATGATAATGCTTAACCAAAATTCTCACAAGGTCAGGAGAAAGTGAGGGGGACTTCCAGCATGTTAGGTTGATTACTTATAGCAAACTATTGGCAGGTCACACATAAGAGTTACGTGGCAATGGCAAACAGGAAAGGCTTGTCATTGGTATTGTTGGAGAAGTCCTGAATTAATGACAACTTAAATCCATCTGAGTATTTGAACAGTCAGACCTACAATTAGTAATTTCAACCTGAAGCAAATTTAGTTGATCTAAGGGTGGAGATGTGTGTGAGGGGAGTGATCTAAGTTATGACCGTGACTACGTATGGTTGAGGTAAATTGAACACCTAGGCTATCAAGGTAGTCAAAGCAGGGATGGGTGGGAGAAGAAACTTTGAGAAGAAACTTTGACAGAAAAGATTATGAATCTGGTACTGAGATGGGTAGAGAAGGGGGTAAATGAACTATAGGATGGAGTGAACATTAAGGAAAGGAGTGGTGCTTGCTGATTGACAGTGGCAGAGGTAGAGTTTCAGAGCAGCAGTGGGGCACAGGGAGTGTGCCAACTCCTCTTCCTTGACCTCTGTGTCAGGGATGCAAAAGACAAAACAGCTTGCTTTTGAGAGGATGCCAAGAGGAAAACTAAATTTCAGTGAGTACCAGAAGATGGAAGAAATGTCATATAGGTTTAGGTAGATTCAGATCTGAAGAGGATTTTGCAGGTTATTTAGTTCAACACATTCATTATACGAATGAGGCAGATGAGATGCACAAGGTGAAGTGACCCACCTATAGAAGGAACATAAGCAGTAAATGTCAGAACAGAGATACACTTGAATTTAGGTCCTTTATTTCTAAATCCAGCAATTTATCTCTATTTGTTCTATCCAGCAGCTAGGAGGATAGCAAAGGGGAATTCCTTAATTCTTGCCATTTGAGTAGTCAGAACTATAATTAGTAATTCCACCTGGAGCAAATTCAGTTGAGCTAAGTGGTGAGGGAGTGACCTAAGTTGTTACAAATCACCTCTTATCTTTTAAAGGAGTGGATGATAGTGCAGTGGATAGAATAATTCGTCTGGATTTAGGAAGACCTGACTTGAGATTCGGATTTGGGCACTTACTAGCTGTGTCACTCAAGGAAAATCACTTATCCTCTGTCTCAGTTCTCCTAACTCTAAAATGAAGATAATAATAATATCTACCTCTTAGTGTTGTAAGTGTCAATTACAAAAATATTTGTATAACACTTAGCACAATGTCTGGTATGTCTAAAATGCTTATTTCCTTACTTCATTCCTTCTTTGCAATGCATCACAGTAAAGAAAAGTTATGAGAGCATAGTAGAAAAAGTGGATAGACAAGGGAGATAGAAAGTGACTTGAGGAGGGCTAATACTGAGTTCACTATGGAGGCATAGCTATTTTGCATTCTGCTCCCCAAGATGTTCCTGTAATGATCCCTGCTACTACATCTCCTCAAGTGTCAAGGCCATCAAGTGTCAAGTTTTATAGAACACTTGATGGTAGTTTGTATTCTTCACCTTGACCCTGAGTGAAAAATATGATGGAAGGACATCCTGGAAGAAGAACATAGTGACTATGAACCCATGCAAAATGAAAGGTGGTAACCTGGGCCAGAAAAGGACTGTATTGTTTTAATAGATGACTCTGGGAGGGATTGGGGATATGAATGAAAACTTTCCCCTGGACTGAGGAATCACATCCACCACGAATTCAGCATTGGAGGTCAGGACATGCTAGTTTCAGCCCTGCTTGCAATGCTCTACCCACCATGAAATCCTTTCTTTAATACCTCATCATGAGGTGGTGTTGACCTCGAGTTTGTGTCAATCAGTCAATAAACATTTAGTAAGTACCTCCTATATGTCAGACACTTTGCTAAGGTGCTATGTGTACAAAGAAAAGTAAGAGAAATCCCAGTTCTCCAGTTGCTGACGGTGTAAAGAATATTGCAGTGGATTCTGAGTTCTAGCATGTCCAGCAAAATGGAAAGGCTTCAAGTACAGATCTGATGACAGGGCTATTACTAAGAATAATTAGTTAAAATAGGGAACTGCCAGACAGAATGCTTCTTTCATAATCAATCCTATCAAACCAATAGGATTGATGTGAACTGTCCTTGCCTCTACTCCTGCTTTTCATGCTGAAAGACAGATGGTGTCTCATCTACACCCCTGATTCAATGGGTCTGTGTTATATGATTTATTCCTGCATAGGACTTTGTACCCCACAGTGCAGAGTCTGTCCCTTTGGTCTCTTGCCTTTTTCCTACTGACTGAATTTACTTTTTAACGTTTTATTTGAAGGTATCTTTTGTGCCATTGACTCTAGAGTCATATTTGTCCAATGTGTGATCATTGCTGGTTATGAATCTGCTAAAGCCTAAATAATTCTTTGCCTTTGCCCTGGCCTTTCTGGGAAGCAGGGAAGAAGCAAAAAAGGTCTTAAACCTGTCTTCACAAGTACCTGTCTGTGGACGATTATATTCATTTGTATATGGTAAGGAATATGATAATGATTCTCTTACTACATTTTCCCTTTTACTTTGTGATCCTGTCCTCTTACCAAATTCCTTGTTTGAAGATAGAGGAAGTCAGGCTACAAGCAAAAACACTTCGCCATTCCCCACATTATGGATGTCAGAAAATATAGTCTGGTCTAATCAGAGTCCATTTGCACTGAAGGCAATAAAAATGTAAATGAAGTGCTTTTTCCTTCCCAGAACCAGGTAGATTCACTACCTTGGCCATGTTACTTCACTCAGACCTGTTAGTAACAGGCTATTTCTTCTATTGTAGATGTTCTACCTCATTGGGTGATCCTGGATACTCAAAGTCTATGCCAGTCTATGTCTGTTAACTCCTACAAATCAAAAAGGCTGTGAGCATGAGACCCATACTTAACATATCTGTTGCAGAAAAAGCCTCAGTTCAGAGAAGCTCATCACATGGAAAATGGCCTCGAGGTAAAGTATTTTTGAGTGACCATTGTTGAAAAAGTTATCTATTAATATTTCAAGGAATTGTAAAATGTGTCAATTCGCACTGGTGAAACCACAAATCTTTGCAGTGCATTTCCATAGCTTTCCATGTGTGCTCATGCCTTGTCTCTCTAATTTAATTGCAGCAACTTGAGATCAAAGAGAGAGAATAAAGAGGTTATATAGTGGGTGTAAGTTAGATATAGCATATAACCAAGCAGGAACTAAGAAGAATAGCAAGAAAAACTTATCACCAAGAAATTATTTGATTGGAAAATAAGACACAATGGTCACATGGCAAAAATGAGTAATGATCCGGAGACATTCAGAATGTTGCTCTGTTACTTTCCCAGTGTCTAGAGAAAGTTAGCAAGGCCTCTAGCAAGTTAGCTAGATTGAAGTATTTGAGTATTCACAGGCTGTACTGATACTGAGATTTAAAGATCTTCCATGCCCCTTGAACTTGCTGATGTAGCAGGGAGGAGTGGAGCAAGAGAACACCAGAACCAAGCTACCATCCTTGCTGGTGACTAGAAGCAGCAGCAGCAGCAGTGGCGGCAGTGGCAGCAGCGCAAACTCCTTTTTCTTTCAGCCAGTCAGAATCTCTGCTAAGGACTCTTGCTGAGGATTGCCAGGGAAGAGAACTGCAGAGGGGCCGGAGCTTCTGGGCACAAGGCTGCCCGGATGCTGAGCAGTTGCCGTGAGTGAGGAGAGGACGACCTTTGCCTGAGGTCGCCTGTCCTGTTTTGAAGGCTTGAGAATGTGGGTATTTACTACTTTAACTACATGTACCAGCTTCATAACTATTGTGTTGGCTCTCACTTTCTGGTTTTGGGACTCAGGCTTCTGGTACTTGAATAAATGTTCTGACTATATTTCTCATGTAGAGAGCCTGTTACATTTTGTGATTAATAACCATATCAGCATACTTATAGTTACTGTAGGATTTGTGAATGCTGCATTGCTGATGCACAGGCATAAGTAGAAATTCTAACACCTGGTCAAATTCAGTTGGACTGAGGACAATTTCTGAGGGGATGATCTCTATCATATTTTTTTGTCTCCTCCCAAAGTCCCCACAGGGTTAGGAAATGAACTTCCTTGCATATAGCAGATAATCAGTAAATATTAATTTATTCATTGACAGTAGCTAGTCTTAGAAAATATTTTTTTTTAATGTGTGAGATACAGAAGTCAAGGAAAGCTTCATGAAGGAAGATATACCTGAGCTGGTTATTGAAGGATGTATTACGAGAGGTGGTATGACAATTCATTTTAGAAGGCATTCTATGCAGAGGGAATGATGTGACCATAGAGGAAGAGGTAGCTACAAATAGGTTCAAGTGATCATGGGGATTTTCACTTAAAATGTGAGGTTTGTATATGAAGTATGAGGAAACAAAATGGGAAAGGTTTGGATCAGATTGTGGAGGGACTTCAGGGGGCTAAGGAATTTAGGCTTTATCTGGTGGGTAATGGGATCCTGTATAAGGTTTTCAACAAGAAAGATAACATGATGACAGCCTTGCTCTAACCCAGGCACTTGCTATGGTGTGGCCAAGGCCAACATACCTCTTCAAAATCTCTCTCTAATATTGCTAAACTCCACAGATTATATTTCTATGGAGCTCTAGTCTCTCTGCAATGATATATTGACTTCCTTATTACTGCAAGATGTCTAATCTTACTTAAATTAGTATTTGTGATGTCATTGTTGGAAGTTTATCGAACATTTAGAAACTTCAAAACCAACAACCTTTGAATAAGCTAAGCTCCATGTGCGCTCCCCCAGCAGGCAAATTGATCTCATTCTGACAATAATTTTTTGCATAAAAGATTCACATTTATGACAATAATGAGATCAGTATAATTTTCTAACATTGATACCATGTGCTTAACTGTTTTTCACCTTCTCAAGGAATTGTGTACAAGAATATGTTCATTCAATTTTTTTATCCCTAAAATACAAAAAAAATTAAAATCAATCTCAATTTGTTAGCTTTTTATTTAAACACTAGAGGACTGTGACAATTTAAATTTTGATTTTCCACCACTGTCACTAAATCTATGGAAAGAAATCATTTCAGAAAGTCACTATTTTGTAATTACAGGCCATATTACTATCTAGTTTTAGAAGATCCCCAGTGAGATAAAGGGATATTTGGTTTAGAGGAACATTTCCGCTTAACCTTTATTTTATGTCAAGCATCAGTGGAGTATGGTTATTATTACTTTCAAATAAGATTGTGACAGAAAATAGAAGTAGCCAGGAATAAGGCATGATATTTCTGGTCTTTATGGGGGACTCAAGGGAAAGTTTTAATGGAAAGAGCATTGGCACTGGAGTTGGAGGTCATAAGTTCAAATCCCAGCTTGGTTCATTAGTATTTATGTCACCTTTAAGGAGTAATTCCCATCTGTAGACCTCAGTTTTCTCCACTGTGGATTAGATTATTACTAATGTTCCATTCTCTCTCTAATTCTTGCTAGCTTATCATTGAAAGAAGGAAAGCATTGCCTTATTGAGCCTTCCCTTCTCTTTTCTGGAAAGCACACTTGCAAGGAACACATATCCAGGGGAAATGAATCTGATTTATATCCTAATGAAAACTAGACAATGGTCTTGTATGACATAAGTATATTGTAGGTGATTAAGAGTCACAATGAAAAGCAACAATAGAAATACAGATTTCACAGTTTTGTGTAAGATATTCAACTTATAAATCTAAATCCCACCATTCCACTATATGGCAACACGTTACACCAGAATTCTCTCTTAGAGAACAGTTTTGAGTAAAGACCCACTTTGGGTAACACTAAGATCTTCATGGTGGCCTGCTTCAGTAAATGTTTCCCTCCCTTTACACCTCTCCAGGTGATGTTGCTTACTGTTAATATGAGTTATGCTGATTGATGAGATGTATGTTTCATGTGGATCCTTATTGATGTGTCTACCATAAGTGTATATTTACTGCTGCATTTGGAATCCCTACATCTGCTAGTTAGTGGTTTTGTGCATTTTTTATTACTTTTATTCATGTCACACATAAAGCATATCTACTACCTTTATTTGAATGAGCGAGGCAAAAGATGTACCACATGAGAACAGTACTCTATTTGTATTATAAAAATGAATATTAAATGTTATGTTTTGCATAATTCCTCTTATACAGGAACTAAAATTTGTTATAAATTAAATAAATTAAAACTAAAATCAATAACATCTCAAAACTATTGAGTGTTAGATTGGGTAAAATTTCCTAGTCTCATTCCAAACTTTTAATACCCAAATCCTAGATACCTTAAATGTGCCATTATTAAGAAGCTAACTTAGACCGTAGTGGTAGCACTTAAGACCTGAGCCTAAGAATTTTATTTGGAAAATATGGGCAGGTTATCAATAATTTGAATGTGGTGGGTTAGACCAAAAGACATGGAGGTATCATTCTGTTTACTTCCCATGCCTTGATGAGTTGGATTGGTTCACTCTACTTTTCAATTTGTGATTCATCTGGGAATTTAGGGACAAATTAACACTGAAGACTGAAACAGTGAATCTGTTAGTTTTTTAATAGTCCTCCTATTCTTCATCCTAGACAATCTTGGTCATTGTTAGAAGTTAGAAGGGCTAAGAAACCAAATGTGTCCAAGCCAACAGAGAAGCATGTTTTCCTCTGCAGAGTACTGGGGCCAAAGAGCTCATAGAAATTGAGAGACATCTCAGTCTTACGTTTTATTCAGCTCAACTGTATATATGATTCTTCTCTTATAGGCCTGTATTATTGTGTTAAACAAAAAAGTCACAGGAGCAACTTTGAATTACCTTATCAGGGAAATAACTTGTAATTTGAAAAAAATGTTTTATGGTTGATTACTTTTCTAGAGAATCAATTTTCTCAAGAGGGACAATTAAGCATAAAATGATGTTCAATAAAAGAAATTTACTTTATTACCTTTTCAAAGTGTATATCAAAATATATTATTAACTTCAGAGAACTGTCAAAATATTTCTATTACATAGTAATGCTTTACAAATGTATTATTATTATTATTAAGATGAGCTTAGGAAACGTTTTTAAAATGACTTTTCATTACAACAAAAATGTATTGGTACCATTTGTCAAAGAATGAATCTAATTGAGTTTCTTATGGTCTTTTAAAAGTTAAAATTTCTGGAATTATTTTCATTACTCCCTTAATAGAAACTCCCTGACTTATGAGAAGTCACATGATAAGCACTCTTCCCATTACTAATTTTTAAAACTTGATTTATTCTAAACAATACTGAATAGCAATAAATCCAATGAAATCTCATTTGGAACTATTTACATGTAAATAAATGAATTTCAAATACCTACAAACTTTTTATTACTGCCTTTAAACTTTCATCTGGACTCTTAACTGGACCATTCAATCACATATACTTTTTTCTTCTATAATTATAATTAATATGCCCCCTGTTCTTCTGGATTTGTTTCCATTTTCAGCTTTTCATAATAATCCTTAGTGAATATCAATGAATGAAAAATAAATTATTAAGCACTTATGATTTACAAACTACTTTGCCAAATACTTGAGATGCAAACGGACAAGGAAAAAATTCCCTGCTCTCAAGAGTTCAAATTATACTCTAGTAGGAAGAGGCAATACATCAGATGGCAAAGTATGTAGTAATGTCTTTTAGATATTATTTCCTCCGATAAAACCATAACCATTTAGGATGTTGACACATTTCACAATGTCAGTGACTTAGGTTAGAAATTTCTTTTCTGGTTATCAGTGGCTTTGGTTGCTGAGATAGTGGGAGCTACACTAGAATGGTAGCAGTGTCAAAAGGGAAGTAGGCACGAGGGACCCATTCAATCCTGTATGGTACTTCTGCTTATAGATTTTAATTGCATTATGGCACTCTGTTAAGCAACTTTGGAATTTCTACAAAATAGTTTATGAGTTGTATTGATAGAGTGAGTTTCTATATTGGCAGGTCCTTATACTAATGAAATCATAGGTCTAATCTTAATGTACACACACATACATATAAATATATATTACATTAAAGAAATATATATTACATTAATTATATATGTGTGTGTACATATATATACACATATACATTACATCAAAGTATCATAATTTATTTAACAATTCCTCTATTATTGAACCCTTAGGCTGTTTCCAGGTTTGTTTGTTGTTTTTTCCCCAGTTACAAGTAAAACTATTATGAATGTTTTTGAATACGTGAGGTTTTTTTTCCAAAAAAAGTATATTCTAGAGTCAACAGTTATGTCTATTTTTGTAAACTTTATTTTTTACTGACAGATTGTTTACCAGAATTTTTCAACTGATATATAATCTTATAATCACTGAGTAAATATATAGTACCTGGTTCTCCACAATCCCACCACCATTGAATTCCATTTCTTATAATTATTTTTTGGTCAAGTGAATAGCTATAAGGTTTTGTTTTACCAATTTCCCATGTTCTAGGTTTGCATAAAGCTTGAAATCTAGCCTCAGTTCTCACAAAACATGGCTCATATGACTACCTATTCTCTTTGTCCTTTCTTTTCTTTGAGACCAAACAATACTTTTGATGAATGAACAATACCCAGAATTAAGCATTTTTTCTCTTATTTGTATGGTACTCAGGAGAAAAACATGAAAACATATTGCTGTTAGGTATGACTTTGCTTTATATGTTTCAGAACCATTACAGGATGCCTCTCCATTTTTAATGTTGTAGCCTTTTTTTTTTTGAATATTTCTCTTCATCTTGAAGAATGTTCCCCTCTGGATTTTCTCAGCTAGTGCTTTGGTATTTATGACCTAAGTGTTTCTGTAAATGAAGGAAAACAATACTAAGTTTTTAGAGCAAAAATGGAACACAAGGAACCTGTGTTTTAAAGTTGAATAAATGCCTTGAGTTTTATTGACTCAGCAAGGCTTTGAGAGAACAACAAAAATACATCTAGTCCTTCTTCTTAGCTTAGGCAAATTACCTTTATCCTTATGTGGATGACGTAGTTTATGGGTTATCTACAGCAATTTAAAATTCAGGCCTCTGTCTTCCTGTCTTAACATTCTTTGAGCACACTTCTCTTTTCCTCCCAAGCTGTTGTCACATATGACCAAAAATACAAACGTTTTAATATCCACCTGAGCCAAACATAGCCAAAAAGGTAAATTTACTCCCTTCCCAAATGCATATTGTATTACAAAGTCAAATATAGATGGGTTTATGATTATCCAGACCACAATTCTTCTCCTACTTTTATTAGGTAATATACTTATTGTTTTATAATCAGCATCTTAAAGTGTCCTCACCTTAGAGAATAAAAAATTCAAAATGAATGTTGGGGGTAGAGCAGGTGAGGGTGGAGGGTGATTATCAAGCCACAGTGTAGCCCACTTGATGTGCCTATTGCTTAGACATTTCAGAATCAATCAACTTTAGGGCTCCACTACCTCCTTCTGGAATGACTTTGCATTTCCAGAATCACAGTGATTATTATGATGCCAGATTTGCCAACTTTTATTTGGATTGCTGGTTCCTATTGCTCGTTTTCTTTGTATATGCTTCATATACGTGAGTAAATATTGCTTCTTATATGAGTAAATATTGTTTCTCATGATAGAATTTAAACTCCTTATAGACATTTTTTCTTTCTTTCAATACCATCTTTCCTTCCTTCCTTCCTTCCTTCCTTCCTTCCTTCCTTCCTTCCTTCCTTCCTTCCTTCCTTCCTTCCTTCCTTCCTTCCTTCTTTCCTTTCTTCTTCTTTCTCCTTCTTCTTAATCTTCTTTTCTCTCCCCCCCCCCCATTTTGTGCCCCTAGTGTTGGGCTCATAGTAGATGTTTAGTGATGCTTATTGATTGCTTTATTTAATTAGATTATGTAAAAAACAGGGAAGTGAATCTAGAAATATAAAGCATATTCTGAACCCAGAAGCAAAACTGTGAAAATCTCATACCTCCAGGGATTAATAATCCATTTCCCCATGATTCCCTGTAACTCCTTAGCTGGGGTGGTAGATTAGAGTCTCTTTGCTCCTAGAGTCAGTAATTTTTATACAGTACGGGTAATTTGGGGTGATCTTTCCTGAAGATTTCAAAATAAACTTTTTTTTCATTTTTTTCATTTTTAATTTATTTTCTTGCTTACATCATTCATTTCCACAGGGTTTTGAGTTACAAATTTTCTCCCCTTCTTTCCCGTACTCCCAAGCCCAAAACAGTGATCCCACCATAAAGCCCCTCCAACAATCTGTTCTCTTTTCTGTCCTCCTCCAACGCCCCTCTAACTTTCTAGTAGGGCAGTAAGGGTCTTCCTACCTGGTCCCTGTATGTCTTATTTCCCAGTTGCATTTGATTGTATAGCTTTAAATTCTAGATTCTTGCAATTCTTCCCTTGTCACCCACTCCCACTAGAAGGAGCAGCAATTCAATACAGGCTGTACATGTGTAGTTACGCAGGACATCTCCAAGGTAGGCATATAGTGAGAGGCTGATTGTATGTCCCTCCTTCCTATTCTGCACAGCCCCCACCCCGTGTTTTGTTCTCTACCCTGTCCCTGTCCCTTTACTGAGGTGTGTGCTTCCCACAACCCTCCCCCCGCACCCTGCCCTTCCCTCCATCATCCCCCCTTTAATCCCTATCCCCCCTACTCTCTTGTGTGGTAAGATTCTCAGTTTAGAGTTTATGTCATTCCTTCCCTAAGCCAAATTTAATGAGAATCAATTAAAGTTTTAACAGTTATCCCTTGCCTCTTTTATATGGGATAATTAACCCCATTTTGTCTCTCCCTGTCTCCTCTCATTCAAGACCTCTCCCACTTCAGAATTTCACCTTTTGAAGTATCATCTCTTCCTAATCAATTAATCTTGAACCCTCAATGTACACATATATACCCATGCTCAGATATGTATTCATGTGCATATATACCCTCCTATATAGACATATGAGTAGGTATACATACATGTATATATACACAGATATACATACATACATATATACATATACATATACATATACATATACATATATATATATATATATATATATATA
>CM053595.1:22769598-22789032 GCA_028646575.1 Pseudocheirus occidentalis | reverse complement strand
CTCCCAAGTCAACAGGGGAGTTCACACCTTTTCACCAATGGACAGAGTTCTATACTTAGCCCTAAGTATCTGATTTACTTAGCCCTAAGTATCCTATCCACTTAGCCCTAAATATCAAACAAATTGATTACCATTACACCAAGGTATTAATTATTCTCTCCAGCTTTCATCTAGATCATTGATTTTAAAAACTAAAAGTGGCATAAAAACAAGGAAAAATCCCTGGAGATCCTTACCCTTCATGTTTCTTATATCTTCTCATTTACATTTTCACTACCATCACCTAATTCAGGATCTAATTATTTCAGTCATTATTATTGGTGTTGTTACTACCATTTTACTTCAATTCATGTTTAATATTTTAAATGTTGGAAATAAAACCATACATACGGTTGTGTAAGTAGGCACCATAAGTGCTATAAAGATACAATCAAGGGTATGTATTAGAAGAAAAGGAATGGCTATTCAACAGAATGAGAACCAAGTAGACCATACTGCACTAGTACCCAGAGAATATTTTTTAAAAATCACCAAAATAAAAACCCAGGATGAAGGCTTCCAGTCAGTTGATAAGCATTTATTAAGTTCCTATCATGTATCAGGCACTGTTTTAAGCATTTGGGACATGAAAGGAGGCAAAAGACAGTCCCTGGCCTCAAGAAAGTAACAAAGTAATGGGAAGAGACAACAAATAAGTATGTGCAAAATATACAGCACAATTAGGAAAAAATTAACAAGGAGAGGGCACTAAAATTAAGACAGGCTGAGAAAGGTTTTTCTATAAAATATCTGATTTTAGTTGGCACTCAAAGGAAGCCAGGGAAGGTAGAGATAAGGAGGGGTAGCAATATAGGGATGGGATCAATCAGAGAAAATACCCAGAACTAAGAAATGGAGAGTACTGATCATGTAATAGCAAGAAGCCAGTTTCACTGGATCAAAGTGTATATCACAGGCAGTGAAGTGTAAGACTGGAAAGGTAGGAAGGGGATAGGCTTTATAAAGGTTTTGAATCCCCAAAAGAGCATTTTGTAATTGATCCAAGAGGCAGTAGGGAGTTATTAGAGCTTATTGAGTGGGAGGAGAGGGAAGAGGGGAAGCTGACACTTTAGCAGCTGAATTGAGGATGGATTGGAGGGAGAAGAGACTTAAGGCAAGTAGATCCACCAGTGGGCTATCGCAAGAATCCCGGAATGGACTTTCAGTTTTGAAAAGAGGGTGCATTTGAGAGATGCTGCATAGGTGAAACAATGGCAAAAATTAGACATGGGGAGGAGAGTGACAAATAAAGACAAGTTGAGTATGGTACCTAGACTGTGAGTCTGAGGGGATGTGAAGAGATTTATGCCCTCAACAGCATAACTCCACCACAGTGGTTCTCAACCTTCATTATGCTGTGGCCTTTAATACAGTTCCTCATTTTGTGGTGATGCCCAACCATAAAAATATTTTCATTGCTACTTCATAACTGTAATTCTGCTACTGTTATGAATCTTTCTGATATGCAGGATGTATTCTCATTGTTACAAATTGAACATAACTCACAGGTTGAGAACCACTGCTCTAGTATATTAGGTAGATGTCTTCTGAGGAATTTGTGGAAAACAGAAAAAATCATGCAACATAAGAAGGCATGAAAAGATGTAATTTGCATAAGAAGTAATGTCATTGAAGTACATAATTTTATTACTTTTGTTATTATCTCAACTAAAAGCAGATTTAAGCTTTTTCTTGGCTCTTATCATGACAAGTTAATCCTTAAAAATCCTTTAAAAAAAGAAAGCTTTTATTAAGCACCTACTATGTGTGCTAAATACCTTAGAAGTAGTATTTCATTTGATTATCACAACAACCCTGGAAAGGAGGTGCTATTATGATCCCCATTTTAAAACTGGGGAAACTGAAAAAGATAGAGGTTAAGTGATTTGCCCCAAGATTGCATTGCTAGTAAATATCTAAAGGCTAGATTTGAACTTGGATCTTCCTGAATCCAGGTCCAGTGTTCAATCCACTCTACTACCTACCTAAACACCTATACCCTGTAAGTATATCATGCAAGTATCTACTGGAAGCATCTTTAGAAATGTAAGGAATGCCTAAATCATTTAAGTTATTAACAGAAATGTAATTGAGGTTTTTTCTGCCTTTTCAACAGTGTTGTTTTACTTCTACTTACTACTACTTACTACTTTAATTTTACAGTGGTTGCTGATTTCTAGTACATTTAGTAAGTGATACTTGGGCCCAAAAGGAACTTCAAGAAGTGGCTTAGTTTATTCCCCTGCCTTTGCATGGGACTGGAGCCATTGATTTTCCTGACCAATTTTCCCAGGTTAAACCATGGATTTTTATGGAGTACCAGACCTGTGAATCTCTTAATATCATAATTGAAATTGCAAGGCCAAAGCTCTGTTCAGTGCTTTAAAGTTCAAGAAAATTCAATGCAATGCACCAGGGTATCTCTACACTTCTGCCACCTTAATAATGCTCTCATTCCAAAATGTAAATGTCTCACAACCATTCTCTGGAAATACATGCAATATGAGTGACAAATACAAAATTATCCAACTGCAGGAATAGATCGTCAAGCTAGAACTTAGGAAGTAATGATTCATTTTAGAAAATAAAATCTGCAAAGGAACATCAGGAAACTTGTTTTCAGCTACAGTTAGCTTAATGAAATGGTTCTCTAAGTGAATGTTTATTGGAAATCTGTGTTTGGAAGGCTGAAAATAAATTTCATTTTTAAGTTATGTTTTTTGTCTCTCTCTGCACTTAGAGGACCATTTTATTCAAAGTTGAGCACAAATATAAATAAGGATTCTGGAACTGCTTTTAAACTGCTGGCATCTGTTAAGTCAGGGAGAAGTCTGACTTAGAAAAAGCTCGGACCAGGATGGAACAAATGCCAACAACGGGGAATCTTTTATTTATGCTGTACAACAAAGTTATGTAACCAGGCAGGTTCTTCATCTTCATTCTTTATGATGAGTCTACTAGGCAATATTGCTCGACACTTGGCCAGTCTACAGCCCATTAGATGGTGCTGCATTATTTATATGTTAAATTGATTTGAGAGCAAATTAATTATGTATGTTCAACTAAAAACTATCACAGCATCCAGTAAGCTGCCATTATGTAAGTTCCCCCTCCCCACCATCACCTCCTTTCCTTTGGCCCTTTCTCACTAGGTGCCAGGATTCCATTCAATAATACAATCTGCAATGGACAAAGGATTCATTTTTATTCCACCTTCACAGTTTACATCAGGAAAGTATTAAATGAATAATTTCACATACTTAGGAACATGAATCATCTGAAAAAGAGCTACATGAGAATAGAATGGTACAGTGGGAAGACAGTCTGAATGGGAACCAGAGGGACTTATGTTTAGATGGTGAGTTCTGTCACCTACTAATTTGGTGTCTTTGAGCAAATTGCTCAACCTCTCTAGACCTCATATTCCTCAAAGGACATAAAGTGAGAGGACTGGACTATATGAACTCTATGTTTCCTTCCAACTCTAAAGCTATAAACAATGAACTTCTTAAAAACTTATATCAATGCACCTTGTTGGTGCAGGTATTTCCTCCACTGGTGCCTATGATCACTTATCCATGTCCCTTTATCTATGTCTTTCTAAGCAACCCATAGTAGACTTTCCTTTAGGTCTCATATTCCATGGGTACCAAGAGGCAGCTTGGAATAAAGGTTAGAGGACTGACTTTGGAGTCAGGAATACTAGAGATTAAGTTGAACCTCAAACATACATAAACTTCTATGACCACAGACAAGTCATATGACCTCTCAGTTCCCTGACCCCTGACCCCACTCCCAGCAACCATCTAAGATTTTAAATTATAAATAAGTTGCAGTCACTTCATAAAAGGGAGTTTCCACAAAAGGAGTTTCCTACACTGATTAAATAAATTCTGGACAAAGAGAATAAATGAGCAACCCAGAAAATATGTAGCACTCAGGTTGGTCTTTTTCTATATCTCACTCTTGTGACAAGACCACCATTTTTTCCAATCACAAATCCTTGACAGTTTCTTTAAAAAAAATTGTTTCCCATACCAGAGGTCATCATTAGCAATATGCTACAGCTTATTATATGATAATTTCTTTCGTTCTTTGATTTCCATTTGGACCACCTACAATGGTGATTATTTTTTGAGAGCAAAGGAAGCAGTCTATGATTTATGACCAGATATTATCTGTTTCTTGGAAAAAATGAAATTTTGACAAGAAACAACTTGAGATGACATTTTGATATAATCTGGAAACTGATTTTATCTACAATTATGCATTAAAACTTAAAGAGCAACTATTGAACAATGTTCACCTTGAAGAAAGACTAAGTAGAAAATAAATGAATTTTATTTCTGTATAACCTTCTCCCTTCAAAGTTGAATATTTTCTAGGTTAAGTACAAGTGTATGGTTGGATTATAGAAATCAGTAAGAGAAGTATGTTTTGGATTGTATAAGTCTTTTGCACCAAGAAGCAACGTACAGTTTTCAGTGCTAAGGGCATATAATTCCAAAATGTTTAAGAGTCACTATTGCAAATTTGTATAAAATTAATTACTGGCAACCTCCTCCCAAAGAACCTCCAAGTACATGAAAAATATTTGCCCCATTTCTTGTCTAACTCCCTGTCTCAAGGAGTCATGTTAAACAAGGTAGATGGTATTTAAAATCCCAATAGAGCTCCATGATACAGGATTAGAAACATAACAAAATTTGGTGTCCGTCTCAGAAGGTGTATTAGCCAGATGAAGGTAATAATAAGAGGTATCGAAAATTGCAGGGCGGCAGTTGTGGGTCAATAGACATTTATTAAGCACCTACTATGTGTTAAATATTGGAGACACAAAGATAGGCAAAAAATAATCCCCATTTTCAAGGATCCCACAGTCTAATGGGGAAGACGAGCTGAAAACAATTATGCACAGAAAAAATACATATGATATAAACTGGAGATAATCAACAGAGGTTAAGTCGAATCTAGCAACCTAATAGGTCTGAGGATGCATAGTTGAAGAAACAATGATAGTTTTTTTTTTCTTTGAAAACCTTCTGGTTGCCCAAAACAAATGCTAAGTTTTGAGGCATCCAGGTCAAAACTGGGCCTATGTCAATTTCAATGTGATTTGTAACTTAGATTATTTCTGCAGGCCCCCGACTTTTTTTTAAAACAAGTTTAACCTTCAAAACCTGACCCTTTTAAAAATCTGTTTTCTAAGAAAAGTGTAGTCTTTTAGATCTGAAAAAATTATTTGGAAATCTACTTTCTTCAAAAAGTGATGTTTGTCTTTAAAGAAATTACATTAAAGAATTTTCCCTGCCAAAATGATTGTAGCTAGGAGAGGATGCAGTTTCCAGCACTCAAGTATTACCATCCTGTATGTCAGTTTCCAAGCTTTAAGAGGGGAATCTTCGGGATGGCTACGTGGCACAGTGAATAGAGCACTGGCCCTGGAGTCAGGAGGACCTGAGTTCAAATCCGGTCTCAGACACTTAACACAAAAACTAGCCGTGTGACATTGGGCAAGTCACTTAACGCCCAACTGCCCTTTAAAAAAAAGAGGGGAATCTTCTATGATACCATTCAAATGATAGAGCTCATACTTCACTGGTAGGAACACAATCAAGATGGCATATTATGATAATAAATGTATGCCTGAGAGAAATCTGGAAATTAATCTATGCTACAGGGCTCCAGATGAGTGAGAAGGATTGAAGGCAGAATTGATCCCAAACTGAATTTCATGTTACTACTCTTAATTCCATCCAGAAAAATCAGTTATTTGTTACCTTTACGCTCCACTCGGTATGTGGTATTGGTGTAACTTAACTCATTCAGTATAGTATTCCTGTACTTTGAAAGACTGGACATTTCTTTCCACTTAAATATATGAAGTGAATGGGGTTACATTTCCAGGGTTCTGCATTTCCATTAAGGATGCACATTGTTCATTCCTGTAAGCTGAATCTTTGAACACTCCGTTATTATCCATATATTATATAATCCATTAAATCCTTTCATAATTTTTTTATGGTTGCAAGAGCAGATTTTATTACCCTTCCCTCCCTCTAGATCATTCATCAAAAACTTCAATTTCTGTATGCATTCCAAGAAAAAAATGGTGATATAAATTTCTAACATCAACTGAAAATGATTCATAATCATTTTCTTATTTGTACCTCCAGGCATAGAAGAAGATAAAATATCTTTCAGATTCACAGATTTCACACATACATATATATATGGGGTGTGTGTGTGTGTGTGTGTGTGTGTGTGTTTGTATACTTTCCAACTAAAATGGTGTTATCCTTTTTTCTCCACAAGGAAATCCCAGAATGAAGAATATATGACTCCAGGCAACACAGTGAAGGATGAACTGTAAGTACATAGATCATGTCTTAATTACTTTTATATAGCCCCCAGTGCCTAGCACAGTGCTTCCTATAGTGTAAATGCTTAATAAATGATTGCTAAGTGAATGACAATGGTTCACAGTTTACAACAATGGAGAATGGGTCAGGATAGTGATCTTCTTTCCTGTCCCCCACCCAAAAAAACATATTTTTGAGAGTAGAGATTTTTTTCATTTTTATCTTTATACTTCTAGCACCTGAAGTTCATATAATAGGTAGAGATAAATTTTTGTCAATGAAATGAAGTAGCCAAGGGGCAAGGGAAGGAAAATACTTATCAAGTATTTCTGTGCCAGGCACAACGCTAATTGCCTTACATCTATTATCTCATTTGATTTCATAAAAACCCTGGGAGCTAAGTGCTATTATTAAGTCCATTTTACAGCTAAAGAAATTGAGGCAGACAGAAGTTCAGTGAAATGTTCAGGGTAAATGACTAGTGGATGTCTGAGTTCTAACTGAAACTCAAGTTTTCCTGACTCCAGGCCCAACACTCTCTTCAGTGTGCCACTAGTTTGCTCTACTAATGACTCGGCTCATTACTGTTATGTAATGCCTACATTGGTGAGGGAGAAGGGGGGGAAGGAATCATCAGAAAAAAAATCCATTCCATATGATTTCTTAGGCTCTAATCACACTATTAATACAAACAATTGAAAAATAATTCATCCAGTAAATTATTTAGCCTATACTATGTCCAACAAATGATAATTTTTCATTGAATTAGTTGCTCCTATACCATGCCAAAACTACTTATGTAATTTATCCCTTTAATATTTTCTATCCAGTTTCAACAGACTACAACAGAAGGCATAAATCAATGTTCTGTAACATTTATCAAGACTGATAGCACATCTAACTATTGTTTTTTTTTTACTTACTTAACTTTCATAAGGGTTGAATTCATTGTATATTAGGTGATTTGCTTTTTATGAATACATATTCAACATTTATTAAACATCCAAAGGTGCATTGGAATAACATGTGGTGGTAACGAGAATAAATTACAAATGAAGACTTGTACAGTAGACAAAGTACAAAGCACTGATGTCAAAGGAAAGTACAAAGGATCCCTGCTGTGGCATATTGACTTAGATAACCAAAAATTGACATTATCTACCCTGCCTTGTACTTCTAATTATTTTGTTGAACATTTCACAATTACGATCTAATCTGGTTTGGGCTACATGTTTATGGCCCCCTAGTGAATTCTTCTGGATCGTAAAGAATTTCATCAGAGGAACGTAGAACTATTTTTAAAAAGAAAGTATTCTAGTAATGTAATGATAGTGAGCATCAGCTTATGTGCAGCCTTCTCTCCAGAGAACTTTCCACATGGTAAGCCTTGCTTATAGGCAGTATCGGCATGCTTCTCGTGGTATAGATGCACCAACTTGGGATCTAAGAGTCCAGAAGGACACACTTAAAGCCTGAGAACTCAGATTTGAGCTCAATTCATATGATTTCCTATGTGACCTTTGGAAAATCATGATTTGAGGAGTTAGAATGAATTATATCTAAGGCCCTTTTCAGCTATAATCCAATCATACAGTAGGGGCCTGAGAAAGATACCAAGATAAATTAGACATCCCTGCTCACAAGGGGCTTACAGTTGTGATGCGTGTGTATATATGGGTGTCTATTTAGACAAGATATGGGATTTTATGAGCACAGGAAGCTGCTGGTAAGGAAAACTCCCTCTGCCAACATGAATCAGCATCTTCCTTGCGACTTATAGTCCTAGAGAGCTTCTTGAGGCACAGAGAGGCTGAATGACTTGCCCAAGATCACACACCCAGTGGATGTCAAAGATAGGACTTCAACCCAATTATTCCTGACTCAAAAGCTAACTCATTATCCACTAGGCTACCCCATTTCTTTTAAGGGTGTACAGACATATGGCATAGTATGTATGTATGTATTGTATGTATATATATGTGTATATATATACACATATATGTATGCATAAAATGTATGTTTTACCTATGAAAATAATTGTCATATTTTTCTCATTCCTTTGCTTCCAAAATGCATTTCTTTTTGATTCATGAATAATATACTTGTGTTTCTCTAGAGATCTACTATATCTATACCTACCTGAATGTTGTATGGATTTGATTTTTGAATTCTGTCATCCTTATGGTGACTTCATGTTTGTTCTTGTTGAGAGCCCTTGTCTTAGATGGAAAATCACTCAAGGGTAGATATAATATCTCTACCTATCTACATACACCAATTATTTCAACCGAGTTGACAATTTTACCAAACTAATCAATGCTTTTTTTAAAAAAAATTTATCTTTGGTTCATTAAAGAAATTTTTATTAAGGACTTGGTATGTGTAAGACATGCTAGGGATGGAAGGGAACAACAAGGGGACTACAGCATAATCCTTGACTTTAAAATGTTTGGCAAATGCTATAAAGTATAAGATAGATATCCAAATGAATATTCTACAGAGGATAAAGTCATAAATGCTACAAGAAAGATATGAATTTGTAAAAGCATTCAAAGGATGGACAGATTACTTTTAACTAGGAGGACTCAGGGAAGCGTTATAAAAGCCTTCTGGAAATGATGAAGATAATAGTGATCATATCCACCAACTCCATTCATTAGGCTAACTGAAGATGATTCAAAAGATCATGAGCCATTAGGGTGCAGTTTCTCCTACCTTGAAGTCTCTATACATTAACTTTCTCTGTGTAAGAAATGCCAGCAGTTTAGTTTCCTTAGACTCTGAAGGAATGATGGATATTGCAAAACCAGGTATTACCAGGACATGCAGGAATGTGCCAACCAGGATGAGGGGAGGAAGGACAGAATGACCCTATCCAGTCATATAGTTGGAAGAATTCTATAAGTTCCTCTTGAAGGGGGCCCAGTTGAAACTGGCTCAAACTAGTCAGAGTCAAAGGATGGTCACCAACTTTTTACTAACTTGCATGCTTAACTAGTTTCATATGTGTTAACTTACCACACCACATGAGAGGAGACAGCTGCCATTTTTGAACATGTATCACATGATGAGAGAGGGGAGACACATGAAGGAATAACATGCCAAGGGCAGTCCAGGAAGAGGGATGACTTGTCCAATGGATGAAAGCAAGGGTGGGACAAAATAGAGTTAAAGCCAAATAATCCCATGAAACTGATTGCTCTGTTTCTGTGTGTGTGTGTGTGTGTGTGTGTGTGTGTCCTGAGGGAGCATACACTTGCTTCTTGTGAGAATCAACAATAAAGGTGTCTCTTCTTTCACTCCACAAACTGTGATTCCATTATTACCCAACTAACTCTAGTTTGGGAAATTCTGCAAGTCTTCTGAGCCTGAATTCTGAATTGAATCTGAGGTCTTTATAAAATTTGGGGAAAGAAATGAACAATATAACCTGTATCAGTGGTAAATGACCATTTTAATTGGTCTGACCAGATATCCTCAACCAGGAACCATGGAACCACTATAGTAATAAAGGTGTTATGAAAGAAAATTCTCACTACATGAGTTCCTGATCAGAATCCATTCTGACCAAAGTAGAAACATAGAAAGCTAACTATATAAGAAAATATTGTACTTAGCAATAATCAAGTTGACTCCAGACATTCCTTACAACCCTTAGGGAGACCCACAGCCTGACAGTTCTAATTGTCTTCTTACAGAATACACTAGAGGCTTTGAGACTTTCTCAGCAGAGTTACCATGTGACATTTTGAATAAATATATATGACACCAGGAACGATATTATAAGCTTTAGTCTATACTTATTGATGTGTCAATGAAAATTATATCTGATCATTAACTGAACTTTGGAATTTCAGAAGATAAAGATTCATAATAGTATGAATATTAGTTGATAGACTGAAGGAGGCTTAGTGACTAGTTGTTGTTGCCCATAAAAAGGTCTAGATAGATGCAAGCAGCAATATTATGCACATGTTCATTGTCAAGATCAATATCCAAGTGATAGAGTTCTGCTAAAATATCTTGTAGCTCAGGAAATGCACTAAATAGCATGGTAAAGGAAGAATACCCCTGACCAATCTGAAAAGTTACCAGACAACTTACCTATGTACAAAATATCTGAAGGATAATGTGAAGGTCCTACAAAATCAACGGATAAATGAATGAATCAATGAATGAATAAGTGAGTTCAAGCTCTGAAACCACCTATTGCTATTGGAGAATTGGTAAGACTTCCTGATAAGCTAAACTGACTTTGAAAAGAGTTCACTTACCTATCACAAAGAGATCACTAAAATAAGATAACAGCTCAGAATATGATGGTATTGGAATTAGGTATTGGTATTTAGCAGGAATTGAGTGAACTCAGCGAAGTACATCCCAACCTTTGAACTGACAAAGGCTGAATAAATGCAGAGGTAGATCATGTTCACCTTAACACTTTTTTGTTGAAGCTCCTAGAGAAAAGAGTGTACATAGAAATGTGTACCAGTCAGCCTGAACTATCTCCAAGCTCAAGATTGTGATGACCAGCCAGCTAGTGTGGAAATAAGGGAAAAGAGAAAATAAGTCATTTCACTCTGTCTATACAACTATGATCAGAAGTGGGATTTGGACCCAGGCCTCCCTATGCCAAGTTCTGCATCCTTTCTCTTAAACTCTACTTTTTCTTGAATGACATTTAAGTTCCTTAAAATGTTATTCTACAATCTATGCATATTTTGCTTATAGTGGTATGAACGTAATTCTATATCTAGCTTATATAAATGAGAGTCCATCTCTTGTCCAAACTCAGGGCATAAGGGGCCCGATCTATTGTGGCCAAACTCTTAACCTCCTCCTCTTCTTTTATCAGGCAGTGTCTGAGGTTTTGGTATTGTTTGCAAATACTGCACAATGTTTGAACATCATTCTGTAATTAGCAATGTATTTGTCACTTGGGTAAGTAATTTATTTACTAAGAATAAATTCAAGTCTGATTAATTGGAGTTTAAATGATACAATCTTGAATCCCCTCAGCAAGGATTTCCTTCTTCTAAACTCACCACCAAAATCCTATGAACCTTTCCTCCCTTAGAAATGAGTGTCCTGTCAATGATGAAGCATTCAATTCATCTGATGATAAAGGGACACTGGGTAGAGGTATAGAATGAGACAGGAATATTTGGACATAGTGAATTTGATGATTTGTTTTTGCTTAATTGTATATATATTTCTTTTGGGCAGTTAGGTGGTTATGTGTCTAAAGTCAGAGACTCTCTTCTGTGAGTTCAAATTTAGCCTCAGACACTTTCTATCTTTGTGGTAATGAACAAATCACTTAACCCTGTTTTCCTCAGTGCCTCATCTATAAAATGAGCTGGAGAAGCAAATGAAAAATCACTCCATTATTTTTGCCACTAAGAAAAACCCAAGTGAGGTCATGAAGAGCGATAGACGACAAAAACAAAAACAAAAACATGACAATATATTTTTTGCTAGGGTTTGGTTTTTATTTGAATTTCAGGATGGAGAGAGGGTCTAAGAAAGTAAGCATAAATGCTTTCAATTTAGAAAAAAAGGAAGTGAATGGCCTACTCAGAAAAAGAAGGATGAATGACATCAACTAAGAATATCTATAGAGACAATGAGTCACAGAGAAAGCTTTTGCCATCCAGTCTTCTGGGGAAGCTCTATCCATCAAGATTTTTCTTCCATGGAATTGGTGTCATGGGTGGATTTCAGATTGAGAGTCTAAAGACTTGGATGTGAATTCTGACCCTGCTACTTAATACCTACAGTATCTTGATCAAAGTGTGTAAGCTTTCAGGCCCTTGTTCCCTCATCTGTAAAATGAAGCTGTTATATTAAATAGCAGGAAAATATGGGAAGAACTGTCTAGTGCTTTAAGATATTTAACGCACCTTCCTTTGAACAACACTGTATCATAATCTTCATATTTACATATGGGGAAGCTGAGGTACAGGGAGATAAAATGACTTACCTACAGTAAGCGTGGGCATCTAGAATCAAACACAGGTCCACTGATTCTAAATCTATTGTTATTTCTACCTTAAATGAGACCTTATGACAGTGGAAAAAAATACTGGTTCAGAAGTCAAAGGACTTGGGTTAAAAATCCTTCTTCTGACAGTGGCTACCTGTGTAATTTTAAGCAAGTCAATTAACCTCTCTGGGCCTCAGTTTCCTCAAATGAAAAATGAAAGGTTGGATTAGATGAACTTTTAGTTCCCTTCTGGCTCTCGATCTATGGTCCTGCTACTTTTCTCAGAATAGCTTAAATACACACAAACATATATGTGTAATATATTCAACATATGTATCCATGTAACATGTATTCCTTCACAAAGCATTTTACATATATTATATTTTTCCTTCACAGCAATTTAATAAAGTAGGTAGTAGAAACATTCTCAACTGCATTTTTATAGATGAGTTAAAAAGTCTTTTCTTAAAGGCTTTAGGATGAAAGTACTATGATCCTGTGAAATTTCAACAGGAAGTCACAGAAGTATATTTAGTGTCAATCACCAATAAACCACAAAAGTTGACTTTGGTGGGAAATCAGACCAATCCCTATGTGGTCCCCTCCCATCTCTTCTCTTCCCCTCCTTTTCCTTCTCTTCTAGGACATATCTATTCCTCCAACAACATCTATAACAAAACTGCTACAAGTAGGCTACAATCTATAGACCTCAATGATGAGGACTTTATGAGTCTACACAGCTTTATAATGGAAACCTTAATTAAGAGAATAGTCTTTGGGTTCGCCAAATTAGTTGAATTAACTGAATTCTTTCTGTTTTGTAGATAATAGTACCTAACGGGAATAAGACCTATTTCTTTCAACATGATGCCCCACTTTTAGTTACATTTCCACTAAAATCCTAAGGTTTTATTCCAGATCAAGTCAATCAATTCAAACTAACCAACTCAGGTGCAATCCATTTCTCTTCTGTCTTTGTGTTTCATGGTCTAGTCTTTGAAATGGAGTTGGAACACTTGAGGCAGCAGGGTGTATGGGGAAAAGCACTTGATCTGAATCCAAATGGCTCATCTCCAAATCTTTTCTTTACTGATTAGTCCCTATTGGTGAGATCACTTAACTTCTCTAAGCCACAGTTTCTTCTGAAAATAATAACCCTTGTGCCATCTATCTTACATACTTGTTTAGAGGAAGATACTTTGCCAAATCATAAAATTATATAGAAATGGGGGCTATTTTGATAGGTCTTCAGGTTTTAGTGACATGGCCCTTCAAATTCAATGTCATACCCTAGTCTTACTTTAAATTGAAAACAATAAAGTAATAAAACTGTTCCTTCCAGTGTCAAATGGAAGGGGGTGAGGATAGAGAAGTGTGGTGTTCTTAATGGAACGTAAACTCCCTGAAGGCAAGAACTCTTTTGTTTTTTGCACAGTATCTCCAGTATTTAGTTTTATGTTTGACATATAGTTGGTGCTTAGTAAATTATCACTGACTGATAGATTGGCTAAAATTGGAATGAATTTATAATAAAATACTATAGCTCCCCAGCATAATGATGATCTGCAAGGGGCTGGGAGGGAAAGGTGTGGTACACGACAGAGTAAAGAATTCGGCCCAACCACCAGAGACATTGAATCATAGATTTAGAGATCTGCTAAGCCATCTAGATTTACAGACAAATCAACTGCAAGTCTCAGAAAGGCAGTGAGCAGCTTTATATCACAAAACATCCAAATCCAATTTTCCTTCCACCAACCCCTGCTGATTTGGCTGCCGACATAAATGAGTAGGGAGATAGTGGAATAGAGTATATAGCAAGTCAAGCTCAGAATCAGGAAGACTTTGATACAGATTTGCTTCTGACATATATAAGCTATGTGATCCAGGGCAAATCTTCAGTGACTCCAGGAATCTTTTAAGTCTATAAATTGCTCAACAGTTGATAATCTTCATTGGTAGGGAAAGTGTCCTCAGGAAGAACCATCCACAGGTCACCTAACTTCTCTTTTCCTCACTTTCCATATCTATTAAATAAGAATAATAACACTACCTACCTCTCAAGGTTCTTATAAGGATAAGATGATATAATGTTTGTAAAGTACCTTGAAAACATTAAAGTGTGATATGAATGCTAGCTATCATGTGCCATCAACATCATTTCATCATTATCATTATTCCTGTTTTAGGAATCTATAGTACAGTAATTTCTAAAGCTGAGTATGCATGTCACTTGGAGTGTGTGAGGTGATGTTCGGGGAAAGGGAAGCAAATATTAGAATTTCTATTTACTTTTATCTAAAAAAATAAGAAAGAAATTACATATTACTAATATTTAATATACAGGTTTATAACAGCACCATCACCCAGCCATGTGTCATACAGTCATCTCTCATGTAGTCTATTCAAGGTATATTTTGAGAAGATTGGGATTTCAAGAATGAAAATGGCTTCTGAGTGGCTTCCTCACATACTGTAATTGATATGTATGCAGTTAAGTGCCTTTACGAGTTATATTAGAAAGTGATAAGATTGCTGCTTCTATTGCTAGTAGGAACTTTTCAAGGTGAAAACAGACATGACAAGAAGTTAGATGCTCCCCAAAACAGAAGTTGTCAAAAATACTTTTTGAAATATGAATTCTTTTGTTGCTGTTTAGCCATTCAGTTGTGCCCAACTTTTTACGGCCCCATGGTCCATACTGTCCAAATGGTATTCTTGGCAAAGATGTCCTTTCCATCTCCAGTAGATTAAAACAAACAGAGGTTAAGTGACTTACTCAGGGTCACACAGCTGTTAAGTGTCTGATGTCAGATGTGAATTCAGGTCTTCCTGACTCCAGTCCCTTCTCTCTATCCACTGAGCTACATAGCTGCCTCCTATGAATATTCATACTTTATTTTTATTGATGAGCCTAAGTATATGCAATGTCTTGAGATGATAGTTGAAGGGATGAAGAAACTATCACAATGATCCAAATGCTTAAAAACAAAGGATTTGTTGCTGAAAAACCAAATGTGGCATCAGTAAAACCTCTCCCAACTTACAGTTTTAAAAGTTGGAAATGGAAGGTTTTCACCCCTGTTTAAAAAATCTCTGCAAAACATGCTTGTTTTTTTAACCCTTTTAATAAAAATATAAAAATACAAAAATACAACACCTTCCAGGGGATCTTGCCAGAATAACTGATTGACATCAAAGAAGACAGAAATTTGCTAGCTTAATCTCAACATAATTGGCAGAAGGAATTGAGAAAAGAATGCCATTACTTAGCAAACTGAGCTATTTAGGTCTACATATCTTGTGTGGTATCTTTTCCATCTATTCCAACCATTAAAACAAAGTATTAAAATAAATTCATCTTAGAACTAGACCAAATGTTTTTTGTTTCAAAAGCATTACAAGATTTTCAAAAAGCATGGAGCATATTCATTTTCTATATTACTTACAATAATAATTTAGTGCAAGAAAGTTTTTTGTGTCATTAACTACATTTAATTTAAAATTACTTACAAGGAGGGGGTGGTTGCTTTTATTTCTTTCGTATCTATGAGTATTTTATTACATTACATATTCATAGAGTATCTCATGTATATTTTTAAGAAATGAATATACAGGGGCCAGTTGGGTGGCACAATGAATAGAGCATTGGCCCTGGACTCAGGTGGCCCTGAATTCAAATCCAGCCTCAAACACTTGACACTTATTATCTGTGTGACTTTGGGCAAATCACTTAACCCCAATTGCCCTGCCTTCCTCCCTCCAAAAAGACAAAAAAAATTAAGATACAGAGGTGGCAGTCCTTGAACAAGTCACTTAACCCTGATTGTGGAGGAAGGAAGGAAGGAAGGAAGGAAGGAGATACATATGGTGGGTTGCATGTTCAAAAGTTTTTATTTTCAGGAGTTTAGGGTTTGCTTTTTTTGTTTTGGGTTTTTTTGTTTTTGTTTTTTTTACTGCTAAGGAAGGTCAATGAAAAAGAATTAGAAAACCCTGTTTGAGATAGAGTTAGTAAGAACTTAATTTAAATCCTGACTCAAATACTTAATAACTCTATGACTGGGCAATTCATTTAACCTCTCTGAGCCTCAGTTTCCATGTTTGCAAAATAAAGAGAATAACTGAACATATCTCACAGGACTATAGTAGTGATTAAATGAGATAATCTATGTAAAGCATTTTGCAAACCTTAGTGTTCTATAAATGCAAGCTATTATCATTAAAAGCATGAACTCATAGTTCCAAACCTATATTAATAATAACTGAGTGAGTCATTGCTACAGTGAAGCATTTTATAATAGGATTTGTAATGCACACAGACACTGAAAATAAGGTTCTTTTCTATCCTCAAAATTTCAAATGTTATACTTCTTAGAATGAGTCTTTAACCAAATCATCTTCCCCTTTTCCCAGATCCACATCCTATCACCTCTACTTAAGAAAACATGCAGTCTTTCTTCTACACTGAATTCCCTTCCCCATTTCTGCTGATTATATAAATGTGATTCTGTAAACAGAAAGTTGCTCCAGCTGACTTACTTGTGATGCTGTTAGAGACATTCTAATCCATTTCCTGAGGATGAATTGGGTTGTCACCATCAGAGGAGGGTGGCGTAGCTGGGAGCACAGAGGAGGAAGAGGAGGAAGCTGATTAGAAAAGAAACACTTGGGATACCAATGAGTCAAGCAGAGAATGATCTTGATGAGATCAGATGGTTGGGAAGTATTTCAAATCCTCTTCCTAGAAACAAGCACAAATACAGGTGCTAGCTCAAGTTGAAGAGGAAGAGGCACAGGAAAAGGGAAGCAGGATTAAAGGTTTGGGCAGGGCCCAAGATATAGGAATATTTTGGGTAAAAATGGTACAATTCTGAGTCAATAACTATTGGCCCACTAGTCACCAAGAAATTATGTACTACAAGAAATATATCTTAAAATGGTATACAGATTATAGTTCCTACGATGGATTTTTTAAATCTATAAATCAGTAAGCATTGATTAAACATCTTCTATACTGCTAAGCAATGGGGACACAGACAATGGCGAAAGAGTTCCAGTCCTTAGAGAGCTAACATTCTAATCTAGGAAACAAGAGACATGATTATAGGTATATTATACATTGCTTTCCTAAAGTCTTCAGCTATTAAATACCATAGAAACATACCACAGGTCACCTCATGGAAGATGCACAGAGTTGGCTTTTCATTCTTCTAGATCACAGTTCTCAACCTCTGGGTTGCAACCCCTTTCTGGTCCAATGACCCTTTCACAGGGGTTGCCAAAGACCATCAGAAACACATATTTCCTTAGGTCTTAGGAACCTCCTCTATAGGTGTCCAGGCAGGTCTACCCACATACAGAAACACCCACATATGACTATTAAAGGGGCAGAGCATTAGGAAGGTAGAGAACCACTGTTCTAGATTATCACGTTTCCCTCAGATTTTGGGCTCCTTGAATGTCTTGGGTCACTTGGGTACCAGCCCCAACTGTGAGTGAAGACATGATAAAGAATTAAACAGGAAGGAAGTTTGTAGGAAAGAACTCCAATTTAATGATGATTTGAACAGGATTTTTAAAGATCCAAAGGCAAAGATTCAAGTATTCTTATCTTAATCATATCCCGGAATTTTACTATTAATAGAATAGTCTGCCATACCTGAAGTAGCTTGAATAAGATAAGGCTTGTTATCAAGGACCCAGGAAGTCATGGGAAAAGTCAGTTGTCTCTTATCAAAATCTATCTATAGGACAAAGGATGCTCCCAGAGAGCCAGTCACAATCTCAAAAACAACTGCATAGAAGCTGATCCCCAAGAATCAAGTATTTTGGCTTACAATAGTCTAGTCTGTTATGTCTTGGAAGTAATATAATTTGATAACGAACATGTCCTTTTAGGTGCCTGAAAAGGTTTTGATGTCAGAATATCAAACAAAAGTCCTTTTAAGTGTACCCCTGGAGTTATTTTGGGGGAACCAGCCTTTTCAAGCCATAATACCTTGAGGGGTATTAGGGTACACTATTAAGGTCTCTATATGAGTCCTGGACCAGGCCTCTTTGGCTCCCCATACTTGAAGATGATATACTCCATGACTGCTGATTCATATTAAGTATGGAGAATTGGCAGTTAGTTGATGTCCAAAAGTTGAGTGTGAAGGAGGCTTGAGTTTATTTTAGGCTGCTTTCATTCTGACAAGGTGATTCAATGCCCCTGTCAGAGGTTTCTGAGCTTCCCCAGGGCTTCTTCTTTTAACAGGAAAAGGATGCTACTTTGGTTCTTGCACAAGGGAATATGTAAAACTGGTCATTCTTAAAGACCACACTTCAATGGTTCTGAGATATTGTAGTAGTTGCGTGTTTGTAAATCAAATGTGTCCAGGATCATTCAAGTCCACAGTGATACAGGATCAATTACATCAAAGTCAAAAGAAGTCAGATAAAAACAAAAACAGCTCCAAGAAATGACAAACTATTGCTACCACAAAGCATAATTAACTCTCAGCAAACAAGCAAAGATATTCAGAGGGACCTGGCAGCTGTAGAGACTTGGTGCTGATTCATCTACAGTGTGGTGAAGGCTTCAAAATAGGAAGGACAGGTGGTAGGAGTGAAGGGTCCTGCAGGCTCTCTTCTCCTGGCTTGCAGACCTCTGTGTCTCTCCTGCCTGTCTGACCCAGGGCCCCTGGCCAGGCTTCCCCACCAGTTTTATTTACAATTCACAAAGGGTGAGTGGCCAGGTGCACAGCGGAGGGGAGATGTCATACAAGTTGGTGGTGATGGGCAGCTGTGGCATGGGCAAGAGTGCACTGACCATCCGCTTTCTCCAGAATCGCTATGTGTCTGAGTATGAGCCCACGGGCAGAGACATGTACCATGGTGTGGCGGTGGTGGACGGGGACTCCTATGAGCTGGACATCCTGGACACTTCGGGAGGCGAGGATTGCATTGCGCTACAGGAGGAGTGCATCCGTTGGGGAGATGGTTTCCTCTGTGTCTATGCCGTAGACTACATCAGGACCTTTGTGGATGTGAGCATCTTCTGGGACC
>CM053595.1:22717154-22769098 GCA_028646575.1 Pseudocheirus occidentalis | reverse complement strand
GGTGTGGCGGTGGTGGACGGGGACTCCTATGAGCTGGACATCCTGGACACTTCGGGAGGCGAGGATTGCATTGCGCTACAGGAGGAGTGCATCCGTTGGGGAGATGGTTTCCTCTGTGTCTATGCCGTAGACTACATCAGGACCTTTGTGGATGTGAGCATCTTCTGGGACCGTATCCGCAGGGTCAAGGGCACCAAACGGGTGCCCATGGTGCTGGTGGCCAACAAGATCGACGTGGCTCACTGGCTAGTGGACTCAGACATGGGTCAAGAAGCTGGCCAAAGTCTCAAGGTGCCTTTCGTGGAGGCCTTGGCCAAGTCCCGGCAGGCCTTCCATGCCCTGATTCGAGGGATCCATCAGAAGCAGCTGGAGGATGAGCCTAAGGGCTGCCCAGGTGCTTGTGTGGACCATTGCACCATCTTGTAAGCAGGTGCACTCACCTCCCCCTAACTTTCCTCAGGGACACCCGAACTTCCCCTGGCAGTGCCCCAGCCTCCTCTGGCCCCCTCCGCAACCTCCCCTCAGCCTGCCATGGTGTGCCATTGTCTCCCCTGGCCCTGCCTTGCCCCAGCCTCCCTGGCCCCCTCCCCAACCTCCAGGCCTCTACCTGTACCCGACCTTGTGTTTGCTCTTCACTGGAGTCCCCTGGCCCTTGGCCACCCCACAGGCCTCTTGATGCCACTTAGCAGCGTTTCTCCTCTGGCCTGGGCATCTCTGTGTCAGTTTGGGAGTGGGCGTCCAGCCGGCAGTGGGTGAAGCTCCGGCCTCTGTACTGAGCATTCTGCAGCTGCCTGGGGGGAGGGGAGAGGGAGAATGTGGGCATCTCAGAGGGCCTTCCCTCCTCTCCTGTGGGTATTTCTTCCAGTTGGCTGATTGTCTCCTCACTACAAATAAAGGTTGTTGGTTTGTTTGAAAAAAAAAATAGGAAGGATAGCACAAAGTTTGAAAATAATACTAACCACTGCTACGGAAAAAATAAAAAGCTTGCCATGACCAGAACAATAAAAAACTGGAATGCTGAAGGTTGGAAAAAATAAAGTTTTTACCTGCAAAACTCTTTTTTTCAATTCAAGGCTATACCCACACTTGTTTAGAAGAGGTTCAGGCAAGTTTTTAAAAAGTGGGTTTCTGCACCAGATTGTAAAACATCCAACTCCAGAAAAAAATAATATTTGGGGATTTTCTTTTTTTACTTTAAGTAGCTGTCTTAAACCCATTGAGCGAATGATGAACTCCTCTACATATAATTATATAGAAAGAAAGATATTTTCTCTAGGATCTCAGAGATTTTCAAATGGAGACAATATTGAAAAATGACTTTACGCTATGGCACAAGCACAAAAGCTTAACAAGTTCATTGAAGACAACCAGAGATACATGTTTGAGTGGCCTGAGAACTCGCTTGGTTTAAATCCCATGCAAAACCTACGGATTATAATCAAAACTGGACTTTGAAAGAGGACTTGCAACAAAGGAACATTTAATAATTGATGCGACAAAAGCATGGCTGCATAATTAATGTGTCAAAAATATTGTGAACATAATGCCAAATCATGAAAAACAAGTGTTTTCAGCAAAAGTAGGCCATGTTGTTTACTAAATGTATTCTTAAAGGATATAAAAAGTTGTTTGTAGTAGTAGTATGGTAGTAGCAGTCACAGCTGGAGGAGGAGGAGGAGGAGGAGGAGGAGAAAAATCTAAATGGTCAGGGGCAATGTAGTTTTCCTCAGCTATTTCAAAAGCTCATAGGTTTACTGGAAATGATATCACTTGTAGTCAGGAAGATCTGATTTCAAAATCTGTCCCTTATACTTCTTAGCTGTATGACTTTGGAAAAGTCAATTAACTTTTCTGAGTCTCAATTTTCTCATCTGTAAAACTGAGATAATTATAACACCTACCTCACAGGGTTATATTAAGGATGAAAGGAGATAAAGTATACGAGATATTTTGTGAATCATAAAGCACTATGTGTAATATATATGACATTGTTATTGTTTTTTATTATTAACACACAAAGCTAAACAGTTAACAAGGGATATGCTCAATTCAGAAGCAGAATTAGTTAGAAGGAGCCTCACCAAGACATAACTGAAAATTATAACATACCCAATTAGTGGCCATTCAGCGTCTGCATAAAGACATCCAAACAGTGAAAAAAAATCTCTAGAGAGAGTCCATTTTACTTTTGTATAACCATTAAGACTACTTTTTTTCCTAACAGGAACACTAAATTTGGATCTTTACATCTTCCACTCATATTTTACTGCTTCTACACCCTAGGGTCAAACATAACAAGTTGAATCCCCCCTGTTAGCAATTCCTCTCCCTACCCCACTCCATTACCTGAGTCTTCTCACCTAAAGGTGAACCATAGCCAGTCTTTCACCCTTTTGGTTGTCCTTCTCTGGATTTTCTACATCTTATCAATGACCCTTTTAAACTTTGGAGTTCAGAAATAAAGAAAATATTTCTAATATAATCTCACCAGAGTAGAACACAGAGGACCTACCAATCATCTCCTTATTCCTAAATGCTGTCCCTCTCTTAATGGAGTCTGTGAATCACGTTAGCCCCTGGGCTAATGCAATCCCTAATTAGCTAGTTACCATTTATAGCAGTTCAGTTAAATGCCTTCTATGGCTCCAACATTGTGTTAGGCTCTATGACAGTGATTCTCAATCTTCCTAATGCCGACTGTTTAATACTCACATGTGGACACATCTGCATGTGGCGGACTCGCCTGGAGATGTATAGAGGAGCTATGTCTCGGTTCCTAAGACCATCGGAAATATGTGTTTTCCAATGTTCTTAGGCAACCCCTGTGAACCCTGTGAAAGGGTAGTTTGACCCCCAAAGGGGTGGCAACCCACAGGTTGAGAACCCCTGCTCTATGAGAAATACAGAAGAAAGTCATTATGTAGTTCTTAATTTCAAATAGTTCCCACTTTAGATGAAGAGAGAGAATTAAAACATGCCATGCGAATACTGAGCAATAAGTGGCAACAGTAGCAGAACTTCTACTAAATATTATTGCATTAAACAGAGGGAAGAATTACTCTTGGCTTAAATAAATTCCTTCCCCGAACATTTACTCTTCATTAAATATACATAAATATATTTCAAGGAAAGGATGTGTTCCTATGCATACTTACATTATTCAACCCGGAAAAATGGAAAGGGAGGGGAAGGCAGGATACCACTTAGCCCCTGATATATTCCTGATTTCCTTAATCATGGACAGCTCCAATGAATTGTGATGAATGTTCTACTTCTGAATGAGCAATTTGGCCAAATCCTCACTAGCATCTGTGCTACCAGTAATAAACCTTTTATCTTCTGCACAGTCAGATACCACTGGTGATTGTAGGGCAGCATGAGTGAGCATTGGCAGAACCTGGGCAAAAAGGTGGGGGATTTTGGAATGTTATTTTTTACAGCTGTTTGCATAGGCTACAGAGGAGGCAGGATGCCCAAAAGAGGGGAATGTACATCTTGGCTCTCTCCTTTCTGAGTAGCAGCAGGAAACAAATCACTCAGGCTTGTTTTCTCCACTAAGGACAAATGGGTCCTTTGATCATTGTTCAATCATTTAAGCACCAGCATAGAGTCACAACTTGAATAAACTTTCATAGACCTTACATGAGCTTATACAGAGCAAGTAATAGTGGTAATGATGATGATGAAGATTAGGAAAGTGAACCACTTGCAACAGATTAGACTTTGATACTGAGCAAGGGAGAGAAGGAAGAATTCAAGTATTCGTTTCTATTTTCTCTACCAAAGTGAATTATATCTCCATTGGAAAGAAAATAAAACTAACTCATTAGAAATTGAGACCTAAGTTAAATAGGAAGACAATAATAGAGTACCACCTGAGTTCTTATCATCAGGTCCAATTAAAAGGATAAATGAAAACAATGTAGATATCAATGATAAGATTATGACAATGAACTTTGAAAGATACTGGGGAACAGGAGAGGTACTATGGGACTATATGGGGTAAATTTTTTTCCAAATTTTTGAATCACAAAAAGAACTGATTCTGCAATGTACAGACAAATGAAATTGCTTGCTATCCCTTTAAAAACTCTAGAACACATCTATAAAGGTGTCTATAAGTAAACATCTAGAAAAGGAAATAAAGAGACAACATAAGTGGCTTCATCAACAAAAGATTACTTTGACATTCCTTCATTTCCACTCCCAACACTCTCACTAAAGTAGTAAATTAGGGAAATGCTGTTGCATGTATTACACCTAGATCATTTGACAGTCTCTCATGTTATTGTAGTGGGTCCATCGCACTCCAGGAAACATGTTCAAAGTTGCAACTTCTGATTCCCATAACCACATGGGTGCTTTGGTGTCTGTTCCCAGTTATATGGCAACCTTAGTGATGAAAGATCTTTGCATTTTATTATGAAGTTGTAAACATTAGTATAATGAGGTTCCTTGCTCCCCTCTAAACCCCATTACAGTAGCAGGGCTCTACATGTTTGACTTTTTGTGGTTTTTGGCTAATTTAACATTGTGTTTTTCAGTCATTTCGAACTCTTCCTGACCCCATCTAGGACTTGGCAAGACACTCTACTACCCTTGCCAAGAAAAACCCAAATGGGGTCACAAAGAGTTGGACAAAACTGAAATAACTCAACAACAACAACTCTTGTGTGGCAAACAGTTTTCACTTTGCTTTGATTCTTACTAAAGAGGGTACAGGATGAACAGAGCTCTCCTGATGTCAATTCACCTCATCCCCCATACAGAGCATGGACTCAGTTAGGTGAGCTTGAGCCTGGACTACTTATGGACCAGAAGCAGACCACAAGACACCTTCGTTGACACCAGGACCAGGAATGTCAACTTAAAACATGCTGAGACGAAGGGGAGAATGACCCTACCTATGCTCGTAACATAGACAAGATAGATAAACATGATCTAAATGACTGCACAGTTAGCAAGATTCAGGACGGGCTAAATGATTGGACCATTGAGTAGTCATTGATGGGTCAATATCAGTGTAGAAGAAGGTCTCATGGAGTGTCCCAGAAAGATGTACTTTGTACTATGCTTTTTAATAATTCTTATGAATGACTTGGAACAAGGTATAGATGATGTGTTTATCCAATTAACAATAAGTCACTAAGAGGGATTCTGGATTAAGATCCAGAACATTATCCAGGTTCCAAAAACATGTCAATAGACTAGAATGTTGGGACAAAAATAAAATGAGGAAATTTAATAGAGAGAAATATAAAGTCTTAGACATGGGGTCAAAGGATCAATTTCATAAAAACAAGATAAGAAATGTGTGTTATATAGTAGTACATCTGCCATTTGTCTGTTAGGCTTGACAGACTACAAACTCAACAGGAGTCAACTGTGTGATGTAACAATTTAAAAAAGCACAAACTAATATGATCTTCAGTTGCATTAAAGGACTAAAGAGATGAGAGTTCTGCTGCACTCAACTGTTATGTTTAGTTTGGGGTACCATGATTTTTAGGACACCAGCAATATGGAAAGTATTCAGAGTAGAACAACCAGGATATTAAAGGGTCTTGAAATCATTTTTCCTTATGAGAAACAGGGGGTGTTTATCCAGAATATGTTGAGGTAGCAAGAACATTATTGTGTCCTTATTCTCTACCTCCCAAGTAGAAGGTATGTGGAAGTGTATTCTCTACAACAGCGATTGAGACAAATTCAAATAGAAAAGGACACCATTAATCCATGCCTATGGATCTCTGTGGACAGTTTTAAACAGTTTTAAAATATAATATGTAAAGATGTTTTATTATATTTTTATGTATTTTCCAATCACATTTTTAATCTGGTCCAGGTCACACTTCGGAAGTGGAGAGTAGCATGCAGCTGCTGGCCAAGTATTTAATGCCTCTTCTATAGTACTTTGTTAGAACTTGGCCCCACAGGGCAGAACTGATAGTAATGGTTCAAGATGATGAGACAAACTCAGACTATTAGGAAAGAAGTTTTTCCTAACAAATAAAATGACTTAAAAACAGAATGCAATAATGTGGAAGGTAATGAAGAGCTTGTCAGTGGAGGTCCCACAAAGCATGGCCCACCTGGTAGGTACATTAAATAGGGGATCATTGCTCAAGTATATGCTGGACTTAATTGCCTCTGAGTCTCTTCAACGTTTGTAATTCTATGGTTGTGTGAATAGAACAAGAAAGGATTTAGAGAAAACGTTACCTTTAGGTTGCTGGATGCATTGTAATATCAATAGTGAACTTACTAAATACTTGTGGAGTATCCACACACATAGTTTTCTAGGTTCCCTCCCCAAATGTGCACCTACCCTAGCAGCTTGTGTCCCCTGACACAAAGTTCCAGGGGGTAAGCTTGTGTTAGGCTATACCACCATTAACAAAATGCACAGTCAACTCTTCACTGAGACATTTACTATTTTAAAAAAGTGAGAACAATAATTACAAATCATTTTATGCATAATCTGGGGGTTCCCTCTCTCCAAATAAACATAGCTTATATAAGGAGAGTGCACACATTTCAAATACCATAAAAATAAAGGACATCTAAAGGGAATACCATATGGTCAAGAAAGGAAGAGGAAGAGAATAAGCATTTATCAAGTGCCTATTATATGTCAGGTGTTGTGCTAAACATTATACAAATATTATATTATTTGATCCTCTCAATATTTCATCCTCCTTAAATATGCCGCTAGATCCTTCATGGAAGATCTAGTTGAAGTCTTGGTATTGCTCTAACCCACCCATACAGGTAATGTAACCTGTAGATTTGTCACCTGAGGGTACCCAAATTCTCCTTTTATCTTTTTGGGTTTGCTCACTTATCCAAACATTCTTTCACATCAGCATGTCTACAGATTGTACTCAAAGAACAATTGACCATGTCCGTAGCCTCTTGTCACCGAACACTCTGATTACTAACATTAACAACTAACATTAACAGTTTCCCCAGGATCCACCCTGATATTATTGAGGTACAGGCTCTGGGAACCCCCTTGAGCTCTCCTTGAATCTTTCCATTTGATGAGGCATTTGCCTGAGGCCATAAGCCTTTCAATGTGGCTCTGCCCAAACCTTTGTTACTAGCTTAGCCCTCCTTCCCACCCTTGATCCTCCCAAAATATCTATACCCAAAGCTGTTACACCCTTGAACTGGCCTAGCCCACCATTATCTGTCACCTCCAGGTAGCCTCCAGCAACTTTCCACCCTTAATCACTCATTCCTGGAGTCTGACCTCATTGACTGCTCCCAAAGACCCTCCCCAAACTCCTCCTCTAGACCACCCCTAGATTCCTCTCACAACCTTTCTCTATATCAGACCCATCTGGCCTCCATGAAAGGAGGGAGGCCAGAGAATGACCTAGCATAGACTCACTCTGTCAGATGATTCTGACCCTCTTGCCCAATTTAAGCATCACAGATACTGAGGCTACTTGAGAGTCTACCCTTCATGGCAAACTTTTAATAAACTTTGTTTTTCTTTGCCTGAGGGAAGACTTGAGTTGAATTCATTTGGCAGGACCTGGTGTGTTAGTATTTTGGGGTCTCATGCCCTCCTAGCCTATACCTCAACATTTTATGTTACCCTGACATCATCAATATGCAGTTAGGGATTCACTATTCCTCATTTTAGTGCCTGAGCCCCTACAAGTATATTTCTAGTTTATACAAAATCAGATAAATACATAGACAGACAAATAACAAGGGGAACAAGCATTATTCAGGCACTTACTGTGTGTCAAACTGTGCTAAACATTGGGTGGTACAAAAATAAGAAAACAAGACACTCTATTTTCAAGAAACTACCATCCCAATAGAAGATAAAATATAAAGGGGAACAGGAGAGGGTTTGGGGTTGAAAGTAAGAAGGGGAAGAACCAAGTGTGAATGGGAAGCAGGTGAGAGGGTGAATTGAAGGTAAAAAAATGAGAGCAGTGAGATTGGGCCTTCTTACAATATGGAGTTTCCAAGCAGGGGCTTACCAATCATTGAATCCTGGCCAGAAATAACATAAAATATTTACTAATCATAAGGAAAAGCAAGAATAATCATAACATTTATTCATCATAAAGGAAAAAAACAGAATTATCATAATATTTACTCAATAGAAGGAAAGAGCAGGAATAATCAACCCATAAACCAAAGTCACACTTTCTTAGTAATACACAGAATGGTTGTAGGAGAGAGTAGGCACAGACTTTCAGAAACCTAACAGGGAGGTATGTAAGAAACCCAAGTGCCTGGGGCAACTTACAACTCTAAACATGATGTTCTGGATCTCTTTGGAAAACAGTTGGCACCACTTGGCACCACCATCTGGGCAAAGCTGCTTTTCTGCTTTCTGCATTCTTTCTGGTTCTCAGAGCTCATTGCTTAGACAAAACCAGGTACTTCTGCAATTCTCAGGCTAATGAAGTAGTGATGAACTTTTATTACGTTATTATCCTTGGAAGTGTGCTGAGAAAGTGGTATGGTCTTTCAGAAACAAGCAGCTACTTTAATTTTAAGAAATGCCAAGCTCCTCAGATCTGTTATGGAGTTCAAAAGAGTTTCTCCCTCTCAAGCTATATATAGCAATTAGGTCATGCAAACTTTCCCCATCTGGTTCTTTAAAAACAGGGGATTCTCTTTTTTTGTAATCAGTTTTCAACATAGCCAAGCCTCTTTTTCCAGAAAAGTAGCTGCAAAGCTTTTTTTTTTTAATTTACCTTCTCTCTCCCTCTCAAATCAGAGGACAGTCGCAGGCAACATGGATGCCTCTGAGGTGTCCCTATCTCAAGCTGAAGATGTCACTGGAGAGCAATAAGCCTAGCCAGATCTCCACATGGCAGAGACTATTAGCCTTTCTGAGTTCTCACAAATGACTCATCCACTGTTAGTTTGCTCAATTCTGCCTTCTATGAGCAGCTCCTTTTCTTGTTTCCTGTGCCTTCTGTCCCCAACTCCTCCTACACTCAGCTTTCTCTACTGCTTCCATCTTTAGCTAGTCATCTCCTTCCTCTCCTCCCTCTCTTCTAATATCTCAAATTAATGACTCTTCAAAGTGACATTTGTCTAACATGTGAAACTCAACAATTCTACGCTGTTGAATTTGTCTGTTAGATACAATAACTCATATAATTTTCCTCAGTCCCCAAAGAGTAATTTGATTTATAATTTCTGTCATTTCCTTCAAAACCCTAAAGAAGGTCACATGAATATGAGGTTAAGGGCCCCAATGTCATTCGATCATCATTACCAAAGTCATTGTTCTACCTTCACAAAGGTCCTGTCAGTACACTCTCAGAAAAATCTGGGTCTCTTCTTATCATTGTTATCAGAGACACTTTTTTCACTTCTCAAGATGATTCTACCAGTTTTTCTTAAACAAATGTCCTTTTTCTTTTTCCTCCTTTAGGCAACCAAAATGTTCATATTGGAATGAGATAATGCTTGACATAGACCACATGCCCTTAGAGCTCTTCCTTTGGTTCTTTTTAATGTGCTTGTCCTTTATCTGTTGTAAAATATTCTTGCTACATGGTCTGCCCAGTGCCTTTTCTTGTCATAGTTATATGTGAGAAATTGATAGTCTTTCATTCCAGTTCTTATGTGCAAGTCACTGTTAGTTAAATATACCACATCCACTTTCTGAGTCACTTACAATCTTGACTCTTTCAAGATAATGATGTTTCATGGTCCACAGCCATATAGCAATACTGGGAGATTATTGGCATTAAAAAGATGGTCCTGTTTGCTAGTGCCATTGAAAACACCAAATTCTTTTTTAATATTTGTATTTGTTTTAGTCAGCCATGATCTTTCTCATCACCCTTCTACTACCCAACCACAACTGCGAACACAAGAAAAACAAAACCCATTACAAATATTTATATTCAATCAAAGCAACTTTCTGCATTAACCGTTTTAAAAAATGACTCATTTTGCTTTCTGAGTCCACCTCTCTATCAGGAGGTGAACAGCATGTTCCATCATTAATCCTCTGGAATCCATCTCATCATTATACTGATAACAGTCACATTTCTATACTATAACTTGTTCATCCATCCCCCAGTTTATGAGCACCCATTCAGATTCTGATTCTTTATCACCTCTGAAAGACATATAAATAGTTTTATACATTCTCAGAATTTATTTTGCTTAGGATCAATGCCTCCCTTAATCTACTCTGCCTCTTATTCTCCCTTCCCATTTCTCTTCTTTCCCTCTTTTTTCTCTGTCAAGTGAAATGTATTTCTGTACCCACACGTCTTTGAGTGTGTTCTTCCTTCTTTTGACTAGTTCAGATGAGAGTGAGATTCATCAAGTACTCCGTTTCACCCTTCCTCCTTTTTTTATATAGATGTCTACCTGTGTACCCCGATTGTGTGATATAATTTTCTCTAACCTTCCCTTCCCTCCCCCTGTCCCAGTTTATTCCTATCCTCCTGTCTTTTCATTCTTTTGTTAAGATTATCAAGACATACCAAAATAGCTCCCAGTATTTTTTCCAATCAGACTTCTTCTATGCACTCCTATAATGGCAGAATTTAGAAGGGACATAAGTGTTATGTACCCATATTTAAATATGTAAACAATTTATCCTTGGGGAAGCTAAGTAACACAACGAATAGAGCACCAAACCTGGAAGCAGGAAGACATGAGTTCAAATCCAGCCTCAGACACTAACTAGTTGTTTGACCCTAGGCAAGTCACTTAGCCCTTTTTGCCTCAGTTTCCTCATCTGTAAAATGAGCTGGAGAAGAAAATGACAAACAACTCCAGTATCTTTGCCAAGAAAACCCCAAATTGGGTTATGAAGTGTAAAGCATGACTGGACAACAGCTTATCTTTGCACAATCTATTATTATCATTTATTATTTCGTGATTCTCTTCATTCCTGTGTTTGAACTTCAAAGTTCCTTTGCAACTCTGGTCTTCTCATCAGGAATGCTGGGAAGTCCTCTATTTTATTAAAGCACCATTTTTATTTGCTAGATATATTATTCTTGTTTGTAAGTATTATATTTCAAGTGTTCCACTCCTTTATACTGGAGGCTGCTAAAAGGTGTGTGATCTTGACTGTGATCTGTCCTTATTTGAATTCATTCTTTCTTCTTGCAGTATTTTTACTTTTAGCTGGGAGTTCTGGATTTTAACTATTGACATACCTGAGAGTTTTGATTTGGGGTTTTATTTTTTTACGTGATTAGTAGATTCTTTCTATTTCTTCTTTCCCCTCTGGTTCCAAGAGATCTGGGAAGTTTTCTTTTAAGATTTCCCGAGGTAGCATGGCTAAGCTAATTTTTCATCATGGAGTTCAGGTTGTTCAAAGATTCTTGATTTTTTTTTTCTCCTCAAGTTTTTCCAGGTCAGTTATTGTTGCTATAGGATACTTTACATTTTTTTAAATATTGTTCCCCTGAAAGAGCAGACTGATTCCTGACATGCCCCAATCAGTCAGTTAGAAAGTTCTGTTGGTTCAGAGCAGCAGAATTGTAACCTCCCCTTTGTTCAGAGATTCAAGACTTGGTCATTCTTCTGAAGAATGGGCTACATGATGGAAGTGAGACCCTACTCTGAACTTATGGTCTGAGCTACACTACTGGTACTACTGTCTTCTGAACTTTCTCCTTTCCCAGTACACAGCCCAGGAGCTCCCTCCTGTCGAACACCACCCCCTTCTCCATTATCTGGGTCAGAGACTGGATGAGTGTCAAAGTTGCCAGTTTGCAACTGCCATCATTGCAGTGTTCAAGTATGGGTCTGAGGGGGTCCCAGTAGGAGTCTGAGACCTTCTCTTGTCCTGGTTTACAGTCTCTCCTGGGCACTGGAATTGTCTGCTCTTAGTATACTCCTGACCCAACTTTGTCCCTTCTTTCTACAGACCTGCCTTCTGTCTCCCTATGGCAAAGTGGGTTAGACCCAGGTCTCACTGTGACCTTTTCAGTATTTCATCCATCAAGATTCAGTTTTGTGCATTTTCCAGATCTCTATGGAGCAGTTTATGTATGAAGTCTCCATGGTACTTATGTAGTCTGTTCTTTTATGTCATTTGGGCTCTGCCCTTCCTGCATTATTATCAAATACCATTCAGGGTGGTATTTAAATTCCTCAAACTTGACTTCCTTTATGTTCCAGAATAATCCATTATTTTTGTATCTACATTGAAGAAGCAAGGTTTTAAAAGCAATATTCAATAATGAACAATATTTTTACCTTTCTATGGAGCTTATTATGTGCCAAGCACTTTGTTAAGTGCTTTATAGATATTATCTCATTGATTCTTATAACCCTTAGAGGTAGGCGCTATTATCCCCATTTTACAGATGAAGAAAATGAGACAAATAAAAGTTAGTTGACTTGACCACAGTCACACAGCTAGAAGTATCTGAGGACATATTTTAACTCAAGTCTTCCTGATTTTAAGTCTGGGAATCTATCCACTGAACCACTGAGCTATTCCATATGGTACATCTTTTCCTTTTCATAATTAACTGAAAGATATAGAGAATATAAGATTTCATTTTTTCTTGTTGTTCATTAATTATGAAAAGTATTTGATTTGGTAGAACAAAAAGCAATTTTACAAACTCTCTTCTAGAATGGTTCCCTTTAGTCATACATCAGGCCAAATCAGATTGCTTGGAAGATATCACAAAAGAAACACTACCCTTCAACAACACTCTGAAAATAAACATTCACAAAAGCCTAAAACAGAAAACATATCTTCATCAAAGGTATTTATCACCATGAGAAAAAGAGGTCCATCTCATATTCTAGGCTAAGAAGGACTCTCTTGTGGATGGTAAGGTCCTGAAATCTGTCATGAATCAATGGAGCTGACTGAGCTATACAGGACAGATCAATTAGACAAAGAATGCCAATGCCCAGAATTCATTTTGCATGTAGATGGATACTGTATAAAGTTTTAATGTATGTCTGTCTGAAACAGACGGTACAGGTGGACAACAAGCTAGATTTAAAGTTGAAAAAGAAAAGACTGCATAGATTTGTGATAATCTAAAAGTTCTTTTACTAATTCCCAGACATCCCATGAAAGTAAAGGCCCATCTTTTGAATATTGCCAGTGTGGTTATATGATGTTATATGACAATAAGACAAGAAACACATTCCCCTGTATCCACAGATATAAAGGAACACACACAAGAAAATGGAGAGATATCTGGAGGCAATCAGGCCATAACACAATAACAAAGATGAAAACCAAGTAAAAACAGGAGTCAAGAAGATCATTTAGGAATTTTATCATAGAACATAGTAGAGAGGAAGTAGAAATCAAGTAGAAAGAGTGAAGGATGATGAGTATGTTCCAATGATAACCTCAAAATGTCAGGGAAAATACATAAAGTCCTCTAGGATGATGAAAACACTCTCTCAGGCAAACTTTTGGGAGAATGTAGACAAGAGTAGCAGGTAACAGTATGCCATGGATGAGTTACAAAAAGCATGTCTGCAGGAATCTCCCAAATTGAATAGATCCCTAATCCAATATTATTCAATTCTTTCCCAATCATTAGATGTACAAGTTGATTCTATTTTGTGTGTGTGTGATTACAATGTTGCTCAACCATCAGAAAAAAATAAAGAACAAAATGTTTCAAAATTATAATCTTGGGTCCAAAAAAGCTAATAGAAGACACAATCCTCAAAACATCTTTGTAAAGGTAGAGGGTTCACAGGGGTAGAAAGTTGAAAATAATGTCAGATTTTTAATGTATTAATTGGTCTTGCTGAATTTTTCTTCTTTTCCTCTTTTTAAATTTCTTGTTATCAGGGATAGATAGCTATTGGAGTAGAGAGAGACATTTAAATATATTGTAAAAGAAAAAAATAAATGTTGAAAATTGTACAAACTCTCTCTTAAAATAGAGATATTTTAATCCCTTCTTTGCCAATGTTTATTCCTTCAGTTATTTTTTTGTCCCTTATTGCTATGACTAATGTGTCTAAAGTTATGTTAAGTAATAATGATTAAACTGAACTTGTTCTTGTTTTAATGATGGTTTCTATTTATTTATTACATATTAAACTAGGTCTTCTTTCAGATGAATACTTTTTTTATAATGCCAAGCAAAACTCCATTTATTCTTGCAATTGGTCATGTTTTCAGCATGCAATAGTGTCGTACTTATTAAAAAAATTTGAATACATCTATTATGTACTTGAGTGTTGATATAATCATGTGAGATTTTTATTATTTGAATGTGATCATTTTTCAGACATTAAATCACCATATCATTCCTAGAAAAAATTTACTTGATAATAATATATAACTTTGTTAAGTTAATGTTGTCTATTTGCCAGAATTCCTTTTAAAATTTTTCTCTGACATTTATGAATCACATAATCCTGCGAGGTTTTTTTGCCTTCTCCTCAAGGAGGGTGCACCTAGATAAATTGTATTTCTTTCTACCTCTATATCTAGATCCTAGAGTGCCATCTTTATCCATAAAAACAACTTGAACAATTTAAAGGTTATCTGTTATTTAAAGGTTCGATAGAATTCATCTTTAAATCCACATTGTCCTAATGCCAGAGGCATGGACCTTGAAGGAGTATTTCAAATACTACAGAGCCAAGACAAACATGCAAAGCCTATTCAAAAGTCTCAGTAAGTATTCCATGACTTTTGGCAAGCCAGGCTAAGACTTGGGCTCATCTCCCTCTCAGTGGTTATCTCCTCTAAGAAGCATTAGAGCAGCTGCAGTGAGTACCTACTGCAGTGCATACTAACCTAGTGTGGGACCTAGGAAATCCCCAATTGGACATGTAGCTTAGGGAAAGAGAAACAAAGTAGAAGAGACAACCATTCTGGACAGAAAGAATAGAGGAAGAGTAAAATCTCTTAGCCTTTAAAGCATATCAAGTGAATTGTTCTTCTTTGCTAAGATGCCAGTTCTCTTTTTTTAAATTTTTTTTTGGAGGGCAATTAGGGTTAAGTGGCTTGCCCAAGGTCACACGGCTAGTTTTTGGGTAGAGTGTCTGAGGTCAGATTTGAACTCAGGTCCTTCTGACTCCAAGGCCGGTGCTCTATTGACTGCGCCACCTAGCCACCCCCGCCAGTTCTCTTTTAAGAAATTTTACTCTCCTGGCTTCTCTCACAGGGACCAGAGAATTGCAGTGCCATTGCTAAGTGCCTTAAGTACTTTTATTACTGGAAGTGGTCAGGAATTCAACACATGCTCCATTGTATGACCCCATATGGCCACAATGCTGAACATGCTCCATGAGCTATATTCCAATCCAACTCCTACTGTACATGAAAATGTAAATTTTTTATAAACTTTAAATTACTAGTTTGATTTCAATGTAAAGCTAAGCACAAGCAGCTTTCCAGAGGACTACTGCCATGAACACCGTCAGGGTTCTGATTACATAGTATAGTGAACTCTCTGTTTATCCAGTGATAAACTAAAACAAAATACAATACAGAAACCAAAGTACAGCATTCACAATGTTACGACATAACAACTTATCACTAAATTGCCACATAGTTTTCACCAAAGTGACCACATAGTTTTAAGCAAAGGATATCATTCAGTAAGTCTCTAACTCAGTCATCCTTCAGGAACTAGCCTCCTTAAAGGACAAAAAGTACAATCATTCAGCAACTCCTAAACTCAGTCACCCTTAAGGAACAAGTCCCCTTAAGGGACTCAAAGTAAGAAAGTCAAATTTCTCCACCCCTAGGTCACAGTAAATGATAATCTTCTCCATCAGTATTAGGTACCCAAGAAGAGGTCTTGACTTGAAGCTGGCTCTCAGATTCCATGGTTCCTCTTCCATGGTCCCAGCTCCTGCCTGAATCTACCCAACTGTCACCCAGATTCAAAGGCAAGTAGCTCTCAGTATCTTGTCCAGCCCCTCATCCAGTTCCTTGTCCAGTTCCTCAACCCATTCCTCATCTAGTTCCCATTCCATATTGAAGCTCACAGTGTCCAGTCCACCTCAAGTCCTTCACAGTTTCTGTTTCTGGGAAGACAAATCTTAAAAGAGCCACAGTAACATTGATACATATTGCTAGCACCATCATCAATTCATTATCTGCCTGTGAAATCAACACAAACCTACCAACAAAGTCTGAGAACACAACACACATCACATAAAAGAATCAACACAGGCAGAAGAGACAGAGTGCCACCACCACAAACGTTCCCTTCTTAAAATCTGCTACCACATGTGCTCTCTCAGTTCTGCACTCTCCCAGCCTGGGCTTATCCTCATATATTGTCATTAAGCTCCTCCCTGTTCCACTCCTTCCTCTTGCATCAGCAACAGGAGTTCCCAAGTTCTGTTTCTTACAAAGACTTAAGATAGTCATTGGCAAGGCTTAAAAGAAACTTGAACTGAAACAAGAAGCTAAATAACTGAATAGCTGAAACAAAGCATTAATTACTTCTTTGTTTTCCATCACAGTCAGCTATCATAATTGTTGACCATTTGCAAATCTTCTTTTGAATGCTGTCTGTTCATAGCCAGTGCATGCTTGTCAAAATTGGTGGACCTGAATAACTCATCATTATAAGCAAGGGAAGTCCAGGCTTATAAGCTATTGAATAGCTTACTACTAGAAGAAGGAAAGTTCAAGTTTCTAGTTTCTTGATGAAATGGAGAAGGGTAATAAAATTGGAGAAAAAAACATGGAATCAGTTCTTGAACAACTAACTTAGATCTTCCTTAACATATGAAAATACTGCATATTCAAGCTCTAACCCAGTCTCAAAGGCTAATCAGAGATACAAGCATGTAGCTATACAGAATAAAGAGATTGTGCCATATAGATAAACCTGTTGGAGAATAAAGGAAGGAAAATACCAGTCTTAATTAGGCCTTATCTGTATTTAGTCCTAACACATTTCACTTCATACATGGTATAAAAAGAATTAGGCCATAAGGTTCATTTTGTGACCATTGATATGTGTTGGTAGAGATTTGTTATATCAAAAAAGAGAGCAGAAATTAATGTCTCGTAGAAGACGTCTATGATAGAAAAGAAAAATCCTTTCCCTACTCAGTATGGCAGTGCTGACTGCAAAGTGGAAAAAAAAATACACAGAGAGGATGTAGTGGGGAAAGAGAATATTCTAGGTCAGCTAGATTGTCTGAATATAGTTTTAGTTGATTTGATCACCATAAAATAAAGATGAAACATTTCTCTAGTTTCCATTCCACATATTTTATCTAGTAATCCTTGTGGGTTTTTGCTTTGGTTTCTCTGATTAAATTGAGTGTATTATATGTGTATGTGTGTATAAATACATGTGTATGTATATACGTATACAGTTTTCATAAACATGTTAACAGAGAAAAGCACAATATTCATAGCAAAAGAGGGGCTGTAATTTTTAGCAGTCTGTCCTGGACATTTCCACCCATCCCTTTTGTTGGGATGTATTTTGTTTAGACATAGATCAGAACAAATCTTGTTTTACAGGTCTACATAACCTACAAGGGAAAAAGTGTGGTTGTGTTGAACTCAAGGACAGGAAAAAAAAGACTAGAAGTGAAACCCTATTTTTTTTCCTAATGCTAAATAATTAACTCTACATTCCTGTTAATTAGCATAGTTCTTCATACACTTAAGTGGATAAAGATGACAATGATGGTACATAATTCTAAAGAGCCCTAGTGATGAATAGGTGTCCCCTTCCAATCTTCCTGAAGAACCTTGTCTGTAACTGCCCTATGACCTTGATTGTAATGTATCTTGTTCTACAGTTGTTCACAAACCTTCATGACTGAAGGAATGAGTAAGGTTTTTGTGAAGTGCTAACTCTGCACATCATTGGACCAAGCTCTGGACACACAAAAAGAAAAAGCAAAACAGGCCTTGATTTTATGGAGGTCATGTTCTAAACACAAGGAGGCACTATAAATAGGGAGTTCTCAGCGTCAAAAAAGAAAGAAAGGGCTATTGCTCCTTAGGGTACAAGAGGAAATACAGGTGGTAATACACCTTTTCTCATTATCTTTGTTATAACCTTATCTTTTTCTGATAATATTCCATTTGACAGCACCAAGGACTTTGGTGGCAAGAATTTGGGGGAGAGAATGTTCAACAGCTCTTGATACTGATGAGGCAGAGAATACAGCACCTATAGTTCTCATTTCCTCAGCGGTTAATTCCCCAAAATGGTGGCTTTGTACTAGGCTACAAGTAGAACCAATGTTCTGTTCCCTGGGCTTTCAGGCTTATCTGCTCCCCTATATTAGAATTTTCTGAAAGGCCACAATAAGCATACATGTATGCATGCATAGGTATCTACACAGATATATACAAAATATGTACATGGAAATATGTGTGTGTGTGGTTGTGAAATCAAAGTTCCTCGCAAAGAGTAAGTATTAATAACTATTTGTTGAAATGAATTAAACAGGAAAGATATTAGAGTGAATTGAATCAAATAAGAAGGCTATGACATTATGTGAGAGAGAACTATGATTTGGTACAGATTATTTCATCAAGAAAACTAGTGGCAAAATTAATATGCCAATAAATGTGGACCACTCATGCAAGTAGAGTGACCAGTTCATTGAGTGTTCAAATAAGAGCACCGAGAAAAATTGTCATTGGCTTGAGAAATTCCTGTCATTTGTAGAAACATCTGTCATTAAATACAAATATCTGGTTGAGATTACAATTAATGGTTCATTTGACATTTGGTAGTGTCACATACAAGTCCTATGTGAGGACAGTGTTTGATATGTCCTGTATTGTTTGCCTGAAATACTATTAGGAGAATCTATGGCATCTGAAAATAACTGCTAAATTATCTAGAATTTTTAATTACTTAATAAGAAAAATAACAGAAAAGCCCAGGAACCATTAGGTAAAATATGTGAAATTAGGCACAGAGAAATACTCCTTCTTCATTTCATGGTCCTTAGAGCAACTAGACCTAAATGAAGACTATTGAGCTTGCTTAGATCTTCTATTTTCCCCTCCGTCTTCCATATTTTATTTTTCACTCTCTGCAATTAGCCCTGACATATTAGTTATGAAAATAATTTCTTTCCTTTTTATTTGTAAGACATTCATTTCCGCATTTTCTCTTTTTAGGTTTAGCAAACCTATATTCACTCATAACCAAAGGTCACAAAATGAACCCAATGGTATGACTCTGCACACCATAGATAAACTGATTTGGAATAGTACTTAACAGGGTTAAGACCTGATTAAGATTGGTGTTCTCCTTGACTTTACTCTTAAATGGGATTGTTTTAACCTCACATTCTATTTATTTTGTATAGCTAAGTTCCTTCATCTTTGATGAATTGTTCAGATTACCTTGAAACTTGCATATATAGTATTTTCATTCATTAAAGGAAATTTAATTGTTATTCTAAAATGGATTCCATATACTTTCTCCAAATTTATTACCTTTTTCCATTTCATCAAGAAACTGTAAACTTGTACTTCTCTTGCTGTCACTGGGCCCAGTGAGACCTTTTCCACTTGATAAGACATACTGGAACATGAACTCACCTAGCCTAGATTCTTAATAACTCCAGAATGCCTCCACATGTAATCAAGCATTAGAGACTGATTTATTAGGAACCTAGAAAATAAGCGGGAAAAGGTGAGAGGTGGGGTGGAAAGTAAGATAATAGCTTCTACATAAAGACATTAAATCCCAGAGGTTTGAAAAAATTATTCATTTTGTTTTTATCTCACCTTAATTTTCAAATAGATCTTTCCTTACCTGCAAAAAGATACATAACCTGTAACAATGAAAAACAGAGTGGGGGGAAATGTTTCATCTAACCAATTAATACACCAAATGAGTCTGATAAGGTATGCAATGTTCTGTGCGTACATCTTCCCCTACTTCTTCAAATGAGGAGAAAAATGCATTTTGTTATCTTGTCATTAGGACCAAGTGTGGTAGCTATAATTACATGGCATTTAGTTTTTATTTTTATTGGTGTAGTTGTTGGTCTTTTGAAAAAGATCCAAATTTAAGAGTTAGTCTTTGATCTATCTGAAAAAAAGGGTACTTATATATTTTTACTAAAGATTACTGACTGGGGAAATAGCATCTTTATCACGCTGATTGGGTTGATTCCACTTGTATTTAGGATTCTATAGTCATTTCTTATTAAAGAGGGCTTCATGTCAAGCTAACAAACTCATTTAGTTTACTTCCTCATTGCAAATTCTCATGAATGTAAATGATGTTTCATTTAGTCCTTTCCCCCTCATTTACCACAAATCCCTTCTAACTTTTTAGAATTTAGTGACAGAATGTGCACTGATCTCACTTTTAAAAGATCATTTTACCCAACAGAGACCAAATTGAACTTGTCTCATTTCTCCCACTTTTCCCCAGTCTTTGGGGATCCATAAAATAGCAGAGAGAAATGGAATAGAATATCAATAGAAAATCATTCATTAAGTGCCTAGGATGTGCTAGAAACTTTAAGACATGCTGGAGTTATAAATGTAAAAGTGATAGAAACCTTCAAGGTGCTTACATTCTAATGAGTGGAACCTACACTTACAGGGAATAGTTGCAAAGGAAGCTTTAGCTTATTAAAGTGAATGCAAATTTCACAGAACAAATTATTTGATTAAAGAGATCTGTTATGTGAAGTTTGGATTCAAAAATAGAACCTCATTTGAAGATCTAGAGGGCTACATGCAGCCTTGAGGCCATGAGTTACCTACCTCTGGTTTGGACCCCTGAAGAGGACATCAAGAGGAGAGGAAGCCTGCAGGAGATCCATGGGGCAGTCCTTTGCCAAGTGTTTTCTAATAACAATGGTAGCATTTATCCAATTGTTATTTGTTCAAAAGGAACACCCTATGGAAATGAAAGAAGGATATACACTTAGAAGTATATTGAACTATATTGGCCATTGAAAGTCAGGTTTGTTTGTTTTTTCCAATAAGCTGTTCCTTAACCCTAATTCCTGTTATTTCACAATCTATTTTCTACAGCCTTCTTTCAAGGATATATCCTTCTTCCATTTCCATATGGTGTTCCTTTGGAACAAATAATAACCAGTTGAATGCTACCATTATAACAGACAGCAAAATACCTGCACTGGGTAGGCTCTGGTTCCCTGATAGGTGGCTGGATGGGATCAGTAAAAAATCAGACTCTAAAGAGAAACTCCTTTAGCTGCCAAGTTGTAGATGTGACTCTCCAGTACTTTAAAATCAATCCTGGGGTAGTCTGTAGAAAATGAATTTTGAAAAAGAAACTAGCCGCATGACCTTGGGTAAGTCACTTAACCCCAATTGCCCTCCAAAAAATTTAAAAAAAAAAAAAAAAGAAAATGAATTTTGAAATAACAGGAATTAGGGTTGATAAGGAACAACCTGACAGTCAATCATCAACATAGTTCAATTAAAAGATCCACATGACTCTCCAGTTTTTACCTGTTGAAATACTACTCATCCATCAATCAAAGTGCAGCTCAAATTCCCCCTTTTCCATAAAGATTTGTCAGCCCCCAAGCTGGCAATGGTTATTTCCTTTTTTAGAATTTCCTTAACTTGTTGCTAATGCTCCTTATGGTTCTTATTACATTCTATCTTGTAGTATAATTATGTATGCACACACCTTACCTACCCCGCTAACTTGGATGATTTGTTTTTATGTCAGGGACTCATTTAAAAAATTCTAGCCTGAAAATTCTTGCCTTTGCAAATGATTTTGTAGATTTAGAGATTTCCACAGAAGAAGCAAAACAACCAATGAGACTAAAAACAATCGACCTTTATTAGGGATATATTTTAACATAGCCAAGGGAAGGAGTGTAATTTGAAATACCTGGTGAGAATTAAACGGACAGTTCAGACAATCAACAAATATTCATTAGGCACTTGTTACATGCTAGGACTGAGGAATTCAAGGGAATGCAAAAATTCTAATGAGAGAAATCTCATTATAATATATATGTGTTATATATATAATATAAAATAAATAATCACAAAATATAAAAATCACTATGTAGCTTTAGGTATATATAGCATAAATAGGAGTTAATCTCAGAGGAAAAACATTAGGATTAGGGGAGAAGAGACTAGGACTAAACTCTCAAAGACATAGAAATTTGAACTGAGATTTGAAGCAAACCAGGGAAGCCAGGAGCAGAGGGAAGGAGAGAAAGCATTCTAGTCATGAGGAACAACCAATGGAAAATGGAGTTGAGAGACAGAGTATCAATTCTGAATCAAAAGCAATTTTACTGGATAATAGAGTATAGAGAGAGGAAAAAAAAAGTATAAGAATACTGGAAAAGTAATAAGGGTACAGTTTTGGAGGGTTTTAAAAGCCAAAGAATATTAGATTTTATCCTAAAGACAACAGAAAGTCATTAGGCATTACTGAGTACAGGATATGACATGAAAACTATCAAGTGAGGAGTCAAGTCACTGAGCTTGTGAGCTGGAATGATATGGGAGAATGGTGGCACCCTTGAAAGTAAAAGTATTATTCAGAGAAGAAAGTTTGAGAGGAAATATAGTAATTGCTCTTTTGGATGTGCAGAATTGGAAATGTGCTTTAGAAATATGACTTTGGCAGCCAGGTGGAGGATAGACTTCAGTAAAGAGAGACCTGAGGCAAAGAGACCAATCGTAAAGGCATGGAAGAGAGGATCTGGTTATAGAATAGATGGTATAAAAGTAGAAATGAAAGAACTTGGAAATACATTGAGCATGTGGGATGAGTGAAGTTAGGAGTCAAGTTACTGAGGCTGTGAGATTAGGCACCTGGAAAAATAAGGTTGGCTAGCAAAAGTAGTGCTCAGAAGAGAAGAGGATTTGAGAGGAAAGGTGATTTCTGTTTTAGACATATTGAATTCAAAATGTATGCAGAATATTCAGGTCATGAGACCCAAGAGGTGATTGGTGATATAAGACTGACCTCTAGAGAGAGACTAGGGATGGATAAATAAATCTAAAATCATTTGTTTAAAGATAATAATTGAAGCCATGGGAATTGATAAAAATTTTTAAAAGATGGCACAGATGGAGAAGAAAGACCAGAATAGATGGATGGGAGACACTCACAGCTAGTGAGCATGACTTGAATGAAGATTCAGGAAAGGAGAGTGAAAAAGGACTGGTCAGACAGATAAGAGGAGAACCAAAGGAGAATATCCAGAAGAAGAGACAAAGTTACCAGCAGTATCAAAGGCTGCAGATAGGTGATGAATTGAGAAAAGACTATTAGATTTGTTCATCCATGGTAGCTTTGGAGAGAGTAATTTTTTTTGAATGATGAGGTCAAAAGACTGTAGGGAATTTAAAAGAGAGAGAGAGAGAGAGAGAGAGAGAGAGAGAGAGAGAGAGAGAGAGAGAGAGAGAGAGAGAGAGAGAGAGAGAGAGAGAGAGAGAGAGAGAGAGAGAGAGAGAGAGAGATCAGACCTATCAGACTTGCTAATATGACAAAACAGGAAAGTGATAAATGCTGGAGAAGATGTGGGGATATTGGAACACTAATGCATTGTTTGTGGTGATCCAGTCATTCTGGAGAAGAATTTGGAATTATTCCCAAAGGGCTATACTCTGTAAAAACTCTGTATACCCTTTGAACCGGTAATACCACTTCTAGGTCAGTAACACCAAGAGATCATAAAAATTGCAAAAGGATCCACAAGTACAATCATATTTATAGCAGCTCTTTTTGTCGTAGCAAAGGATTGGAAATTTAGGGGATGCCTGTCAATTGGGGAGTGACTGAACAAAGTGTAGTATATGAATGTAATGGAATATTATTGTGCTATAAAAAATGATGAGCAAGAGGACCTCAGAAAAAACCCTACAAAGACTTATATGATCTGATGCTGAGCGAAATGAGCAGAACCAGGAGAACCTTGTACACATTAACAGACACAGTGTGAAATGACTGGCTTTGATACACTTAACTCTTCCCAGCAATGCTGGGAAGGCTCATGATGAAGAATGGTATCCACATCCAGAGAAAGAACTTTAGAGTTTGAATGCAGATGGAAGCATACTATTTACTCCCCTTTTGTTGCTTTGTTTATTTATTTGTTTATTTATATTTATTTCTCATACTTCCTCCTATTAGTTCTAATTCTTCTTTACATCATGACTAATGTGAAAACATGTTTAATATGAATGCATAAGTAGAGTCTATATTAGATTGCATGCCATCTTGGGGAGGGAGGAGGAGAGGGTGGAGAAGAAAATTTGAAACTCAAAATCTTATGGAAGTGAATATTGAAAACTAAAAATAAATATAAAAAAACGGAAGTAGAGGCAACTAGTATATTTTCCTTTCTCAAGGAGAATGGAAGAGAGATATAGGATGGCAGCTAGTAGGGATGGATGGATCATATAAAAGTTTCTTTTTAAAAGATTAAGGAAGACATGGACATATTTGTAAATAATAGTGAAGAAGCCAGTACATAAGTATATAGTGAAGATTAGTGAGAGTAGGAGTGATAGAGGGGATAATTTACTACAGAATCTGGATTTAAATGAAATTAAAGGAGTAAGAGATAAGAGAGTTTGCCTCAGCAAGGAGAAGGACAACTTTTTTACGTGAAAAAGAAGATGATATAAGAAGATGACCTGAATATTGTAAGATGAGGAGGAAGAGACAACAGGAAGCCCATGGTGAGTGGCTGATTTTATTTTCAGTGAAGTGTGAGCAAAAATCCTAGAATGAGAGAATGGGGGGGGGGGAGAAACTACTGTAGGAGAATTAAGAAAAGATGAAAAATTTGAAATAGTTGATACGATGAGTGTTATTATGTATCAAATATGAATGTATGAAAGAATTGTTTTCCTCCAGGAAGGACCAATTGAGATTAGATAATAAAAAGTTTTAGTGAATTCAGCCAAAAATGTTTTATAACTTTCACCATTTCCGTTATGAGGGAAGACAGAATAATCCAAGGCTGGGTTTTGAAAAGGTGTGATCAGTAACAGGATAAGAAAACAAGTAACTCAAATGTAGAGGATAGTATGGAGTTGAACTAATTCACCTTATGTGATAGAGGAAAGGGAGAAGAGTGCAGGAGTAATGATGTGGGAAAGAAGTGAGTGATGGAAGGACTGGCAATCATGATGAAGACAAAAAAGAGTTACTGTTTATCAGGCAGCAAAGATGGCATGATCAGAGATTATGATCAGGCAAGAGAATTTCAGAGTAATGAATATGAAAGTGGAATACTTGGGGCTACTGACAAGATCAAGGTCATTTCCATATGTAACTGAGGTGAAATGAAGGTTTCCAACATGGGGTTTGAGTACATTGAGGAAACAGGAACTTAGAATGTATTGGGCAGTATCACATATGTTGTTTCCTTAGTATGAGGGCAGACATTGGGGTGCAAAGAAAAATACCCTTTCTTCCTTCTTTAACTTGTGGTCTTTGCTCTGGTAATGGTCTAACTGTATACATTTGATCAACAAATACATGTCCATCAGTATTAAATTGTTTCTAATGCATCAAAGCATAATCAAATTCATTTTTTCCACATCATTTGAAATTCATCATGTCCACTGTCTTCTAATTCTTTTCTGGAAGAATGCATTCATGACATTTGGATTTCAGGCTTCTGGGTAGTCTGCAGACTTTTTTCTTTCCTGACTATTTGTGAAGCCAAGCACAAGCATCTCTCCTGAGGACTGCTGCTGTGAATAACTTTAAGGTTCTGATCACATAGTATAGTGAACTCTCTGTTTATTCAACAGTAAACTAAAACAAAACATTCACAGAAACCGAAGTACAACATTCACAGCAATATAACATGACAACTTATTACTAAAGTGACCACATATTCTTAAACAAAAGATATCATCCAGTAAGTCACAATATGAATCAAACAATATAAAGTAACCATCTAAAGTCTCTTTCATCTTGATTGGAGACTGGTTTTCAGTCATCCTTGACTCAATCATCCTTAAGGAACAATCTCCTTAAGGAATACAAAGTACAAAGGTCTCCCATCCCTAGGTCACATTCTTAATCTTGTCAGTTGGCACTAAATATCCAAGTAGAGGTCATTTCATCTTGACTCAAGTCTGACTCCAAAATTCCATGGTTCCTCTTCCATACTCCAAGCTCTTGCCTGAATTCACCCAACTGTCACCTGGATTCACAGGTAGGCAGCCGTTCCAGTTCCCTGACCAATTCCATACATCAAGCTTAGCACAGTTACAGCAATATTCACACACATTGCTGGAACTACCATCAAGTCACTTTCTTTCAGTGAAATCAACACAGACAGAACAGATACAGAGTGCTGCCACCACAGGCATCCTTCCTCCCAGTTCTGCTTGGTTCCAGTTTGTACTCCTGATTCCATATATTTTTTTTTCCTTCCTGTTCCATGCTTCCTGTTGTATCAGCAAGTTTCTCCCACCTCCAAATCATAGGCAGTGCTCAAAGGCATTTTCTTGTGTAACAGAATTAAAGTCATAGTGATTACATTATGTCACAAATAAACACACGAATTGCACGTTATAATCAATCAGTAGTCAAGTCTGCCTACAGATCTAAACAAGCAAGTGTTGGCCAGTGAGCATATCATGTATTGTCAGGAAGTTCAGCACATAGGTAATATGTACATAATGCTTATTTAAAACAAGATACTATGTGCCATATAGTGCATGGTATCATGATGCAGTATTGCATCAAAATTTCAGTGCAGGAAAATCACAAACTTAAAATAAATTATTAATTTCAGATTTTTCATTTTAAAAATATTGTATTTTTTGGAATGACCCAAATTTCAAAAAAAATTTAAAGGGTTAACTAAATTAGATTTACAGGGGTGATAATTTATTTTCTTAAAGGGGGCAGTAGGCCAAATAGGTTTGGAAACCTCTGTGCTAACCACTAACAATAATGTGATTAAATTTGAAATCAGGTTACATTTCAGAAACACAATTGCATCCATCTTACAGACATGGAAGAGATGAAATCTTTGTCATTAGATAGAATGCTCACATGTTTGTTTAAGAACACAGATCTATCTGAATATCCTTGAAAAAGGAAGGTTTCCACTGGAAATATGCTAAAGTTTTTTCTGCCTCTGTCCCACAGTTCCTCAGCCTTGCCCAGGTCCCTGGAATCCTCAGTGTTAACCGTAGAAGGTTTTAGGTATTTTGGCAAGGTGCTCATAATGAAGAGAATGCCAGCTATTTCTCCCATTCCTAAACCTTGCATCAAATGATTTGGAATTTGATTAAGCTTTAAAATAACTTCAGTGATCCAATTTGTGAAAATTTCACCAGCTCTCATTCTCACAAGTAAGAAGGATGTTGTTCAGGATGTTACTGGACTCTTGAACTGAGCTCTACTTTGGATGCTAAGCTTCTGACCAGAGACCTGCCATTAGAAGAAAAAGTTTCCCACCTTTTTGCCAGAGAAGTGCTTTATGTTCATTACTATGGCAAATGTGTGTGAAATATACTCCCACCTTTTCATCAATACCATTTTCATCACCACCAAAAGTCAATTTAATGAGCTCAGTTCATCAGCCTAGTACCTATGACTACTTCCTCTTCCTAATGTATATATCATCCATTTTAACTGTTCAGATATTTAAAAGGTCCTTTCATGTGAGGTCCCAGGTCATTATGAATAAAACATATTTTATTCTGCTATTCCATTCACTCTGGTCACATGCTGGAGATACAATGTCTCATTGCGTCGTCGATCAGAAAGTAGTCTTCCTGAGAGGTTATTAAGGTACCTGTACTCTGCATTTCCCTTCTGCAGATGACATGCATCAAAAACAAACTAGAAACACAGCTCACGTTTGATGTCTAAATAGCTAAGTAAAAGAGAGTTCAGTTAAGCAAAGGCCCAGAGCACTGGAACATTGTTTCTAGCTAGAGCAACGCAAACCAGAGAACAGGCTTTTTGTATAGAAAACAGGAAATCCTTGACACCTGTATTCCCCTGTTTCACCATGGTGTGGAGATGACCTTTATCTCTCAAAGGCTATGTGAGTAAAGATCAAGATCTGGCAGTCGCCACAAAAATGTGAAAGGACTTGAATGTTGGGATGATGACAGACTGACTATGTGATCATCATCTCAGAAAAGACCAATTTGGTTCAGAGATGTTTTCAATCATATAGCAGCTCCCAAAAGGCAGCTTAAGATATGGCAGATGTGTTTCAAACCTATGTCTATGGAGGGAGTGTCCATACTAAAGAAAGTAAGGATTTTACAAGGATTGAAATAAGATGAAATTCAAATGATCTACAGATTTTGTGCTTGCATTCCGACTAGCTTACATCTAGTTGTCTTTGAATCTAAAGCAAACAAAACCAATGTAAACAAATCAGAAATTATATTTACCTTGTATAAATATAGCTAAGGATGCTGAAGAATCAGTCTTCAAAACAAAATGTATCAAGGTTTTACCCAACATACATGGAGAACAATGAGATATCATACTGTAGTGAAACACCATCTACTGAATCCCTTAGAAAGTGTATGGACTAGAAAGAAAGAGACAAAAGGTCAGAATAGAGTGGTTTCTTGAATTCTGTCTCTGGTTTCAAATGTGTGTCTACGTGAACAATTAAATGTAGCAATTCCAAGTGGTTTTTATGTAAATTTAATAAAACAAGAAGTTATAATTGTTAGATGTTAATTATGACCAGCAAAACCAATCTAAAGTGGAATTTGATGTATGTGATATAGACAGAGCTTAAAAATTCTTTCAAAAGATGGTCCTAAAGCATCTCCCTGAGACATGGAATAATTAAGAAATATAAATTTTGTCTCTTATAAAAAGCAACAGATAAAAAGGGGAAATCAATTCTGCTATTTCAATGAAATGAAGAATAATACAACCCCACTTAGAACTTCTGAGGTCATATCCTCAAAAGCAGATATAAGATCTAGTTTTGTTCCTCAGTTGTCTGCTAAGAGTTCCAAGTTATAGTTATTCTGAGAAATAGTTATTTTCAGCCTGAGAGCTAGGAGACAATGCTTGGCTGCTAAGTTGTGAATGTAACAAGCTCTAGAAAAGTAGAAAGATATGGACATCTGAATTATGGTATAATCATAAGAAGAATATAATTTAGTTGATTATAGAAAGGATATGAGGTTCTGATTATTAATCTTAAACTTAGGTAATTTGTAGTGAGAACCTATGGTGTCAGAAAAGAGAAAGATTTTTAGAACTATATCATCTAAGTCTACCTGAGGAGATGAAGAGTTTAGAAGCAAAGAGTCAGAAAAATCACTCGGTTGATCAACTAATTTAACCAAAATACGCTGATGGGGCAAACAATTATTCCATACAAAAGCTACATTCACCAAGCAACATTTATAGATAATTCCTAAGTTGTTCGTATTTCATTTTCAAAGAGGATCAATGACATCACAGATGATGTCTTGGATTTGGATTGGAATCGAGAGAGGCAGACTGGTGTAAAGCCATCAGCCTTACTCCCTCTTCCAGAGTCATCAAAGTCCAGTGGAGGGACCAAAGTCAAGTTAATTGGTGATGGCCTGGGATGCAGTGGATGTTCTTGTCATCTTTGATGTCTTCAAGCTCTAAGTGCTCCAGAATACCTGCTACACCTGCCTTCATAGCCATTGGAACAAATTGTTCTCATCCACCCATTTTTCCAGGGGAAGTCTTCACGTACTTAACATAGACATCCCCCTAATTCACTGATTGTTTTGAGGACTGTTAGTTACCCTCAGCCTTGTTGAGACTGTCTTCCAAGAGAGTTTTATTGGGGTGTGACCACTACCCATGAAACAACTTCTTGGAGCCACAGGTGAGAACTTGGAGAAGGTAGACACAACAGGTAGGTCTCAGCAAGCCCTCATACCATAGGTGCTTGTCTTCTCAGAACATCCCATATATTTTGGTCCTAGGAAGAAAGAAATGAATTCTATTTCCAGAGTTATAAGTTACCCTAATCAGATATTTTCCTCACTAATGTGCCTTCTAGACAGATTTTCATTACTCTATGACCACTTTACTAAGTACACTGGTTGGAGGATGTGACCCAAGTCATGTGTGGGTTGTGGCACACGTATTACTCACTCATTTCATATGAGTGTCTTTGGTATTATTATTTCTATTTCTTTTTATTTTATTCTTAAGAAAATTGGTATATTTAAGATTTAAAATTGTTATTATTGTAAATAATTGGATGTTGTGTAAATATAAATAAATTGCTAGGGGTTCAAAAACTATATAGATAGTAGAAGGGTATCCATCCTCTTAATAGGGTTACCCCCAAGACCAGGCAACTGGCAATGAAGTTCTGAAACTCAGGACATAGACTGGGGCTGGATATGCAGCTTTATATGTCATCTGCTTGAGGTATTAGTTAAATTCATGAGAGCTAATAAGGTTACCAATAGAGAAAGTATAGAAAGAGAAGAGAAGAGGGTCTAGAACAAAACATTATGGGCTGTTTATAGTTAAGGAGTGTTATATTGATAATGAGCCCACAAGGGAGATTAAATAGTCATAGAGGTAATAAGAGAACCAAGTGAAAGTGTGTCATAAAAATCCTGATTGAAGAGAGAAAAAGGTAAGTAAGAGTGTTGAATTCATAGATTGAGAGGTATGAAGATCGAGAAAAAAAGCAACAAAATTGGCCATTAAGAAATTATTGAAAACTTTGGAGAGCAGTTTCAGTTAAGTTATGAAGTTGGAAGTCAAATTTTAAAGGTTTAAAGAGTTAGTGAGAGGAAAAGTGGAGGCATTGAGAGTAGACAAATGTTTCAAGGAGTTTTCCTAGAAAAGGGAGGAGAAATATAGGAGGATAAATTGAGGGGATGGTAGGGACTAGTGGAGTTTTTCTTTTTAATACTGCACAAGACTTGGACATGTTTAGAGGACATAGGGAATGAAGTAATGGACTAAGGAGGATTCAAGACAGGGAATGAGTGAGGTGATGCTGGAGAAGAGAGGAAAAGGGATCAAGCACACATATAAAGGAGTAAGGTGAGGCAAGAAGAAATACCTTGTGAAAGACTGGGAGAAAGAAATGAAGAGTGGGAGATGAACTCAAGGAGTTTTGAGATGAAGGAAATGGGAGAAGAGGAAACTCACTTTAAATGGTCTTTTGTCTCAGTAAAGAAAATAGGCAAGGTTCTCTTTGATATCCTCTTCATCATATCTGTTACATCTCATCTAAAATATTTTTAAGAAACATGTCATCTTTTCTGATAACCTAGAATGTTTTGAGGTATCCTTGAGCACCTTTAGTCTGTGTTCTAAGAGAAATGCTCAACTTCTCATATGCATAAATAACATTCATTTTTCTGTGACAAGAAAAAACACAAAACATAATTTGCTCTATTCAGGTCACCAAAAATTTCTTACCACTCTCCATACTCTGTGAAAGTGAGATACTTGTTCTTCCTTCTTCCGGTAACTGACCTGACAGAAATTAAAAATGGTTCAGCATCTGACATACACTTTAGGCTCTCCTACACTACAGCTTCAAACAAAACTTGGCTGTCACGAACCCCAGGAAACAGAATTGTTTAACTTTATACAAAGAAAGCTGGAAAAGCACCAAAATCAGCCTGTTGTGTGTGCCCAGGAAGACTTCAAGGTATTTGTGCAGTGGGACCAAAAGTTCTTATGAAGCTATCAAAGAAAAAAAAAAGCATGTTGGTAAGGCTTTCGCTGGCTCCATGTGTGCTGTGTCCATGACAGGATCATTTCCTGATTGAGGACCAGAAAATCATTGTGAAGGTGTTGAAGGCACAAGCACAGAGTCAAAAAAGTAAATAAAAAGGATGTTTTTTGAATAATAAAGAAAATTGAAATGTGAAAAAGTGAGATACTGTCTTTTTGTTGTTGTTCATACCAGCAATACTTCTAGCCAACTTTCTTGAAGAATCCTTTTCTCTCTTCCTTCTTCCACAAACTAGTAGATTGGAAAGGAGAGGGAGGGCTGAAAGCTGAGCCTTTAGAAGCTAGTTTGAATTCATCAAGCTTTCACAATTGTCCCCTTGGTAATAGTAAGCCTTTCAAAGGCTATAATTTGCCAGGTTCCTTTTTTTATAGATGGGAAATACAAAACTACTTCTCTGCTGAGCATAACTCTCTAAGTACATGAGCTGATTTGTGCTGCTTTACCTTCCTCACATAAATAAATTAAAAGAAAGAAATGAAATTTTCAGAGTTGCCCTGTATAATAAAAGAAATGACACACAAGCTAACAGTTTGGTCTGGATGGCTAGTCATATCACTGCTTCTTATTTAACCTTCTTAAATATGAAAAATAGATTCTGATTTATTTAGATGGATTGGTAAACAATTGGTTGGGGGGTTGGTTTGGGGTACATCAGGAAGACATATTTATTCTAATTTTTTTCAGCTTGTCCTAGCCAATTCTGATTGAAGTGGCAAAGGTCATGGATCACCCTATTTATGTTGTTGCAATGTTTGGAATGGGTCAAAACTACATTGAAACAGTGTCATGAAGAGGCTCAAATGAAATAAAGTACACAATGTTTTGCAAAACTTAAAATACTGTACAAATGCTCATTATTGTAGTTGTAGTATATCTAGCTATTTAAACTGCTCATATCTAAAATGACAAGATTCCTATTAGTTTGTAAGTTCCTTCAGTGTGGGATACAATCTCTTGTATTTTCTCTCTCTCTCACCTCCTAGCAGATTAAGTACTGTTATAAAAAGAACAATGTTTTTTCTTTTTTTAATTAGAAAAATGGAAGTCTAGTCCTACCCCTCCCATGTACTCTCTTTCACAGATCCTTTACACAATGTCTGCCTCAGTTTTCTCATCTACAAAATAGGGTTTTTATAGAATATGGCTGGTCCTGAATCAGGATCTCCTAAAAATGATGGTGCCCCAATCAGGAGCTCTACAAACTGAATGATGTCACCTCTATCAGTAGGTATCTCGTCGTTCATAATTAAGTCGATAAACTTCATTATCATTTTGTCTGAATGATAATTTAATTTTTAAAGTATAGATTAAAAAACTCTACCTGATTATTACTCACAGTTAGTGGTATGGTAGAAATGATGGGAACCAGAGTTGGAAATGCTCACATTCTAATAGAGTTTGTTAAAGAAAAAAAGAGGAGAGGTGGCCAGGTGGCACAGTGAATAGATTACTGGCCCTAGAGTCAGGAGAACCTGAGTTCAAATCCTGCCTCAGACACTTGACACACTTACTAGCTCTGTGACTTTGAGCCAGTCACTTAACCCCAATTGCCCTCAAAAAAAAAACAGAAAAAGAAAAGAAAAAGAAAAAAAGAGGAAAGGAAAGCATAGTCTGGCATGTACACTAATTGTTAGGAGAAAAAGTTTCAAAGGGTCAGTTTCTGGGTAGGTATGATCCTGTGAACTAAAATTATTCAGGGAACTTAAACTGAGGGATAGGACAATCAAGTATGAAATTCTGAAGACAAAATGAAACAGTTACAATGAGAAGAAAAAAAAGGACTTGTTTGAAGAAATCAAAATGCAAGTTAGGCACCAACCAACTTAAATTTTTAAAAGATATTCATCAAACAAAGGTTGTAACTGAAGATATATAGATATAGATATATAGATATATATGAATATGAATATGATGTAGCCCTATAAAACTAGTGTCAAAAGTACTAAATCTCAGAATAAGCTGAGGCTGGAAAGAGACAAGAAAGCAAAAGAAATGGGTTTGGTTTGGTTTGGCTTTAAGAAAGGAGAAAAAATTAAGAAGTGACAGGATGACTGTTTTGGGGAGATGATACAATAAAAACTGACAGGAGAAAACAGAACTGCTCGATTCTTAATTTGCTTTTGTTTTCTCTGCCAAGGAGAATGACCTTTTCATTATTCACTTAAATCACTCAAATTCCTTCAGAATCAAAAATCTTGAGCCCCTACTGATGTGTTAGGTTTTGTAAAGTCATAGGATACAGTGGATAAAAATAATCAACTTTTAATCAAACAGCACAGCAAATTAAGTAACAAAAAAGATCCTAAATGTATATGTGGAAAATACTTTACTACAGAAAAGTGCACCCCTGGTGGGGGAGGGTACACTCAGAGACAAAACTTGACATGCGTGTAGGGCAATTGCATAGGGACATAAGTGTTCAGAAAATATTCAGAGCTGAAGCATGAATCTGAGGTTGATGAATCAATGATATTCTCTAGTGAAGTCATCACAATGGGTACCACATTTGTGACCCCCTTTAGACATTGCATCATCACTACTCTCTTCTTGTAGACATTGACTTCATCTCGGCTACCACCCATTGAGGATTAGTAGTTAGCAAAACTTTTCCTGGTAACAGAGATTTAAAGTTCCTTTAGAATTTAGAAGTCATGGGGGCGGCTAGGTGGCGCAGTGGATAGAGCACTGGCCCTGGAGTCAGGAGTACCTGAGTTCAAATCCGGCCTCAGACACTTAACACAAAAACTAGCCGTGTGACCTTGGGCAAGTCACTTAACCCCAACTGCCCTCCAAAAAGCAAAAATTAAAAAAAATTAAAAAAAAAGAATTTAGAAGTGACAATGGATTTTAGATCATGTGCTGCAAATTTCCCTAGCTATGCTGTGCAATTCTGAATGTAATGCTAATGCGGATTTAAGGGAAGGGAAATGCAATTCAGCCCTCAACTTAGTAGATGCAGTTGCTTATTTAGCCACAGACTATGAAGGTATTAAACTGATAATAAAATTGAAGCCGCACTCTGTGATCACATTAACAATTTTGGAACAATTTGAAATTGAATCAGAAGGCACCTATATAATTGACTGAGCAAGCAAAATAGCCATAACCATGGGGGTTTTAAATAAAGCAAGTAGAAGGTGTGCAGATGTGGGGATATTTTGTAGAGAACACACCAAGGAAAAGGTGGAAAGTGAAGGGGATTTATTTATTTACCTCAATGTCATTGTTCATATATCTAGCGACAATTTTCCCAGAAGTTTGAAAGTTAATCAGTTCTGATACAAAATGGATAATTTTGATTATAGTAAATTAAAAATGATTTTACAAGTAAAATCAATGTAGCCAAGATGAGAAGTAAAACAGAAATTGGGGGCAAATTTTATGGACAGTTTCTCAGATAAAGGTTTCATATTTCAAATATATAGAGAACTTTTGTCAAAGGTACCATAAGCCATTCCTCAGCTGATAAATGTTCAAAAGATATGAAGAGGCAGTTTTTGGATGAAGCTATGTATACACATGTGTGCTTGTATACATACACATGCATACATATATACACATACATTCATAAGAAAAATACTCTAAATAATTATTGATTGATTAGAGAAATGCAAATTAAAACAACTTTAAGATATTTCATACCTATCAGATTGGCCAAAATTACAGGATGGGAAAATGACAAATGGAGGAGATATAGGAAAATTGGGACAATAATACACTGTTGGTGGAATTGTGAACTGATTCAGTCATTTTGGAGAACAATCTGAAATCGGGGCAGCTAGGTGGCGCAGTGAATAGAGCACCAGCCCTGGAGTCAGGAGTACCTGAGTTCAAATCCAGTCTCAGACACTTAACACAAAAAACTAGCCGTGTGACATTGAGCAAGTCACTTAACCCCAACTACCCTCCAAAAAGCAAAAAAAAAAAAAAAAAAAAAAAAAAAAAAGAACAATCTGAAATCATACCAAAAGAGATATAAAACTGTGCATGCTCTTTGACCCAGAAATTCCACTGTGAGTTCTGTTTACCAAAAGTGATCAGGGAAAAGGGGGAGAGAGTATTCTAAAATATTTATATCAGCTTTCTTTGTGGTGGCAAAGAACTAGAAATTGAGGGGATGCCCATCATCAACTCTACCATCAACTAAATGAGTTGTGGTATACAATTGTGAGGGAATACTACTATGCTGTAAGAAATTATGAGAAGGTTTACTTTAGAAAAGCATGGAAAGGTTTGCATGAAAAAATGAAGAATAAAATGAGCAAAAGCAAGAAAGCATAGTATACAGTAATAGCAATATTGTTTGAAGAATACCCATGAATTACTAAACTATTCTAAGTATTCTAAATATTCAAGTCAACTACAAATGAGCTATGAAAGAAAATGCTATCCACCTCCAGAGGAAAAATTGATAAATATAAGTGTGCATTGTATGGTTTTACATATGTGTGTATATGTGTGTGTGTGTGTGTGTGTGTGAAATAGTGGTCTTCTCTAGAGCTGAGTGGGGAGGTAAGGACAGAGACAGTTCAGAAATACAACAAATATATAACAAATGTAACCCCCCCAAAATTATTAAATTTAAAAAGAAAGTACAGGAGAAAAAAATTTAAAAGACAGAAAGGATGATATAACTATAAGGCATCATGATGTTTAAAAAAAAGCTTTATCAGTTTAAGAGATATTAAGGTGCACTTGAGAGACAGACATAGCTAACCCAGTTAGACACAGACACAAAAATGCAGTTAGTCAAGCATCATCAAGGAAGGGAATCTCTGGCTGTAGAGAAGAGAACCAGCTATGGACTCAAGAGAGAATTAGCCCTGGCAATCAAATATAGAGCAGATGTTCAGAATCCAATTAAACAGCTTTCCCAGGAAAGAGGTAGCTACATGAGGGGAACCAGATGAGCACTCTGGACTCTGGGTAAGAATAAAGAGAAAATTGACTTCCAAGCCCTATAACATCAAGAGTCATAAGTACCTTCCCCACATTTAGATACTTCACCTAATGCCTCACTATTACATTTGATATCACTTTTCCCATGGACAGTGTATATTTGAAAAAAAAGAATTAACCCATAGTTTTAACAACTGGTAGAATGTTTTGTAGAAGCTGTTTTTCTTTGCCATATTTTCAAAGCCCCTCTCCAATTCCTCACAAAGGAATGAAAGTATTCAGTGATTCTTGAAGGCTGTGCCAGTGGAGCACAAGCTTCAGAAGTTTCTGCGATGCTAGAAAGGTTTAAAGCATGGCTCCATAGACAATCTTTTTTCTGAGGACTGTCTTTGCTAATCATGAAAAGTCACATAATCAGTAGAATTATCATGTAGTGCTGAAACATTTGGACAATGTTAAATTTGTGAAACAAAGAATTTTTTTTCTTTTTTGGAGGGGAGAGAGCAGAGCAGCTGGGGTTAAGTGACTTGCCCAAGGTCACACAGTTAGTAAGTGTAAAGTGTCTGAGGCAAGATTTGAACTCAAGTCCTCCTGACTCCAGGGCCAATGCTCTATTCACTGTGCCATCTAGCCACCACACAAAGACATTTTTTAAAAATTTCCAGAACTCTGGGACCCCCTTCCATGTCTGAAGTAGTGATAGCATGGTGGTGAGAAATAGGACAGTGGGTACTGAAAACCTCAGGTTTTAGTCCATCAAAAACATTTATTTAACTATTGGCATAGGAGATCCTTCTCTAAAGATCAAAAATCATTTTAATCCTAACATTTTGGGCATAAATGAAATGAGAAAAAGGAAGAAGATTTAGATAAATAGAAGAATTGCTCACAAGTATTCCTTGGAGAGGAAAAGAAAAGAGTTGACAGAAGGTGTTTTGGCTTTTATCCCAAAGCTTCAAGAATTGTTATTTCAAGGGATATGTGGTTGTTACTTAATGTAGTGTTAAATAAAATAAAATAAAAATAAATAAAAATAAAATTTTAAAAAGATGAAAAAATCCTATCTCATTTACCAACAATATTTGCTGAGGGAAAACTGGCAGAGAAGCTCTACGAAGGATTTGTTAAGACCCTCCAAATCCAATCATCACACATTCTGCTGCTGGGTGACTTCTAAGGGAGGGTGACAAAAGGTAAGGGTGATGAGAAGTATAGGAACAATTGTTTTAGTGGGAAGAATAGAGAGAGATCAAGGACTTGGAGATTATAAAGAAGCTTAATGCCTTTATATAATGAGCAATTTCTTTAATAGATAAGAATTGGTAGGCAATAAACTTGACAAGCACCAAATAAAATCATGAAAAAATTAAAATGACTACATTTGTAAAGACAGGAAAAGAGTAATTGTGGACATGAAAGTTAGCCCTGAATCAGCTGTCTGTGCACAGATTTTTGTCTCATCAAAGGTAAGATGAGAAATTATAATAAAAATAAAGTTAAAAATGAGAAGATATGACATGAGATTAAGAAGATTTAACTTTGAACTTTGTAAACAAGCTATTGAAAATGTAAATGGGAAATGGACAACAGAAATGACGTTACCTGCTTTAATAATTTCAGCAAGAAGTTAAACCAATATAAATTAATTGCTGCAACAAGGAGATCAAATGAGCCAAAAAGGACCTTATTCAGAAAACATTTGTCAAATAGAAAGAGAAATTGCCACAGGGATAACAAGGTTAGAAGGCAAATTCAGGAGAGACCATCAAAGACACTGGAGCAAAGAAAGCAATGCAGTCTAGCTTTCACTTATAACTAATCCAATAAAATTTATAGAGTAGGAGATAGAGTGAACAGATGAAAAAATTAAGTGAGAAAATTATATTATATATACATATACATACACATACACATATATGTATGTACACGTATATGTATATGCATGTATATGTGTGTATATAGTTATATGTATATTGTGTATATATGTATACACATACACATATATACATGCACACATACATATACTGAGTCACTTTTATTTTCAGCCCAGGTCAATATAGGGAGGCAGAGGTCAACAGACAGAGGAAATAAGAGTTTCTCTAAGAAAATACTAGAAAGAACACTTCCAACTCTAGGAGTCTACTACAAGAGCTTGATTTTTCTCTCCAAAGTCACCAATGTTGTTTCAATTGACAAATCTAGTGGTCTTTTTCTCAGTCTTCATCTTTTGTTTCCCTCCTACAGACTTTGACATGGTCAATCACCTTCTTGATAATCTGTTCTCCCCAGGTTCTCATAATTCTGCTCTTTTGGGTATCCAACTACCTGTCTGATCATTTTTCAGTCTCCTCTGCTGGAACTTCATCCAGATCACATAGATTAAACATACATATCTCCTAATTCTTTATCCTGTCTGTCTTCTCCATCTATACTATTATCCTTGATGATCTCATCAGCTCCCAGGAATTCAATTTTCCTCTTTGTAAGATAGTTCTCAGATATATTTATATATCTCTACCCTGTCTTCTTAACTCCAGGCTCATATTTCCAATCATCTTTTGACATACATCAAGTTAGATGTTTCTTAGACATATTAAAAACAAAATATCCAAAACTTAACTCATTACTCTCATACCCAAACTCTCCTATCATCCTAACTTCCAACTACCATCTGCGTTGTCATCCAGGATCACAACTCAGTTGTCATCTTGGCATTGTACTCCTGACTCTATCATTTCTCATATTCAATCAATTTCCAAGTTCTATAAAATCTAGTTTTATAACATCTTCCTTTATAAAAGAGAACTCCCTTCCCTCCTCAGACACTTCCACCACCCTGGTATAGACCCTCATGACCTCAAGTCTAAACTTCTGAAATATCCTTCTGATTGCTCTCCCTTTCTCAAATTTCTCCCCAATCCAGTTTATCCATCACTCAGTTATCAAGGCAATCTTCTTAAAGCACAGGTCTGATCATCTGCCCCTTTCCCAATTCAACAAAGTTCAGTGGTTCCCAATTACTTCCAAAAATAGATTTTAAAACTTCTCTTTGGCTTCTAAAGCTCTTAATAACCTAGAATGAAATATTATTGTGCTCTAAGAAATGATGAAAGGGATAGTTTCAGAGAAACCCAGAATGACTTATATGAACCAATGAAGAATACAGTGAGCAGAGCCAAGAAAAATATATACAAGAGTAACAGCATTAAAAAGGCAAATAACTTTGAAAGACTTAACTCTAATAAATGCATTGGTCAATCATGATTCCAGAGGACTGAAGATGAAGGACACGTGGGCCCTAATCAGAGTCCGAGGAATGCTCACATTAGAAAAAGAAACGACACTAAAGGATAAAGATAGAAAAACAATCACCTTGGATCAAATACAAAGTAGAGATCTGTGCTGGAGATGATAGCATTTGGAGAGGATTAATGAAGTGAGTTATAAAATATCTAAGGGAAAATATTTCAAAGACATGAAAAAATTATCTGATGTTATGGAGGCCAAAAGAAAACACAATGAAAAAACCCCCAACTTACCAATAACTACCAACCTATATACCAATTCTCATACTCACATACATATATGTATGTATATATGTACACATTCGTACACATATCAATGTGGTATATGTGTGTGCATACTATACAGAATACTTATAAGAGTCACCTGTATGCTAAGTGAAGTCTTCTTTGAAGACAGTAATAGAGAACAAGAAAATTTATACAAATGATCTTCAATTAACTACTTTCTTCCTCATGACTGAAATATATAGAAAATATAAGATCCCATTTTGCTTATTGTTGGTTGCTTATAAGACAATATAATGCTACCTTATAAGAGAAGTGTGGAAACTGCCACAGCTGTTAGTGATTCTGTCTCCTGAAGACTGCTCTGGATGCTGCTGTTTGGGGCCTCCTTGGTGCTAGAACTGTGTGGCTCATGGTGGACTGTTCTCAGCTCCCAGCATGCTGCAATAGACCTTTCCTGTCAGACTGCTAGGCTGCCTTTAGCAGGAGATTTCTTTCTCCCTGCCCCTTTGTGGGTTCTGTAGCTCAAAAATTTGTTCAGAGTTATTTTTTACACGTATTGTAGGTGGCAGGAAATGGAGCCAGGAAGAAGTCCTGTTTGTATTCCACCATCTTGGCTTTGCCCTCTCTTATAAGATTTTTCAATTGCCTTTTTGAACTTTTCCACGAGTTATTTCTGGGCTTGAGACCAGTTTATATTTTTCTATAAACACCAAAGAGAAAGTAAAAGATCAGTCTGGAACTGTTGGTGCTGAGTGGAGAATAGCACAGTCTGGCCCCTACCCCCAGGGCAAGAGGTGGCAGAGGCATGGTGGCTGTACAGGCTCCCTCAGGAGCTCCTAGCCTGCAGATTTTAGGGAACCAAGCAACCATCAGAGGGTAATCTCTCTTGCTTCAACCTGCTTGGATCTGGATCACAATCTTGGATGGTGGTCCTGGAGTGTGTAGCCAGTGTGCCAGAGCTCATGGGGGCTGCATTGAAGGTGGTCTCCTAATAGCTCCAGCAGCTGCAAAAACCCCAGTGATTTGGGATATAGCTGTCTCCAATCTGGAAGCTGAGTTCTACCCTGGCAAAGAGCTCAAAAATCAAGTAAGCGATTTGCAATCTGAGCAAGCAGAGGAAGGAAAATAGACCATAGGATCCTTTTTGAGGGGACAAAAAGGATCAAAGCATGGAATGAGAGGAAGACAACAAATTCAGAAATCCTGCATCAAAAGCGTCAAAGAAGAATATAGCTGGTGATAGGCCCTGGAAGAGCTCAAAAAGGATTTAGAAAATCAAGTAAGAAAAATGGAGGAAAAATTAGGAAGAAAAATGAGAAAGATGCAAGAAAATCATGAAGAGAGAATCAACAACCTGCTAAAAAATGCCAAAGAAAAATAATACCTTAAAAAATAGACTAACTCAACTGGCAAAAGCAGCCCAAAAAGACAGTAAGGAGAAGAATGCCTTAAAGAGTCAAATTTGCCACATGGAAAATGAATTTCAAAATCTCACTGAAGAGAATGATCCCTTCAAAATTAGACTGGGGCAAATGGAAACTAATGACATTATGAGAAATCAAGATACTATTAAACATATCCAAACAAATAAAAACGTAGGAGGCAATGTGAAATATCTCATGGAAAAACCACTAACCTGGTACATAGATCCAGGAGAGATAATTTAAAAACTATAGGATTACCTAAAAGCCATGATCAAAAGAAGAGCCTAGAAATCATCCTTCGAGAAATTATCAAGGAAAATTGCCCTGACATTCTAGAACCAGAGGGCAAAATAGAAATGGAAAGAATTCACCAATCACCTCTTGAAAAAGATCCCAAAAAGAAAACTCCTAAGAATATGGTAGCCAAATTCCAGGGTTCCCTGGTCAAGGAGAAAATATTACAAACAGCCATGATGAAATAGCTTGAGGACTGTGGAAACACAATCAGGATAACACGAGATCAATCAGCTTCTACATTAAGGTATCAGAGGGCGTGGAATATGATATTCTGGAGTTCAAAGGAGCTAGACCAAGAATCACATACCCAGGAAACCTGAATTTAATGTTTCAGGGGAAAATATGGTCATTCAATGAAATCAAGGCCTTTCAAGCATTATTTTTTTTTTGCTTTTTGGAGGGCAGTTGGGGTTAAGTGACTTGCCCAAAGTCACACGGCTAGTTTTTTGTGTTAAGTGTCTGAGACCGGATTTGAACTCAGGTCCTCCTGACTCCAGGGCTGGTGCTCTATTCACTGCGCCACCTAGCCGCCCTCAAGCATTCTTAATGAAAAAAATTAGAGCTGAACAGAAAATTTGACTTTCAAATACAAAATGCAGGAGAAACATGAGAAGGTAAACAGGAAAAAGAAATAATAAAGAACTTATCAAGGTTGAACTATTTACATTTCTACCTGGAAAAACAATAATTGTAACTCATGAGACTTTTCTCAGTGTGAGGGTAGTTGAAGGGAATATGTGTGCGTGTGTGTGTTTGTGTGTTCATGTATATGTTTATATAGGAGGGTATAGGTGTGCTTAAATTCATATGTGAATGTGTGTATATAGGTGTACATGTATACATAGACAGAGGGCACAGGATTAGTTGAATAGGAAGGGATGGTATCTGAGAAATAAAAATAAAAGGTAAGAGAGGAATATAATGAAAGAAGATAGGGAGAGATAGAATAGGGTAAATTATCTCATATAAAAAAGGCAAGATAAAACTGTTACAATGGAGGGGAAGAACAGGAAGGTAAAAGGGAATGGGGCAACCTTACTCTAATTGAATTTGGCTTAAAGAGGGAATAAAACACACACTCAATTGGGTATCTTACCCTACAGGAAAGTAGGAGGGAAGGGGACAAGAATGGGGACAATAAAAGGGAGGGCAGAAGGTGGGAAGGATATAGTTAAAAGCACACACTTTTGAAAAGGGACAGGGTCAAAGTAGAAAATAAAAAGTGTGGAGTGTGATAGAATGGAGGAAAATATCTTTTACATACATACACACAGACACACACACACAGACACACATATATATATATACACACATATATGTATATATGGAGAGAGTTATATAAATGTATATATGAATATATATATAGTATGTACACATATAAATATATATCTCTATATATAGTTATATAGTTATAGTTTCATAATATATCTACTATGGAAACTTTTTTATAATTACACATGCACAACCTATATTGAATCACTTATCTTCCCAGTAGGGGCAGTTGACAAGTGAAAAAGGGAAAGAATCTGCAAATCAAAGTTTTAAAAACAAATGCTAAAAAAAAATTGTTGTTGTTGTCGTTCTTTAGCATTCAACTGGGAAACAAGATATACAGGCACTGAGGTATCAAACTCCATCTTGCCCTACTAGAAAGTCAGAGGGGAGATGATGGAGGGAGGACGTAAAAGACAGCAGACTAGGGGAGAGGTATTCAGTGGGCTTGCTATTTTGGGGTGTGGAGTAGGGGAGAGACAGGGAGAAAATCTGTAGCTCAAAATCTTGTGGAAATGAATGTTGAAAACTAAAAATAAACAATTTTTTTAATTCCTTAAGGGAACCTTATTTAAATTTTGCATCTCCCACAGATACTGTGTATTATTCATTCAATAAGTCCTTAATATATATGTTGTATCATGTGTTATACTACATTTCAATTAGAACCACATAAGTTTGGGAGAAAAACATCAATAACCATGGTTAAACAGAATCTCCATGTACACAAGACCTCAGGTCCATACACTGAGAGAGCAGCAAGGATGACAAGTGGTATAGATTTCGAGGTCTTTCAATCCTAGGCCAAAGGATTTCATTCTTGTAGAATTCTTTTTCTAGGCTCCACAAAATAATATCTAAGGGCAAGTGACCAAAATATCAAATGCAAAAAGCAAAAAAGTTTAAAGTGTATGGTACCTGCCAAGTCTAGGAAGGCATTTTGATGTTCCATTTATTCCCAACCTTCAAGGAGTCCAAGTTATCTATTTTGCTCCACAGCTGTTCTGAAACGAATAGGCCACAGGGTCCAATTCTCTTAAAGCTGCTGGGACAGCAGCTAATTTGGGAACCTTTTTTTTCTTTCCCATCATGAGTCTCTCTCCTTTAAGTAGTAATTTGAAGAAAAGAAAGTTAATTTTAGGGATCTGTCTAGCTCATGAAAAGAAAACAATTTTTTTTAGAAATGAAACCCTGCAAAGTCAAAATTGCTTTTCCCCCCCTTCCCCAGGCAACAACATGGAAGTTTCTTACTGTCACTCCCTTGGTTGGATGAAAGCCAAAAGTGGTTTATTTCTGAGACATAATTTCACAGAGGAGGAAAAGTTCTCATGGAGGGTAAATGCATCTACTTATTAAAGATCAGTCTCCTCTAGCTGAGTGATAGAAAGGCCCTCTCAGGATGAAAACTATAGTTCAATGGAAAATGTAAGTGAGACAAATATTCAAATAACCTAGGTTTGTGGATGTAAACAATTAAAGAAATAACATTTCATTCTATTCCAGATTTCAAAATTGCCTAACTGTTCTGGTTAACTTACCTGGTTAATCATCCAACTCTCAGCAAATGGGTGCCCTAGAGCCCAGTTCTTCAATAATCCAAAGGAGTAGAGTACTATGGAAAATATTCAGAAAAATCAAGTCTTAATGCTCATACTTAAAGATACACACATATACAGATGTCAGTGCTTACTACAATGAGGAGGAAGGACTAGGACTATGCATTTATATGGAAACTACTGTGTGCCAGGCACTGTGCCAAGTGCTTATCAATATTATTCCATTATTCCATTCCATCTCACAACAACCATAGGAGATAGGTGGTATTATTATCCTAATTTTACAAGTGAGGAAACTGAGGCAAACGGAGATCAAGTGACTTAGTGTCTCACAGCTAATACACAAAGGAGACCAGATTTAAATCCAAGTCTTTCAAATTCCAAGCCCATTGTTCTATCCATTGGACCAGCAGTTGTCTCTAGATATACTCCATCCTCACCAGAGATTTGTGATATTGTATTCAGTTCTCCACACCAAATTGAAGTAAGGATATTAGAGAGGGGCCAAAGAACTGAGGGGGCATCATAACTTCTCTCAAGTACCAAAAAGCTGTTTGGTAGCGTGGAAAAAAAGCATAAACTTGTTCTATTTGGCCCCTGAGGGCAGTACCAGGAGCAATGGGTGGAACTTCAAAGAAGAAGCTACTTTAAGCTTGATCTTAAGAAAAGCTTTCTAGCAATTAGAGCTGTCCAAAGGTGGAATATTTTCCTTGGTAAATGAGGGAAGGGGTCCCTTTCTCTAGAGATCTAAAAAAAGAAGTTAAATGACCACATGCCTGTGTTGTAAATGGAGATATGTTGAGGTGGGACACAGGTTTGGCATTGAATCACTTGGATACTGAGGTCCATTCCAACTCAAATTCTGTAAAATTAGGAGGACAGCCACCTCAATTTTCCATATGCTTTTTAAGTATAGGACAAGTCACCAGTATTACATTTTCCCCTTACTAAGTATCTAATGAAGAGAAAAGCCATTTTAAACTAAGTTCAGAATGACAGTGAATCTAGAGTAAGTTACTCAGCTTAAAAGACTTCATGACCATCCCAAGCTATTTATCATTTTCACACACTGATGATTTTAACAAATAAACAAATTACCAAGAGCCAAAAAGGGCTTTTGAAAAATACATTAAGGTAATTTGCAAATAATTGCAGTGTGCTGGGCTATTATGACTTTGACTTTTGAAGTATAAAATCTCCCTGAGATAATGATGATAATCATGTTGAAAACAGTTACTACCCTTTAATTTTCTAAGACAAAACAGAGGTCTTTGGCAATTCTGGACAGGGTCATTTTAATTGAACATCTGATGGAAGAGCAATTAGTAGGAAAAGCAAAGAGGTTGTAATAGTCAGCCTGGCTCTTTGCCCCTGCAGTCCGCCAGTTCCCACAGCTGGAGCTATGTGACCCCCAACCACAGGCTTAGCAGCATCCCAGACACTGGAAGCACTTTAGCCACTTGGTAGGGGTATTAGGAAGACATATCCACAGACCAGGTGGCCAAACAACAAGCCAATGTCAGTTGGTTTTCCTCTAACCTTGTATGCTGGTTTTACTGACTGAGTCCTTCCTTTACCCATTCCAATCAAGGCCATTCCCTGTGTCCCATTCACTTGGGTACCCTATGCCCCGGGCCTTTTGCAAGCTGGAATCCTCACCTATTTCTGGGCCCACACTGTCTGGGCCAAAACTCCCTGACAGTGACTTCCTGACTATCTAGACATCCACATCCTGCCTATTCCTAGCTGAAATCCATCTAAAATTTGTCACCAGAATTCCTCCAGTGCCTTGCCTTCAGATTAGATTCAAAGTCATAAATCATTAGAACTAGAAGAGATATAGAGATATAGAAAACCACTATATCAGTTGTTTCAGTTTCAAATTATGCATCTATTTTAAGCTTAAATTACCAAAACATTACTCTGAATATTTTAGTTCTTCTATAGTTTATCAATATCTTGTATTTCTATGCAAGCTATTTCTTTTGGAAATAAATTTTATTTCTCTAATTAAATGTAAAGATAGTTTTCAATATTCATTTTATGAGATTTTGAGTTCCAGTTTTTTCCCTCCCTCACATTCCCCTTGCACAAGACAACAAGCAATCTAATATAGGTTATGCATGTGCATTCATGTCAACATACTTCTTCTATCATCATGGTATGAAAGAAAAAACAGAACAAAAGGGAAAAGCTACACAAGAAGTGGAAAGAGTATGCTTTCATCCGCGTTCAGTCCCCATGTTATTTCTCTGGAGGTGGATAGCATTTTCCATCATGCATGTATTGGAATTGTCTTGGATCATTGTAGTGTTGAGAAGAGGTACTTCAATCATAGTTGATGATTCATGAAAGTCATTTCTGATCAACCATCTTTCATAGCAGAGCCTTCTGATCAAAGAAAAACAGCAAACACAGACCGGGCACAACTTGTGAACTTCTTTGGGTCACCCATTGGTTAGGCTAGACATAGACTTTCAAACCAGTTGGTTGCTGAGGGTCACATGACTAGTTGGTGCAGGTCACATGACAGGTTACCCTAGAGATGAACTGATGATGATTGGTTGTCAAGAGTTACGTAACAAACAAGAGACTGAGCAGTGGCAAAACTACGTTTTTCACAGGTCACCTGAAACCCTTTGACAAACCTCAAACAGCCAATGGGTCGCATGCTGTGCTGGCCTGAGTAAGCACAGACCCAAGTGATGCACATACTCCGGCAGTGGCTCCCACTCCCCAATCTCACTTCCTACAGCAGGGATATAATTGTATTTCCCAATTTGTTATATGGACATTACAGTTAATAAAAACTCAGGGGTTACCACTTTTCCCTAGATTCCTTATTCTTTCATACTATGGAATAACATTCTATTATATTCATGTAGCACCATTTGTCTACCGATTTCCTATTCAGTGCATACCCACTTTTATCCAGGACTTTGGGGGGGGGGGGCAGGAAGTTGCTTTTGCTTTTGTTTTGCTATCACAAAATACTAATATATTTGCACTACTACTGACAGTCTTCAAAAATATTGTTACTATGCTCATGTATTTTTCTGGGGGGAAAAAGGATCTTATAATATGACTTGAGTATTTGAGATTCCTAACTTAAACTACTGCCTCTCTTCATTACACAAGGAGGTGAAATGCCTGCAGTCCCACAGGTAGTTTGGAACCATTTCTCCTGGTTCCTAATTTTTCCTTTATCTCAAGTTGCAATTTGTTCCTCTTACTCATGGCTGAGGACTTCCTTAATCAATTGCCCATTGGGTGTGTGTAAGGATGGGTGCATCTAGCTAGTTACCCAGTCCCATTTATCTTCTAAACCCTAGTATTGAAAGACATCATAGATTTTTTCAAGTCAAATTTCATTCATTTCTAATTACCGTTCATTGTTATCATGGGTGGCTAGCTCTTTGATAAGGAAAAAAAAAAGCCAGACATTTCTATTGTGGAGTGTACTGACATTAATACAAGGAAATACTTTACAATTATTCAGGTTACCCAGATCAAAGCTTTAATTTTACAGAGGAAGAAACTGATACTAAGGAAATTCAAATGACTTGCAGAAGGTCACGGAGGTAGTAGCAGTAGATGCAGGATTCAACGGCCAAACTATTGACTCCAAATCTAATGCCATTTCTACTACATCTTGTTGTTTATCATATCATATCATACCATATCATATCAATCATATCAATCACATCATATCATATCATGTCATGTCATATCATATGTCTATCACACCAATGGTTTGACAAATGAATGGGCTTCCTCACAAAGTTATTAGGACCTCATCAGTGGAGGTGTTCAATCAAAAGCATGCCATTTGTCAGGGACATTGTAGAGGGAACCACATGCTGAGCTAGTCATATACCCACATATCACAGCCTAGAATTTCATGATCTACATGGTTTTTCTCATGTGGAGAGTTAAGTCAAGTTCCTTTGATTTTTCCGGAGATCATTTCAGAGGCTTGGCCATGTTGTAGAGTTGAATGTAATAAGCTCAATGGAGTGTGAAAATAGGAACATTTGAAGAACTTCATCTTCTAAAGAAATATCTCTACCGTTTGGAACAATGCCTATGGTAGTATGTAAGTGACTTAAGGGCAGGGTTCACTCACTTTGGGTTCTGTAGCCCCAGCACGTAGTGTAGTTCCTGCAATGAAATGAGTCTGATAAATGCTTGCTGACCTATTTCAGAGATACTTTGAAGACACAGTGAGATTGGCCTAGAATTGAATAAGAGAATAAGAGTGAGCAAAATTGAATTTGGGAAATCATGCACCATTTTCAATGATCCCAACCAAGTTCTTCCCTGAAACAACCCCCCCCCATTTTTTAAAAATTATTTATTTAATTTTAGTTTACAACATTCAGTTCTTTTTTTTTTTTTTGCTTTTTGCAGGGCAGTTGGGGTTAAGTGACTTGCCCAGGGTCACACAGCTAGTTTTTGCATTAAGTGTCTGAGGCCAGATTTGAACTCAGGTACTCCTGACTCCAGGGCCGGTGCTCTATTCACTGCGCCACCTCCCCTCCCCCATTTTTAACACCAACATTCTCTGGTGCTAGACAGCAATGAATCATGCAATCCCATGATTTCCAAGGGATAAGATTTGTGGGCCGAACAGAGGGAGGCAGAAAGATACCCACTGGACATAAATTGGCTACAGCATATTACCAACAAGGAATTGCTCTCAAAGAGTGCTGTAAAAGATATCATCAAAAAGATATATTACCAGAAAAGGAACCAGGCCAGTTAGGTAGGACGACCAAGAGATAAGAAACCAACAGTTTATGTGCTACCCTGAAACCCACATAATGCCAAGAGACTTCCAGCAAGTCAGGAGGAACTCCTGTGCAGGATTTATAGGATGATTCAGATAAGAGTTGTGTATGTTGAAATGTGAATGGGTAGCATTGTACACTCTCTGAAGGTGTACAAACATCAGTGAGAAAATAGATCAGTGTAAAGAAACAATGCACTGAAATTTGAAAGACGGTTCCTACATGGGTTGGCAGCTGGCAGGAGATCATACAAGTAAGTGACAAGATTTGAACACACGTTCTCTAACTCTAGAGTCAGTACTCTTTTTAATGCCCTACCTCCCATTGAATGATATTAAGTCACTAATATGTCCTCCTTCCCTTCATGCAGAAATTATACACAGAATGTTTCAGCCAGATGTGGAATAGGTCTCTCCTTAATGCTCTGCCCCTGTGTGAATGAATGAAAAAAACATTTGAACACTTGGTATGTGCCTAGTACTGTGCTAAGTGCTGGGGATACAGATAGAAAAGAGAGACAACCCATGATGTTAGGATCTCACACGCTAATTGTGAAAGATAATACATATATGAGGGTTCGGTTTCAAGGACGATGTCAAAATCTGAAGATCCTAAGAGTACAGAACCTGGGTATTTACAAATCCTAGGAGTTGTGAAGATATTTCAGAGTCATTGTACCCACAGAGAAGAAAACATAGAAAGGAGAAGAACATTGACCATTGGGCAGTGAGTTTGAGAAACTGAGTGAAGCTGGGATTTTGAGTTCATTTAAATGATGGTGAGGTTGGCATTGGGGAGTATCAGTGTTTGGCCAAGAATGAAAAAAAGTAAAGGTGTCACTGACAGAAAGGTTGTGATTAAGCTCAGGGACAGCCTGTGGGAAAAGTGTTCCTACTTACCAGCAGCTCCATTTGAAAGCCCTCTAGGTACCCCCAGATCAAGTTTGGGGCTCCATGGGGCAGAATAAAGGCAAGGAGATTTATATATGGCACCTGTTCTTATTCACCTAGGAGGATACTTGAAGTCAAGGCACGGCCATGCAGTAATTAGATCATGATATAGTGGGATAGGTGCAGAAACTGGTGTCAGGAAATTCAGTTTGTTAACCTATAAAATGGGGACTATATTGTTTTTCTGGTACTAACTGCCTCAAATAATGGTTGTGGGGAAAATAGTTGTTAAACTGTTGTTGATAAAATTGTTATTATTAGGTAACTTAATAATATGGCAAGAACTACATCCAATATGTCATCTCTACCCTCTAACATAGTCCAGAAGAATGTTTGGCACTCAAGTGCTCAATGCCTATTGATTGACTGGTTGAACAGTCTTAAAAAGACATCCTAGAGATCTTCTGCATGCCTGTTTACCTCATGGCTGCAAAGTCTATTGACTTTTTTTCTTTATTAGCACTTTATTTTGTTATTTATACTAAGGTGAGAGAAAATTGTTTTGCTGATGCTTTCTAACTCAGAACTTATTATGAACAAGGCATCTCTCTCACCCCAACATCACCTATAAATAAATTACCAACTCTAAAAATGAAGTGTTTTGATAAAAGATGCATTAATGTAATCTGAAAATAATTACCGAAAACAGGGCTATTATAGCTTTGACTTCTGAAATATGAATGACTTTAGGACTGATGAAGCAATAAACTGCTTTTTCAAAGAGATATTTAAATGGCATTGAAAAAATAGCACTACAATAAAAGAGAGGAGACCGGAGTTCTGTATTCTGTGGTCCAAAGTACCAAGTATAAGCTATGTGTCCTTGGCCAAAACATTTCCTTTATTGGATCTCATTTTGCCTCAGGGAACAGCATGGAACAATAGGAAAAAATGCAGGATTTGGATTCAGAGGATTTGAGTTCAAATCCAGCTTTGTCTCATACTATCTTTGTGATCGTTGAGAAATTTCTTAAAATGTCTTGGCCTTAGTTTCCCCAGATGTAAAATGAGGTTTGGTTAGATGGCTTCTAAGTTCCCTTCTGGTTCTAAATCCATGATTCCATGATCTTATGCTAACAATGATTCAATACAACAAACATTTATTAGGGGAATGCACCATGCTGAACATTATGTTAGGTAATGGGGATGACACCATCATCAAACTTATAGTCCAGAAGATGGGTTAGATATAGACATAGAATATTAGAGATAAACATCATTCAGGCTAATTCCCTCCTTGTAGAAATGAAAAGAAGGAAGATGATAGTTCTAACATACAGCCATGCTGCCTTTTCTCCACTGACACCTGGGACTCTTCCTCTTTTCCTTCTCCTTCTACGGGCCAATTTATGCTTTATCTTGTAAGAGCAAAGATTTCTACAACATTTCCTCACTGTTTGAGACATGCCACCACACTATTAACTCCCCCACCTCTGTCTCTCTGTCTCTCTATCCCTGTCTGTCTCTGTGTGTTTCTATCTCTGATTTTGTTTCTCTCTGACTCTGTCTCATTCTCTCTCTCTCTCTCTCTCTCTCTCTCTCTCTCTCTCTCTCTCTCTCTCTCTCTCTCTCT
>CM053595.1:22705664-22717054 GCA_028646575.1 Pseudocheirus occidentalis | reverse complement strand
GCTATCTTTCTACATTAGAATGTGAGCTCCTTGAGTGCAGTCTTGCTTACTTCTGTTTGCTTCTCAAGCACTTCACACAATGCCTGGAACTTAGGAAGGGTTTAATAAATTCTCAATGTATCTACCTGGATGAGAAAACTAAGACTTAAGGAGGTGAAAAATTATATTATTACGTGATAAAATAAAAAACAAAACATCACATTACATCTAAACAGGAAAGATTTTGAAAAGGGAAGGGGCACAGAAACCTGAATGAAAGGGGTGGAATATGAGTTGAGCCTTAAGGGATATCCAGATAGAAATGCTACAGGCAAAAAGGGAGAGAAGACATAGAGACCTTCATAAGTAAAAATGCCAAAGTAGCAAAGCATAGTGTATGTTTGAGAGTGATTGGTTGGAGTGTAGAGGGGAAAAATAAAGATAAAAAGAGATAATACTTTACCCAAATGAAGCTAGGAGTCTAGACGGGACAATCTCCTCATGCCCTTGTACTTCAAAGATTTACATTTCTCCTAGAGCTAAAGGTAAAATTTCAGGACAGAAATTTTTCCACAGAAACAAGAGTTTACTCTGTAGAATTCTAGAAGAAGTTAATGATCTCAATCTAATTTTTTTTTTTATTTTGAGACTGGGTCTATCTTGCAGAAAATGTAGCATACACTGACAGGCCCAATTCCACCTCTGATTGGTATAGAAGTTTTCTCTTGTTCCATTTTTCTGACCTGAGTATATTTGCCCTTGTTTGGCAGTTTGGTGGCCTCAAAGAACTCACAATATTGGAGCCAGACTTGGAGCCCTGGAGCCCTACTACAGCTCAGAACTCCATAACTCAAGAGATCCACCAATCTCAGTCTTCCCCTATAGCAGGGACTGCATACTAAGCTCAATCTAATCTTTACTCACTTGTTCAAAAGGGTATATCTAGAATCATAATATTTTAAAACCAGAAAGAATCATAAGGCTCATATGTCTGGATTTTACATATAGTCATTAAAATGAAGGGTCTACAAGAGGTGGTATAAGAGACGGTATAATGTAGTAGAGAGCCAACCTTGAAATCAAGAAGGCAGGGGTTCAAGGCCCTTCTGACACATAGGGGCTGGGTGGTCCTAGGCAAATCACTAAGCCTCTTTGTGCTCTAGGCCAGAGGTATCAAATACTAGCCAGTGATAATAGTCCAGAGTGAAGCCTACATGAAATTTAAATGCAATTTGGAAATATTTAATAAAATAAATAAAAATATGATGTAACATAGAAAGTAAAATATGGGTTTTTCCAAGTTAATATGAAGCCTGCATGAGTCATTATGCTTTATTTAGTCCACCCCATTTCTATTTGATTTTGATGCCACTGATCTAGGCAACTCTCTAAGAGAATACGAGAGAACAGCAACTAGTATTTCTATTTGGAATTCCTTTCTCAGGGAGTTCCCTATCCCAGTGAAATCATAGGTCTGGTTGATATCCTTCATGTTTGAGATCTGGAAGGAATTATAAGATCATCTGATCAAATCTTAGAGGCAGTAGTGTCAGATAAGAGAAAGGGGATCCAAGTATTATCAATAATGCCATCTACATGTGTTAACTTCATTTGACGGAAACCTTATCACATTCTTTCCACTGCTCTTATACTTGGTAAATATAATGCTTATATTCTAAATGCAGCAGCAAATGTAATATATAGGTGTCAGATAAATGTCTTCCATCAAAGGGGACTTTTCAGCTAGTAACCAACAAGAATAAGACTGAGAGCAATTAATACACTGTGACATAAATGAAGGGACCTGAATATCCGGTTCTTTCTACTCTGTCAATAAAGTGAATTATATGATTCTATAGGACAGGGATCTGAAGTTTCCATTTTAAGGCAAACCACTATTAGCAATATAATATATAGGCAAATAAATAACTGGTATTTCTCAGGCTTTCCGTTCTCCATATGTGAAAGTGGAATGAATTCTTACATACTTTGTGAGCAAACAGGGGGAAGCAGAGGGAGAGAAGCACTTGAGCTTTGGAACCATAAGGGTCTAAAGGACTAGCACATAGGATGATTGAAGACTGACCTTGATCAATAGGCTTAGGAGAAACCCTCAAAAACGTGGATTAAAAAATTCATTCAAAATATAATTAGCTAAATGTTGGTCTGCCTGCCTTTCTTAAGTGAACAGATACCAAGATGACTATATTTCCTCATTTTTATGCTTTTCTAGAGGGTTCACTCTAGTATTAGTGATCAACTGGCTAATTAAAGGGAAGTGTGTTGTTTTAATATAATGCCTTTTCATTTTCTAGGCTAGAGGCTCATGTAGAACGAATACCAAAAAGAACATCAGCAATTTTCCCGAAGGAACTGCAACTGAAGAAGTCAAGAGGCACAGAAAAAGTAATTCATGATATGATGCTGGGTATCTAGGAGATATAAACCCTTGCTATTGTTTTTGTTGCTGTTGCTGTTGTGACATTTCAGTTGGAGGTGGCTCTCTGTGATCTCATTTAGGATTGTCTTGGCAAAGACACAAGAGTGGTTTGTCATTTCCTTCTCCAGTTCATTTTACAGATGAGGAACTGAGGCAAACAGGATTAAGTGATTTGCCCAGGTTCATACAGCTAGTACGTGTCTGAGGACAGACAGGAACTCATGAAGAGGAGTCTTCCTCGTTCTAAGCCACGTGACATAAACCCTGAGACTGATCAAAACAAGAAATAATATGAGTCAGAATATCCATTAAATATGATTGTGATTCATAAGTCTTGTTCATAACCATTACTCATTAAGTGCATTATTGTGAAGTATTACGTAATGATTCTATATACCTGATTTTTCTGGGAGCTTAACTTCCTATCTATTAGCCTCATGTTCTTCAACCATGAAATGGGATAATAATAACACCTAGTGCAGAGTTGTTGTGAGGTTCAAATAATCAAAATAGACAGAGACAGAGAGAGACAGAGAGACAGAGAGACACAGAGAGAGAGACAGAGACAGAGAGAGACAGAGAGCACTGAGCATAGAGTAGGCATTTAGTAAAGACTTGTTTGTCTTTCCCTGTAGTGTACACAGTACATATTTTAATAAAAATGTATTTGAATTTTTTCAAACCATCAAAGTCTATTTCTACACATTGCTATTTAGGAGTAATTTAAACAAAACAATTAATTTGGTTAAAAGGAAATTCTTCAGTCATGTTGTTAATTTCTTTAAGAGACCTGAATTGGAGAAAGTATCCACAGATACCTGATCATGATATATTTTTTTTAATTTTGTCACCATGACTAATCCAAGCTGTAACCAAAATCCTTTCTAAAAAGGACTTATAATTCACCCCACCTACTGTCAATGCATATATTTTGAAATCAGTCTTGAATGATGGGCCCTTGCAAGTATTTCAGATGTTGGTGACCTTTCGTCATATCAATTAACAGAAAATATAGAAGCGTAATCACTTAGGCAGGCTTTGGAATTTATAAAACTTCTCACTGACATTGATTTAAGACAATCTAAGTGTTTCAAGCATTTTTCTTTCTTCCTATTTTTTTTATTGATTTAACTTGTAATGGTCAGTCTGATCATGCATGTATTATAAAGAGTAGGGTATTTTCCATTGTGTTTGATACTGACATATAGCCAGAATGCCTGTTCCATTTTTTATATTCTAACCTTTTCAATAAAACATGTTGGCACCCACAGACATGTCTTTGGATCAATGTTACCTAAAATACAACAGAACTGAAAATGTGCCTTCCCTCCAACACACCACTTGTTACTTGTACTAAATCAATTCAATCCAGTTTGATTCAACTGATATTGACTAAGAATCACAATGACACTGCAAGAGATATTATAATCTATGATCTGCTTTTGACCCAGATCAGACTTTTGATCTTGGACTTCAGGGAATCAGACCAAACTGAAGAAACAAATTCTATTCATTTCCCCTAGCTGAGGTACACTAGGGCATGGAAAGGGGAAGAAGAGAGCCACTGTGATAATCACATATCTCCATTTGATTGTTAACACAAAATTGTATTCCTAGAGGGATAATTACATTACTTAAGGAGAGAGTCACTGGTATAGTAAATACCAGAGAATCAAAAATATTTCTTTCCTTTACTTTTTTCAAGGTTGAGGAATAGAGAAAGCAAAGAATTCACTGCCATTGTGATTGTGAATTATAATATAAAAGGTAAGTCATTAAAAAAACCCTACAATCCAGAGATACCGGGAGCCATGGCAGTGTCATGAAAGAGTAATAGCATTACTCTCCAGAAATAGGTGGAATGAGTACTAGATTCAGAGTCAGGAAGACCTGAGTTTGAATTCTGCCTGTTTTACTTCTCAGATGTTTTACTTCTTTTACTCTGAGTGTTCCTGTCATCAAAGCATCACCTAATGGTGTGTAACAGCAATCAGTTTAGCAGATACTTAGCACTTAGTAACTTAGGGCTAACTATGGAAGGTGTGAACTCCCCTATTGACATGGAAGAAGGGGATTGGCTGAGACAGGAGGCATGTGTGTGTTGAGAAGCAAAAATTTCAGAGACAGAGAGACAGAACTGAAATTTTCCTGTTGGAGGAAGCAGGATTTTTGCAGCATCTGGGAGCTGGGCTGCTGGACTGAAGAAGTGAGTTGGAGTTTGAGAGAGAAAGAGAGAGAGAGAGAGAGAGAGAGAGAGAGAGAGAGAGAGAGAGAGAGAGACAGAGAGACAGAGAGACAGAGACAGAGAGAGACAGAGAGAGACAGAGAGACAGAGAGAGACAGAGACAGAGAAAGAGACAGAGACAGAGACAGAGAGACAGAGAGAGACACAGAGACACAGAGAGAGAGACAGAGAGAGACAGAGAGACAGAGAGAAACAGAGACAGAGAAAGAGAGAGACAGAGACAGAGACAGAGAGAGAGTTTCTCTCCCAGCCTCTAGAAGCTGACTGAGAGCTGAGATGAAATGTTCCTGAGACAAGAATATGGTGAAGGCCACCCAGGAGGCCAATATTCCTTCTGGGTCCTAGGGCCAGCTGAACTGCTGGAGGACTGAAGAGGCATGACCAGGGTAAGACTTTGTTCATGGCCTGGCTGATCCTTGAATCCCAGGCAAGAGAAGTGGTGAAGGGTTTGAGATGTGCTGGATCCTGTCAACTTTGGTGTGTGCCAGGGATTGTCCTGAGGATTGGACAAGGACCTGGGAGCTTTCTACCTCTGAGGACTGTACAAGAACCTGACAGTTGTCTGCTTCTGAATCTAGGTGACTGTTTTGTGGATTCAGGAGGGAGCTGGGACCATGGAAGGGGATCCAGGGAATCACAGAGACCACCCAGAGCCAAGATGAAGAAAAAGCCTCCCCTTGGATGAAATTGAGGATTGCTGGACACCAAGGAGTGGAGGGTTTGTGTGGTTTTCTAATGATTGTATTTAGTAACTGATTAGGTTGATATATGGTTGCTCCATGAGTGGAAGACTGATTATTGTATTATGAATTGATTGAGTGATTGTGTATTGATTACTGTGTGGTGAATTGATTGAATGCTTTGTTCTCAATATTGTGGCCACTGTAGTGAAAACTGTGTGGCCATTCTAATTTTAAGCTGTTATAAACACTATATTGTGATTTTCTATGATAAGATGCAATGTTGTGAATATTATATTGTGATGTATTGTGAATGTTTGCCTTATTTGGTAATGGAATAAACAGAGTGTCCACTATACTGTGTAATCCGAACTTAAAAGCTGTTCACAGTAGCATTCTTTTGGGAATCTACTGGTGCATGGCATTGCATGGCGATAAAAATGTTGAGGATGTAATGAGATTATGGTTTGCAAAACACTTAGCAAATTAAGCCACCAGTTGATATAGAAGATGGAGTATTGGACCCAGTTAGGAAAAGTGAGTCTAAACTTGACGTCAGACACTTACTACTAGTATGTGACTCTAGGTACTTCATTTAAACTTTGCTTCATTTTCCTCATAAGCAAAATAGAGATGATAATGGCATCTACCTCGCAGGATTGGACTGGGTATTCACAAAGTCTAACTCCAAGATGTCATTGTTGATTAGAGATAGCACTGGGAATTTGAAGACTGTAACGATGGAGTATAAGTCATAGCTATTTCTAATATGGTAGAAAGATTTTGAGTCTAGCCCCAGCAAGAGAATTTGCTCACTATCTCAGGGCAAATCTCATTCAGTACAGAAAGATTAATTGCCAGTAAATTGATTGGTAAGTGATGACATCTTTGGCCATTTCCATCAATGAAAGGAAGAAAAAAAATGAACTATAGTCTCTTCTGAGGTGATTGTGATAGAGTAGAGAAAGCTAGCCAGAATGTGCTAAGAATGACATTTTCTATAAATATAAATTCAACTTTTGGTACCCAAAATCTAAGATCTTTGTCCAATAATGAATCCATTAGCAAACTACAAGAGGAACTGAATAGTATCAATAGTTTCACAATAAAAGAAACCAGAAGACAAAAAAGAAGAGCCAAATAAGTGAGAGGATGATTCATAGATTCTTCCTGGAGAGGTAAGCAAAGAGTTCGATTTCATACTGCAGTCAAAGCAATAAAATGCATTGCTTCATGAGACATTTGATCATTACATTTTGAAATCTTTATGATGATTATAAGCATGAACATAAATTGCAGCTTTTGCTCCAACATCTGCTACTCAAAGTAAAGAGACAGAAAAATCCCTTTATATAATCCTGGGAGGTAAGCAGGTCTAACAGTCTTGTCAATCCCACCATACAGAGAGAATACTGATGCTCATAAAGATTACGCCTTACCCACATTCACCATCTGGTAGCTCCACTGTTACTCTCTCTCTCTACATTTATCCCTTCCATGTTGTTGGGGCTAGGGTCATGGCACCCCCACAATCTGGAAAAGCTCTACTTTAGGTTTGCTTCCCATTCTATTTCTAGATTTATTTCTGGTTGCACACCTCAGAAATACACTATCACCTATCTATCCACATATCTACCATCTATCTCTCATATATTTATCTCTCATCTAGCTCTCATTTATGTCTCCTGCCCCCCCAAAAAAAAGTTCTCCCCTCTTCTGAACTCCCCTGTCACTGTTGAAGATAGCACCAACCTTTCAGTAACAGGTTATCAAACTAAATATCATCCTCATTTCCTCAGTCTCACTCACCTCCATAGCCAATCTCTTGCCAAGGCCTTTTTATTCTACCTTTGAGATAAGCCTGATATCCCCATCTTCTCTTTTTTGACATAGTCATGGTGAAAGCTCTCATCACCTCAAGCCCAGACTATTACAACAGTTTTCTAGTTGGTCTACCAGCTTCAAGTTTCTCCCCACTTCTATCCATCCTTCACTCAGCTACCAAAATGGCTTTCCTAATGTGCAGGCATGACCATGCCACCTACATGTCCTCTCAACAAAATCTAGTGACCCCCTATTAGCTCCAGGATCAAATACAAAATCCCCGTTTAGCTTCTAAAGCTTTTCACAACCTCAGTCCTTCCAAACTTCTTTAGACTTTACTGCCTTCCACATACTCTCTGATCCTAGCTGGTCTCAGTTGCTATTTCTCCAACAAGACACTCCATTTCTCAACTCCCTGCATTTTCATTTGCTGGTGCCCCCATGTCAGCACTTCTCTCCATCCTCATCTCCACCTCCTGGATTTCTTGACATCCTGTAAATCTTACCTCACATCTCACTTCCTACATGAAGCCTTTACCAATTACCCTCAAAACTAGTGCCTTCCTTTGTAGCTTACCTCTTATGTATCCTGTATATCTTATATGTAAATAATTCTTTCACATTATCTCCCCAACTAGAGCATGAGCTAGTGTCTTACACATATTAAATGCTTAATAAATGGTTTTTGCTGAATAATAATATATGTTTGTATTGTCTTCCCCTATAGAATATAAGCTTCTTGAGAGCAAGGATTAGTTCCTTTTGTATTACATGTCTGCAGCAGCTAGCACAATACCTCGTACACAATAGAATGAAACTTAAAGGAAACAAGGAAGCAAAGTAGAAGAGGGAGAGAATTCCTGATACGTGGGATATCCAGTGAAAATGCCTGGTGTCAGGAGAAAAGATAGTATGTTCGTGGAATAGCAATGAGTCCAGTTTTGCTGGACTGCAGAGTTTGTGGAGGGGAGCAAAATATAAGAAAAGAGGACACTTAAGAAGTACCAGTTCACTGATTTTGCTTTGGTTCCTGTTGAATAGTGATTATTGAGTAACTGATCATTTTCCTCAAGTCAGTAGCGAAACTAAATGCTGAGTTATTCTTGCTGCTATTACTTTGGCTATGAATGCAGTATTCTGACTATTTTGGTATGAATAGTAATATTCTGACAATATTCCCAAGCCGAGATTTATTTTCGACAAAACAGAGGGTTACCCTCTGGACAGTGACTTTATTTAATGGTTTTTAAAATTCTGATAATGAATTCCCCTTCCTACCAAAATCACTTTCTCAAAAAAGAAAAATTTATTCAATGGGTTGAAAGTATACAAGGATAAAATTAAGGGAGATGTTGTCTTTACCCTGAACTGTAGATGCAAAGGAGAATGGATGGATAAGATGAGCTATACAATACTTAATAGAACATTGCATCGTTCTGGAGCTTTTCATTATGTCATACTTCTCTTTTAGGATTAGCAAGACCAAATCAGCTACGGCAATTAAATGATCACACATTGCTTGCACTGTTCATTTGGGCTGTTCAGATGATTGAATAAGTCCTTATTTTACTTGGCCTCAACAACAAAGTGTAGCTTCATGATGCTATTAAGGCCCCCAACAAAATTGATGATGGGCTGAAAATTGGTTCAGTGACTAACCCCACTAGCTGGTTTGTAATAAGCCTTTTTATTAAAGTTAGTGGTTAATATACATGATTTATAATCGTTGGGTGATTTATTTTCAGATAGGCTACTTAGTAGAAAGGTTTTGCGGTTTGTTACAGCAATAAAAGCTAATTATATTTTCCTTTCCTTTTTTTGCAAAAAAAAAGAAACCCTCTACAAGTGATTAAGGAAACATACCCCAGTGTAACCAGGTGGAATTCTTAAAATATTTCTGGAATTATGAAAAGGAGTTGGGATAAAAGATAAATCACAAATAATATACTAGCTTCTGAAAGAATGCTCCCAAAGTCATTGTGGTCATAAACTGTGTTAAATAGGTGTACATATACATATATATGTGTCCTCATACACTATTAATTTTCATTCTATATATCTGTACATATAAGTTTGTACATATAAACTCATGCTCTCAGACTAGACGTTGCTGAGATTACCAAATTGTCTTCGTAAAGGTAGTTTTCTCACCAGGATTTCATTATACTAATGAAGTCACAAACCTGGACCCTCTTCACCACCAAAAAACAAAATCTGTAAACACATATGTGTACATGCATGCATTTATACTAGAAAGAAAGATCAAATATTTAATCTGTAAAATGAAAAGTAAAGGGCATGGACTAAATAATCTTATCATCTTTAAACCTTGAGATGCTGTTGTAAAATTTCTTACAGTAGTGAGATGACAAGGATGATGGTATCACTGAATATGTTCCTTGCTTTTCCAGAACATATCACGGAAATCTAAATGGAGCATTATTTTTTTTCAAGGGGGGGAAGGCAAGGCAATTGGGGTTAAGTGGTTTGCCCTGTGTCACATGGCTAGTAAGTGTGATCAAGTATCTGAGGCCAGATTTGAACTCAGGTGCTCCTGACTCCAGGGCCGGTACCATATTCACCGTGCCACTTCACTGTCCAAAAGTGGAACATCATTAATCACATACATTTCCTGTCCCTTCTTAGGTAACCTGCCAGCACACAAAACATGATAATTCCTAGAAAACAAGGAAGAGAAAAAAATAAGCCTTTGCCTTGAATTAAAGTTTTAGATGATGGTTGTAAGAGACAAGGATAAGAAGGAGGAGACAAGAAGATGAGAAGGGGAAGAAAAGAAAGAAAAAATAAGAGGAAGAGAAGACAATAGTGATGACTCAGCATTGCTTTTTGGTTTATAGGAAATTTTCCTTACAAACCTATAAGATAGTTAAGTATTTCTTTTCTTGTCATCCATATGAATACACTGATAATTTGTTTTGCAATTAAACTGGATTAATATTAAAATCTGGTTGGGGGGTGGAGCCAAGATGGCTGAGTGAAAGCAGGAACTCACCTGAGGGCTCCCACAAATTTATCCAGATAAATCTAAAAAGTGACCTTGTACAAATTTTAGAGTGGCAGAATCCAGTAGTAGGCAGAGTGTGGCAGATATCCAGACCAAGACAACATGGGCAGTGGAAGTGTGGGTTCTATTGTAACAGATAGGGGTAGTGCAGAGCAGAACGCAGAGTGCAGGACCTGCACCAGCACAGACCTAATCATAGCAGAGCAAAAATGAGCCCTGGCAAAGTGAATCACCCACCAGAACTACAGTTAGGATCACATGGGACTTTGCAGAGAGGCATTAAAAGACAGATGAAAAGATCAGAGGCATTGGAATATGACATATCATAAGGCAAAGGAGCTTGGACTCCAACCAAGGATCAACTACCTAGAAAAATTTATCATAATCTTTTAGGCAAGGAGATGGGGCATTCAATGAAATAAAGGACTTCCAGACCTTCCTGACAAAAAGGCCAGAGTTCAATGGAAAATTTGATCTTCAAATTCAAAACTCAAAAGAGACTTAAAAACGTAATTAGGGAAAAAATCCAATTTTTATTATTATATATTCTTATTATATTATACATTATATATTCTTATTCCAGTAAGAGTAAACTGTTTATATCACTATATGGGAGGTTGATAGTGGTTAATATTGAGAACTGTATAAGTCTTACAACATTTAAAAGGGATATACACAGACAGAGGATGTGGTTATAAATTAACTGATACGATGATAAAAACACTAATGGGTATAAAAGTACTATAATGGGAGAAGAGGAAAGGAGGAGGCAGGAAATGACAAATTACATCACATAAAGAACCATAAAAGCATATAATTATAAAGGAAAAGATGGGAGGGAGATGAGCTTTGTATGAAATTTATTCTCATCAGTTATTTTATTCAAAGAGGGAATAACATATCCAGTCAGTTATAGGAATCTAACTTGAAGAGACACAAAAACTTATAGCAGAGGGAAAAAAGGGAGGGAGATGAGCTCTGTTTGAGATTTAATCTCATTGGATTTGGTACAAGGAGGGAATAGCAAACTTTGTTACGTACACACATTTTACTTGCAGGCAGTAAGTGGTGAAAGGGAAAGAAAGAGGGGAGTTAGATTTACAAGAATGCCAGTCATTCCCCAATTGATAAGTGGTCAAAGGATATGAACAGGCAATTTACAGAGGTAGAAATTAAAGATATATTTACACACATGGA
>CM053595.1:22690672-22705164 GCA_028646575.1 Pseudocheirus occidentalis | reverse complement strand
TATTCCTTATAAGCACTGGCCTTCTCCCAAGTCAACAGGGAGTGTCTCAGCCAACAGCAGGGGAATTCACACCTTTTCACCAATGGACAGAGTTCTGGGAATTCACACCTTTTCACCAATGGATAGAGTTCTATACTTAGCCCTAAGCATCTGATCAAACAAATTGATTACCATTACAATATGGAAAATTTGTCTTTTTAAAGCATTCTCCTTGGCTTTTTGGTCCTCTTTTTCCATTTGATTTATTCTATTTTAAGGTGTCATTTCTTCACTATTTGGGGGGAGATCTCCTTTAGCAGGCTGTTGACTTGCTTTTCAAAATATTATTGTATCACTTTAATTTCACTTCCAATTTTTCCTCCTCTTCTCTTACTTGATTTTCAAAATCCTTGATCTCCTCCATGGCCTGCTACCAATTCTTATTTTTCTTGGAAGCTTCTGATGCAGGACTTTTGTCTCTTTGGTCTTCTTATGATTCCATGTTTTGATCCTTTGTGTCCCCCAAAAAGGATTCTATGATCTGATTGCAATTTCTCTGCTACTCAGCTTTCCAGCCAATTACTAGATTTTTGAGTGCTTTGCCATGGTAGCACTCTGTTTCCAGACTGGAAAGGGCTGTGTCCCAAATTGCTGGGGTTTTCCACAGTTTTCAGAGTTATGAGCACTGTGCCCTCTCCACAGTCACTACAAGCTCTGACACACTTGCCGCACACCCTAGGATCACCATCCAAGACTCTGAACCAGATTCAAGCAGGTCAAAGCAAGAGCAATTACCCTCTGTATGGCTCCTTAGCCCCCCTACAATCTGCAGGACAGGATCTCCAGAGGCATCCACGTGGCAGCATGTACAGCTGTTGGCTACCTCTCATCCCAAGGTCAGGGGCCTGACTGTGCTCTTCCTTTACCTGGTTCCAACAGATTTCCCCACTGACCTTTTACTTTCTCTTTGGCATTTATGGGTTGACAATCTGGAAACCACCACAGCTGCTGGTGATTTACTCTCCTGAAGTCTTCTCTGGCCAGTCTGTTCCACTGGTTATGGCCTCCCCCAAGTCTGCACCTACACAGTTCACACTTGGCCCCCAGCTTGCTAAAATAGATCCTTCCTGTCAGCCTACCAGCCTGCCTTCAGTGAGAGATGTGTTTCTTTCTGTCACTTTGTGGGTTCTGTAGCTCTAAAATTTGTTTAAAACCATATTTTACAGGTATTGGAGGTGTTTGGTGTGGGAGATCACACCAAGTTTCTTCTTTTACTCTGCCATCTTGGCTCTGCCTCATTTTCTATCTTTTTTTTTAATCAAATTAAGCAATAATTTATTAATTTCATTGGTTTTTTTTATAAAAATTATTTCCCAATTTTATTGATTGGTTCTTTTTGTGCTTTCAATTTTATTAATCTCTTGATTTTCAGGATTTCCATTTCAGTGTTTAAATGGAGATTTTTAATTTGTTCTTTTTCAAGGTTGCTCTTGTTGCAGGCCCAATTTGTTGATCTGATCTCTCTTTTTTATTAGTTTACATTTTAAGAGATATAAACTTACTCTTAAGCATTGCTTTAATGCCATCCCACAAATTTTAAAATGTTGTCTCCTTGTTGTCATTTTCATTAATGAAATTATTGTAGTTTTTTATAATTTATTCTTTGACCCACTTGTTCTTTCAGATTAAATTAGCTTCCAATTGACTTTTTTTATTGACTTCTTTATTTACTTTTAGTTTACAAGATTTAGATCCAGAATCATTTGAGTTTCAGATTTTTTCCCCTTCTTTCCCCCACCTCCCCATTGTGGCATACACTCATGTATAGGATATGCAAACTCTTTCACATTGTACAAGACTCTGGGTGTACAGAAGCATTGTAACCAATGGAGAGAACAATGGGAAAAAAGAAACAAAACCAAACATAGAAAAGAACAACAGCATGTCTTGCTTCAGTTTCCATTTAAACTCTGGTCTTTCTAGATCTTTCTCGAATGTAGATATCTCCTTCCATTCTGAGGCATGTATAGTTGTCTTTTAACTGTGTGTTGCTGAGAAGAGTCCAGTTTATCAAGGTTGGTCATTACACATATAATGTACCTGTGACTGTGTACAAATTTTTCCTGGTCCTGCTCTTCTCACTTAGCATCAATTTGTATAAACCTCTCCAGGTAATTATGAAGTCCATCTCCTTCCCATTTCTTATAACACAATAGTATTCCATTACATCCATATACCATAACTTGTTCAGCCATTCCCCAACTGATGGGAATCCCCTAAATTTCTAGTTCTTTGCCACCACAAAGAGAGCTACAGTAAATATTTTTGTGCACATGGGTCCTTTTCCCACTTCTATGATCTCTTTGGTATACAACCCAAAAGTGGTATTACTGGGTCAAAGGGTATGCAATTATTTATGACCCTTTGGGCATAGTTCCAGATTGCTCTCCAGAATGGTTGTACATACCTCCATGACCATTTATTAAATGCAATTTTTATTGTCTTATGGATGGCCTGCAAAGGTGTATTAAATAATTATTCTTTTCTAAATTTGGTTGAGTGTTTATGCCCTAATACTGACATGCACAACCTGCAGCCTGTATAAGGATTTGGGGCAACCCATAAAAATGTAGAGGAAAACATGCTCCCCAAATACATGGTCAATTTTTTGTAAATGTTTCGTGCACACTTGAGAAAAAAGTTCCTTTCTGTTTCCAATCAAAGTGCTCTCCAAAGGTCTATAATATGTAACTTTTCTAATATTCATCTCCTTGACTTATTTTTTTATTTCTTTATGGTTAGATTTATCTAGCTTCCAAAGAGGAAGGAAAAGGTTCCTCTTTAGTAGAGTTTTATGATTTTTTTTACTTTGTTTTATTTTTTCTAGACATCTCATGGAGTCATTGGCTTTCACTTGCACAATTCTAATTTTTAAGAAATTCTTTTCTTCAGACAGCTTTTGTACCCTTTTTCACCCAATCTGGCCAATTATGCTTTTTAAAGAATTATTTTTGTCAGTGATTTTTTTTATTTGGTCAATTCTAGGTGTTTTTTTAGGTGTTCTTTTATTCAGATTTCTGTGCCTCTTGTACAAAGCTATTGTCTTTTCATGATTTTCTTCCTTTGCTTTCATTTTTATCTACTTATTCCTCCATCACTCTTCATTTATTTTTATTTTTTTGTCTTTTAGCTCTTTCAGGAATTCTTGTTGGACTTGTTTCTACTTGTGGTTTTTTTCCCTTTGAAGCTTTGTTTATAAGCTGTTTTGCTTTTCTTTTTTTTTTAAGTTTATGTCTTGATTTTCCCTGTCAGTGAAGTATGTTTATAGTGAGGATTTTGTTGTTGTTGGTATTTGGTTGTTTGTTTACCCTGTTTCTTAATTTTGAACTTTATATTAATGTTGGGATATATTTTATAGTGTGAGGATTGAGGGGCACTTAAGCTTTAGGCTTCTTCACACTTATTTTCAGAGGTTGTTTTGGGGATTGGGAAGTTTTTAGTGCTTCCAAGATGGTGTGATCTGGGCAGAGGTGTGACCACTGCTCCCATAGTGTATGCTCTGTTTCTTATCTAGGAAGCCCCCGTGATCCCTAGGGATTGCAATTGATACTGTTCCTCAGAGTCCCTGTTCCTTTGGAGCCAAAAGTGAAACTGCCCCTCAGTACTACCTTTTCCTTTTGACTGAAAGTTCTCTTCCCAGATTCCTTGAACTATGACTCACAAGTGAATATAAGTAATGGGCTTACTAAACAATGTCTCCTACCACATCCAGTACAAGCACAGGGGTAATCTGTAATTGGGGGTTCGAGGAGAAACAAAATATTATTTAAAAAATACATGTCATAATAAAGCTAGACCAGAATAAAAGGAGGTACATCACAGTCAGTCTAGAGGTAATCTACATTTTTTTCTCCTTTACTCCTGTGATTCCATTGTTGTAGAGAACTTAATGAAAGTCAGCTTCCCCTATTAATTCAGAATGGTAACTCATTTGAAAATTATAGTTGTAAATAGGTACCTGAGGTTCAGATATATTAAATGATTTGATCTTATGAGAATTACATGTAGAAAGAAGGACTTGGATCTAGATCCTTATGACTAGAAGCCATTTCTGAGTGCCTCATGACATCCTACCTTTCAGACAAGCTCACAAAATTACATAATTTTGATTACATAAAATTAAAAATCTGTTGTTCAAAAAATCAATGAAAAATGTAATAAGAGAAACAGTCAAGTTGTCAAAACAAATCTTTGCCTCAAATAAACCAGACAAACTTACTGATATATAAAATATATAAAGTATTGATAGGAGACTACGCAAATCCAAGAGATATTCCCCAATAGATAAATAGTCAAAAGACATGAACAATTTTCAAAGAAAGATTTGTAAATCATATGAAAAGATAACCCAAATAAATAACAGTAAAAGAAATACAAATTAGAACAACCCGGAGAGTTCACTTCACAATTTGTATGCTGGCAAAGCTGAAAGAAAGATCAAAATAAGCAACCTTGTATAGGTTTCCAAAAATAAGCACATCCATACACAATTAAAGAAGCTGCGATCTGATTTGGCTTTTTTAGAAAACAATTTGGAAGCATCAGTTAAACAAAAGCCTCTATTAAGCATCTATTACATGTTAAACACTGACACAACGTATACAAAGGATACGAAAGATAAAGAGACAAAAGTGAAACAGTCTATGTTTTCAAGCAGCTTACTTTCGGTCAAGAGAGATTTGTACATATATAAGTGCTTGCAAAAATGTACAAAATGAATTGGGCTATGTGACAATAGCAGGCAGGATCATCAGGAAAGGCCTCCTGTGGAATATGGCACTTGAGTTAAACTTTAAAGGAAAATAGGTAGCCCAGGACTTAAACATAAGGAGGGGAGTACATCCCCCTCATGGGGGACAGCTTTCAAAGGCATGGAGGGAAGAGATTTAATGTCGTGTGAAAGGAACAGCAAGGTTATTTTGACTAAATCCTAGTATTTGTGAAGGCCAGTATTATGTGAAAAGCCTGGAAAAGTAAGCTGGAACCAGGTTACAAATGAGCAGAAAGTAAGGTGGCCCAATCACGTTTCAAAAGTGACAGATAGAAAATGGAAAGTCTGACTGTGGTACCATTAATGCATACGAATTTTTATTTTATGTAAAAGGCAATAGGGAGTTGCCGGAAATTATAGAGCTGAGGAGTAACATCAGACCTATACTTAGGGAAAATACTTTGACAGCTGTGTGGAGGCTCCATTGGAGAGAGATTTGAGAGAGAGAAACCAATTAATAGGATGATAGGATCCTAGATTCCAAATTGCAGGAACCTTAAAGGACATCGAATTTGCCCCCTTTAGTTTACATTGAGGAATATGAGGCCCAAAGACTTAATGACTTATACAAGTTCACAAAAACTATAATAACTGACAGAGACTGTATTTGAAAAGATGGCTCATTGGACTCCAAAAACTCATGTTGTTTTTCTTCAACGTATTATGTTACCTCTCAGTTCAGAAACTATAGAAGTAGTCTAAGCAAAGGGTAATGAAGGCCTGAACTAAAGTGGTTGCTGTCTGCATGAGTGGAGAGAAACAACTGGGCACAAGAGATATTGTGGGGATAGAACTGACGATATTCAGCCATTGATTTGGACATGAAGGATGAGAGAAAATGAGGAAGTGAGAATATCTTCAATGTTGTGACCCTAGAAGGTTAAGTATTCATTCCCTCAGCAGAAATAGGGAAGTTAAAAAAACAGGAAGGTTGGGGAAAATATGAGTTCTGTTTCAGATATTTTGAATCTGAGATAATTATGGGATGTTAATTTTGGAATGACCAAAAAAGTAAAACCAAAAACATTGAGGGGGTCTCAGAAAGACCTAAGTTCAAATATAGACATTTGTATAAAAATGATCATAGAAACCAGGACATTGATGAAATCACCAAGAGAGAAGAAGAAAACAGAATGTTTGAATGTACTCACAGTTGGCAAGTGGGTGTGAAAGGAGAGTGGAAGACAAGGAGATTAATTCAGTAAAGGAGTCAAGGTGACTAGATAAGTAGGAGTATATGAAGACGTCAGAATCATGACAAGTCAATGGAAGATAGTATCCAGGACTAAAGGGGGAGAAACAGTCACACACTTTAAAGAGATTATAAAGGAAGTAAGAGATTTAAGGGAGGAGAACCTTCCTCAAATAGATCAAAAAGGATGATTATTGAAGAAATCATGCGTGGAAATTTAATAAGCTGTTCATATCCTTTGATTCAGTGATCTTATCACTGAACACGTGTTTCACGGAGGTCAGAGATATTAATAATTAAGCTCAAGGTTGGGGAAGCTAAGTGGCACTGGCCCTGGAGTCAGGAGGACCTGAGCTCAAATCCGGCCTCAGACACTTAACACTCACTAGCCCTGTGGCCTTGGGCAAGTCACTTAACCCCAATTGTCCTGCCTTCCCCCTGCTCCAAAAAGCAGAAATAAAAATAAAATAAGAAATAAAAGCTCAAGGAAATTACTGTCTATAGATAGAAACATGTATATATATTAATGAAAACAGGCTAACATTTCCAAACTAAATAGTGTTTTTTCATTTGCCACAGAATCTGGTCATTGGAGAAAAACTGAATAAACGACTATGAAGGGATATAATGAAATTTAGTTGGAAATGACAAATACGAGGATTTCAAGAAATGTTAGAAGATTTTTGTGACTTGGTGCAGAACCAAAATAAAACCAAAAGAAAAATATACACAATCATTTAAATGAAAAAATCATTAAAAGGAATTTCCAGACTGATAATCTGGAAAACAAATAATAGCCCCCATGCACAGATGAAGAAAACTATCTCCTTCCTCTCATATAGGCAAAACCAGAAAGTTTCTAGTTCGGAGGCTCATTGTTAGGCAGGATTGAAGCACTGGGTGTTTTTGCTCAACTACTCTCCCTTCCAAGTGAAGGTTCGTTTTTTCAAGAAATGTAGTAATTATAAAAAGAAAGAGGCCAATAAAGAGATTAAGGAAAATGTCTATAATACAGCTGTTTTATCAAGGAATTCGTTCAGGAGCTTAAAAACTTAAAAGAATCTAAATATAAACCATCAACAATTATTTACTGAGTGATTGCTACGTCCAAGTAATTTTACTAGGCAGGGCAAAGTTGTTTTTGTTTTTGAATAAGGATCATGCGACTTTCTCTTGATAGTTAAAAAAAATAGAAGAAATGTCCTTTCCCTTAAAATATTATAATTTAGATAATGAGAAGGCAAAAAGACATGAAAGTTTATAATTATATTTAATTGTACATTATAAAATTAAGTTGTTAAATTTAATATAAAATTAAATATAATTACTATAATTTCATTTAGATAAATTGATTTTGATACATGGTACTATATTGTTCTCAGATATCTTAAAGAATAAATGTGATATGATGACTAAGACCCACTAGAAGTGAACATATAAGTAAACTTGCTTCTTTAAATTTAGAGATGTCTGAGATTAAGTATATCTCTTTTTATGCATCTGCTTGGAATCAGACTCCCAGGAAAGAAGCTCAAAAATATTTTTTAAAAGCATATAAAACATGAATTTCATAGAACTCAATATTCTAATGAATCCATAACCTCATTAGTCTGTTTTTGGGATTTTTTTTTTACTTTTTGGAGGGCAATTGGGGTTAAGTGACTTGCCCAAGGTCACTCAGCTAGTTTTTTGTGTTAAGTATCTGAGGCCAGATTTGAACTCAGGTACTCTGGACTCCAGGGCTGGTGCTCTATTCACTGCGCTACCTAGCCACCCCCAGCCTCATTAGTCTGAATGCCAAGTACAGGCATTCTAGTACAGAATTTGTTATTTATACCTTTCAATCCAATTTAAGCATATCATTCCGTATAGTTTTCTTTGGTGGCTACACACACACATACGTACACACACACACACACACACACACAGTACTTCTTTGTTTTACAATTAATGGTACAACAGTCAGACTTTCCATTTTCTATCTGTAACTTTTGAAACGTGATTGGGCTACTTTACTTTCTGCTCATGTTCTTGATGATGTTATTTCAAAACTCTGGGCCTCAGCATCTTCATCTATAAAAGGAGAAGGTTGGGGTAGCTAGGTGTCATAGTGAATAGAGAACCAGCCCTGGAGTCAGGAGGACCTGAGTTCAAATCCAGCCTCAGACAGTTAACACTCACTAGCCACATGACCTTAGACAAGTCACTTAACCCCAATGCCTTCCCCCTCCAAAAAGCAACAAATAAATAAATAAAAGGAGAAGGTTGGACAAGGTGACCTCAAAGTACATTTCTGGCTCTAAATCCTATGACTTTGTGTATAATATAGAAATCATTCATTGCTTATATTTAACATCTTAATTTTAATTGCTTAATTTTAATTGCTTAATTTAACATCTCTATGAAGTTATCTCTATGAAACTATGCAGATGACTCAGAATTATATATGCAGCACTATTGCCTCCCCAACCTCTAGTTCTAAATTGATGGAGGCACACGCATATGCACACATACACACATGCATACACATACACACATACATCAGATTTTTGTAAATATATGTATGAATGTGTCTGTCTACACATTGCTATCTAAATGTATATCTATCTATAAGTGTCCTTATCATATATCTTGCACAGAATCACATGGGTAGTAGGTATCAGACACAACACTTGAACCTAGGTCTTCCTTCCCCTAAGACTAGTCCTCTATGATGCCATTCTGCTTTTATGGTCATATATTACCAATGGCATAATTCTCAACTGAATAATAGAAATTCTTGAGAAATTATCAAATTTACACTTATGGGACTGTATTCCCAAAGATGTTTTAAGTACTAAATAAGTTACTATCCCTCTCTCCATTTCTCTGCAACATATACAGATGTATTTTAAAATAAATGTGCACATAATCTTTTCAGCGCTCATATTTGTTAAATATTTAAACTTTATTGTTGAAGTCAATATATGAAATTTGTATCTGGTATTTAAAATCACTAGTTAAATAAATGTCATGCCATTAGTCAAACAAATTCATTTTGAAAAGGGAAATACATGATCCATATTAATTTTCATAACTATTACAGGTGCTCTCCAATAAATAAACATCTAATATATGTTAATTAGTTAAAGCAAATGTAACAAATTTCAACAACAAATAAATCTAAATCCTGTAAAGATAAATTATTGTAATTATGCTTAGCGAGTTACTTGTACATAAAGTTGCCTCTAACAAAAATCGATACATCATTAAAATCAGGAACATACACAGGATAAACTTCTACATATGACTGATTGCTTTAAAAATCACCTTTCAGCCAAATTTCTCTTCCTTCTTAATTTAGAGCATAGCTATAGCACAGAGAGGTAGAGCAAGCTATCTAGAGCGAGTTTCATTTTAGGGACCTTTTTGTTAGATATGACTAGAGAAATCTAGAAAACAGGAATGAGGTCACTACACAACAAGTCCACATTATTTTCTACCTAACAAGTCACACTCTACTTTTTACATTATCATATCACAGAACAGCAGAGTTAGAAGGGAGCTCAAAAGGCATTTAGATCAATCTTCCACTTGAGGGCATTCAGTAAAGATGAACTCACCACCTCTCATGACAATGCATTCACTTTTGGATAGCTCTTTTAAGTTTTCCTTTTATATCTAGCTAAAAGTCGGTTTTTCTGTAACTTCCAAACATTGATTAGATCTCTTATTTAGTTATCTTTTCTGTCATACAAAAATTTTACTGTCATTCCACTCTTTGTGTCATATGAAAATAATGTAATCAGTGTATATCAATATGTCTTCATCAAAATCATCAATTAAAAAAAATGTTGACCAACAAAATATCAAAGTCAGATCCCTCAGGTATTCCACTAGTGACCTCCCTCTCAGTTCCCATTAATGAATACTTTTGGGGTCTGATCATTTAGCTAGTTTGAATCTACCTATATTGAAAGACCAGACAAACTATGACTGCTATAAAATATTTCATGGTATACAATTTGTTGTTTCTAGAATGTTTTCTTATTGTGTGTGTAAGAATGTATTTGCTTCTTATAGTCTTTTATATGTTAAGTGATATCCTTCCTCATTCTGAGGAATATGAATGAACTGATTTTGCTTGCTATTGAGTATGTGCATGAGTAGAATTTACATTTATGTATCACTATATTAATAATTGAAGTATTTCTCCACATGTTAGGGTTTTTCTGTACTGCAAATTTATTCTCCCTCCCCTATGGAATCTGAATTATCATTCATATGGGATTAGTAACTCATTGGAATTCTTTCCAAGGTGAAAAGCCATAAGAACCTCTATAAAGTAATTGATCCTCACTCTCAGAGAATTTTCTAAGGTCATCCTCATTGCACTTGCCAGGTAATTTAAAATGTATAGCTCCCTTGGAAGATTCATGTACATTTCAATTGGCTTCTATCCAGTTAAATGTTCGTTATTTCCATTTCTTTTTTGCTTTTACCATTGAACCATCTGGGAAGGTCCTCCTCTCTTACACTAATTACAGCTTCATAGATAAGTGTCTATCTGATTCCAAATGAGTCTATAGTATCCTGCATCATAAATAAGATCCTCCATGTCTCCCTCATTAGCTGACCTTGAATAAATCAGAAAATATGCTAATCTCATACTCTCATTCCTCTCAACTAATTACTACACTCAAAGGTAGTCTTTAGTCTCCACCAATAACTACCAAAGAATCTCTGAAAAGTAAGGAACATAGATCAGACATGAGGCATTTTTCTATAAAAAAGTGAAAACTGGAAAACCATCTTTCTAACTACTACACAAGCACTCCAATCTGAGAAACCAATGCTGCGTCACCATAATCTGAATACAAATTTAGAAACCCACAGCATACCACTCCTGTCTCTAGACAGCCATAAAGAATATCTTTTAATAAATCACTTTTGGAATGTAACTTGTATGTGTTAAATATTTTCCTTTCTCCTTTTTCCTAGTGCAGAATGGATGACCACATAATCACTCATTTGCTCAGGGTCACACAGCTGGTAAGTATCTGAGGCTGTATCACTGTGCTGTCACATAGCCAGTACATGGTAGAGTTCATTGTCAGACAGTGTGAAGACTCTCCCATTCTCTCCTTTTTTTTTTCAAAATAAGAACATTTCTCTGTTTACATTTGTGGCATCTCTTCTGTTCTTTACAGTTTTTCAAGGATCACTGACACTAACTTAACAGAACATTTCTGTAGATTGTGTCACACTGGAAAAGATCACTGGTTTGGGGAGTCAGAGGTCAAGATTTAAGCCTATTGCTGACTTCCAGTGTCACCTTGGGTAAGTCACATCAACTCTGGGCCTCAGTTACCTCAATGATAATTTGAGTGAGTTGAAACAAATGACCTCTAAGGCCCCTTACCAATTAATTATCCATGGTTCAACATAGTTTATCTAGGTCTAGGAGACATTGTGGCATCCAAATGCAACCTTATTTTTGCATTATATTTTACATACACACACACACACACACATACACATGCACACACACACAGACACACACCCCTGCAAGTTCCTTGAAGGCAAGGGCTATGCTTCATTCTTATTTATATCCCCTCCCCACTTTCTAATTCCAGCATTTATGTCAGGAGTCACTTAATAAAAACCTGATGACATTTTTGAATGGAGTCAGCTGAATGACCCAGAGGCAAAAGAATCATTGGAGGAGAGAATTAGGACAGAATCTAATTACCTAGGAAATTGCTGAATCTTACAGACACATTCAATAATATGGGCTCAAGCTTAGTGATGTTTCCATTTAGCCCATAAAGCAGTCATCAACCTACTCTATCAAGGCTATGTATACTATAAATACTCTCATGATTTTTGAGTAGCAAAATTGATCAAATCAACATTCTGTTCTACCAGTGGGCTGGCCATTTTGTAGGAAGTAGAATGCTAACAAATGAGGATACCATTATTACTTGGTAAGTCTTAGCAACTGTTTTTATATAGATTGGGAAATGTTGACTACGGCAAATATGATTCCAGATACTCTTAGACACCCAGGAAGAACTAACAATTTCACCACATATTTGCTAAAACTGTCTTTTCTCACATTGTTCATTGGCCAGGTAGTATTCATAGAGATAAAGGACAAAAAGGGGGATTCATATGTAAAAAAAAATACTCCTCAAATAACTTGTTGCACCAGTTTCTACATGGGCGAATTAAGTAGCAATCAATAAACAAGAAAAATAGGAAAAACAGAAAAAATAAGGAAAAGTCTTATCTGGATAATGTTCAATCAGAATTTGTGCAAAGGTTGTAATTTTCAGGCTATAGTAAACTTTGTATCATCTGTGAAAGAAAAGGTTTGTTAAGCAAATTAATAATATTAATGAGATGCAGGGGATGAGGAAATAGTATGTCACACAAAAATATATACCTATACGTGTATATGTTATATACATTTGTATACATGTGAATGCAGATGTGTATACATACATATTTTAAGGGTTCTGAGGAAGTATCATGTAATGGGGGAGGGGAAGGAGTTGGCCTGGGACGTAGAAGAGCTAAATTTTCATTCCTAGCTTTGGCACTGATTGGCTAGGTGACCTCATGAAAATCACTTCACCTCTCTGAGCCTTTCTTCATCAGAAAAAAATAGAGAAAGGCAATGGATCGTCTATAAGGGAGGAATGAAATAGAAAGAGCAATAAGTGGAATAAAACAAATTGGATCCAAATCTTGGATCTGCTCCTTACCACCTATGTTATCTTATTACTTATTCTTGATATGACTTTTTATGTACATTACCTGGGCATCAGTTTCCTCACCTAGGAAATGAGAAAATTAATAAATGTTCTACAAAGTCTCTTCTAGCTCTAAGGAATCCTGTGATGATAATCATATACTACATTTTGATACTACATTTTAAAATAATACATACTATAATTTTAAAACAAAGAATACAAAGTTGATATTACAAATCACAAGTATATGTATCAAAATCTTTCAAAAGAACCATGAATGCTATTTCCATGGTTGATTATTCCTCCATTTATTTGCTAAAATTGCACTTCTTAAATATATATATGTATGTATGTATGTATATGTATATATACACATATATGTATATATAAACATATATATTTATATATTCAGAAGATATTTTAGGTTTTTCACTAACTGACTAAGTCTTCCTCTTCTTACATATAAATTAGAAGCTGGATATTTTGTTTCCTTTTTTCCTCTACACAACATATTGTATAGTAATACCAGGAGGATCCAATCATGAGTTAATTTGAAAGCAAAAACACAAAAATGGGCACTCTGCAGTTGTTAATAATCCACTGCTTCTAGTGCCAAGATGGTTCAGTGAGTAAGAAACTCTCTGTAGCCCTTTCAAATTCCTCTACAAACAGCCTTGAAAACTGCCTCAGAACTGATTTAGCAGTAGAGAAGCAGGGGACCAGCACAGGAGGAAAGATCGGTCTCACAGGGATGAGAGGAGAGCCTGGTAAACAAGTAGCGGTGTCAGGCCCCACTCCGGGGGGTGTGAGACCTGGGGCAAGACATTAGCAAGGTCTCACTCTTAATACATGCTATAAGGGAGACCCTCCCTCCAATGCAAGCCAGCAACTTAGCTTTAAGGCCCTGTAAAATCCAGCAACAAGGTCCCAGACCCAGGCATAAAAAGCTTGAGAAAGTGCAGGAACAGACTCCAATTCTCACAGAAATGTAAAAAGTCACAAAATAGGCAGAAAAAATGAGCAAAAAATAAAAAATAATTTTAAAAAAACTTGATTATATGAAATTAACAATGGTGACAGGGAGAATCAAGGCACTAACTTAGAAGAAGACAATAATGTCAAAACAGCTACATGAAAAACCTCAAAGAAAAATATGAATTGGTCTCAAGCCCAAAAACAATTCCTGGCAAAACTAAAAATAAATGAATAAATAAATAAATAAAGGCTAATTAGAGAAGCAGAAGAAAAATTGGGAGATGTAAAAATAACACAAGAGAATCATAAAGAAGACAAAAGAGTTGGTAAAAGAAACATAAAAAAATTGGCCAACGAAATAACTCTATGAGAAATAGAATTGGTCAAATGAAAAAGGAAAGCTCAATGAAGAAAACAATTCCTTAAAAATTAGAAGTGGGCAAGTCGGAGTGCAGTCAAGAGCTGGCGCTATGGTGGAGACAGACCCCAAAACTGTTCAGATGCTTCTCCAGCAGATGCAGGACAAGTTTTAGACTATGTCAGACCAGATAATTGGCCGAATTGATGATATGAGCAGTCTCATTGATGGTTTAGAGAAAAACATGGCTGACCTTATGACCCAAGCAGGGGTGGAAGAAATAGAAGGGGAAAACAAAGTACCTGCTACACGTAATAGTTAAAGGTTTTGTTAATCCTTTAGAGTGAATTCTGGAAAATGTTTTTTTTTTTTACAAGCCAAGAGGTGAATGAACAGCTTTTCTCAACTAACTACTGTGTG
>CM053595.1:22657219-22680221 GCA_028646575.1 Pseudocheirus occidentalis | reverse complement strand
AAAAAAACTAGAACAAGAAGAAATGAAAAATTCCTAATTAACACTAACTTAGAAATCCTGAAAAATCAAAGAAAAGATTAATAAAATTGAAAATAAGAAAAGTATTGAACTAATAATTAAAACTAGGAGGTGGTTTCATTAAAAATGTTAAAATGGATAAACCTTTGGTTAATTTGACTTAAAAAAAGAAAGAAAAAAATCAAATTACTAGTATCAAAAATGAAAAAGGCGAATGCACCACAAAATAAGATTAAATCAAAATAATTATTATGAGCTATCTTACCTAATTATGTGCCAATAATTCTGACAATTTATGTGAAATTGATGGATATTAGAAAAATAAGCTGCCCAGGTTAACATAAGAGGAAGCAGAATACTTAAATAATCCCATTATAGAAAAAAAGAAGAAATTGAGCATGCCATCAATTTGCTCCCTAAGAAAAAATGCTCAGAACAAGATGGTTTCACAATTGAATTCTACCAAACATTTAAAAATCAATTAATACTATTTAATTTTTTTTGGAAAAATAAGCAAAGATGGACTCCTACCAAATTCCTTTTTTTATGGCACAAATATGCTGTAGATACCTAAATAAAGAAAAACAAGAATAGAGAAAGTTCTCTAATCAATATTGATATAAAAAATTTAAATAAAATATTAGCAAGAAGATTACAGAAATATGTTACAAAGATGATACATTATGGTCAGGTGAAATTCATACCAGGAACGTAGGACTGGTTCAATATTATTAAAACTATCAGCTTAATTGACCGTATTAATAGCCAAAACAATGTAAGTTATATTATTATCTCAATAAAAACAGAGAAAGCTTTCAAAAAACTACAAGTCAGTCTATAATAGCAAGAGAAATAGCTAGAATTTATATAGTGCTTTAAGAATTGCAAAGCGAGAGTCTGCACTTGAGGGAAGGGGAGAAAATGATTGTTTGGGCCCTGACTGACTCAAAGTGACTGTAAATACTAATTGTTTCTGTTTGGGCCAGAAACTCCAAGGGTCTCCTCCTAGTTTTTGGAGGGGACTAGGTTAAAGAGGCCCTTCTTTGACTTATTTTTTTCCCTTAGCCTTAATCACTGAATGGACATTGCTTGAGTCAAATGAAACCTGCTAATGACCTTACTTTTAAATGGCCAAGTCTTTCATCACTTTTGAGACTAACTCTAATCATCCTGGTGCATATTTAGTCACTGGACCCAGATGTCTCTGGAGGAGAAAGTGAGGTTGGTGACTTTTCACAGCCCTTCTCCACTTACATCCAATCCCACTTGCATTTCAAGGCATCATGCCTACGATGTCATGGTCCTCTTCAAGAACAAAGGACAGACAACATCATTCCATTTAAATACACTGGAAAGCACAGGAATAAACTTCTCAATGAGAGGTGAAGCAATAGGCCCATTATGACCATTATTGTCCAATATTGTGCTAGAAATACTAACTATTGCAGTGATGAGAAAAAGAAATTGAAGGAGTCAGAATGAAATGAATTTTAAAAACCTATCAATCTTCTCAGATGATATGATAGTATAATTCTAAACAATGATTAAAAAACTAGTTGAAACATTTAAGTGCAGAAAAATCACAGATATAAAATAAACCCATAAAAACCACTAGAATTTCTACATATTACTAACAAAGTCCAGCAAAAAGAGATAGAAAGAGAAATTCTATTTAAAATAACTACAGACAATATAAAATACTTGGTAGTCTACCTAGCAAGATGAACTCATGAACAACGTGAATAAAATTATAAACACTTTTCAAGCACACAGTAAAGGACAAACCTAAACAATTATAGACATGTTTGCTCATGGGTAGACCAAGCCAATATAAAGAAAATTTCAATTCTACATGAATTAATTTATCTATTTAATGCTGTACTGAACTACCAAAATTATTTTATAAAGCTAGAAAAATAATAACAAAATTCATCTGGAAGAACAAAAGATTAAAAACGTTAAATGAATCAATGGAAAAACATGAAGGAAGGTGACCTACCGTTATCAGATTTCAAACAATTTTATGAAATGGTAATCATGAAAATAATCTGGTACTGGCAAGGAAATATGATTGATCAGTGGAATAGATTACGTACACATTTGTTGCTGTTGTTATTCACTTGTTTTCAGTCATATCTGACTTGGTGAACCCATTTGCGATTTTCTTGGCATAGGTATTGCAGTGATTTGTCATTTCCTTTTCCAGCTCAATTTATACATGCAGAAATGGAGGCATACTGGTTGAAGCAACTTGTACATGGTCACACCGTTATTAAGTAAGTGTCTCAGGCCAGATTTGAACCCAGAAAAATGGGAAGGTCCTCACTCTAGGCCCAGCAATCTATCTAGTATGCCACCTAACAGCCCTAGTATGCAGTACACAGTTGTAAATGGCCCTGTTTATCTTGTGTTTGATAAACCCAGAGATCTAAGTTTTGAAAATGAAATTATTAATTGACAAAAAAGTACTGCAGAAACTGGAAAGCAGTTTGACAGAAAATAGGAATAGAACAACCTCGCACATCTAATACCAAAATAAGGTCAAACTGGGTAAGTGATTTAGACATAAATTTATACATAAAAATGATATCATAAGCAAATTAGAAGAACATGGACATAATTACAAATTACTCTCTAGAATGGTTCCATAAGTTCACAACTCCACCAACAATGCATTAGTGTTCTAATTTCTCTGCATCTTCTCCAAAATTTATTATTTTTCTGTTTTGTCATGTTAGCCAATCTGAGGAGTACAATGTGGTACTTCAGAGATGTTTCAATTTGCATTTCTCTAATCAATAGTGATTCAGAACATTGTTTTCATATGACTGCAGAGAGATTTAGTTTCTTCATCTGAAAACTGCCTGTCTATATCCTTTTGACTATTTATAAATTGGGGAATGACATGTATTCTTATAAATTTGACTCATTTCTATATGTATTTTACAAATGAGGTCTTTATCAAAAATACTAGCTGCAAAAATTGTTTCCTAGCTTTCTGTTTCCCTTTTAATCATGGTTGTATTGACTTTGTTGTGCAAAACCTTTTGAATTTAATGTAATAAAATCATCCATTAAGTATTTCATAATGTTCATTATGTTTGGTCATAAATTCCCTCTTTCTCCATAAATCTGACAGGTGAACTATTCCTTGTTCTCCTAGTTTGTCTATGGTATCAACCATTATATCTAAATTGTGTGCCTATTTTGACTTTATCTGGGGAAGAGTGTAAGATATTGGTTTATGCCTAGCTCCTGCCATATCATTTCCCAGTTTTCCCAGGAGTTTTTGTTAAATAGTGACTTCTTATCCCAGAAATTAGTCTTTGGATTTATCAAGCAGTAGATTGCTAGTCACTGAGTACTGTGCCTTGTGTACCTAACCTATTCCATAGATGCACCACTCTATTTCTTAGCCAGTACCAAGTAGTTTTGATGATTGCTGCTTTATAATACAGTTTCAGATCTGGTACAGCTAGACCACCTATCCTTGAATTTCTTTTCATTAATTTCCTTGATATTCTTGAACTTTTGTCCTTCCAGACAAATTCTGTTATTGTTGTTCTATCTCTATGAAATAATTTTTGGCAAATTGATTGGTATGGCACTCAATGAATAAATTAAGTAGCAGTATCATTTTTATTGTTTTAGCCCAGCCTGACCATACACAACTGATATTTTCCCAATTATTTAGGGATGACTATTTCTCTGAAAAGTGTTTTGTAATTGTGTTCAGATAGTTCCTGGGTTTGTTTTGGAAGGTAAACTTCCAAATATTTTATATCTACCATAAGTTTTAATGGAATTTCTCTCTCTCTTGCCACTGGGCTTTCTTAGTAATATATAGAAACACAAAGGATTAATTTGAGTTTATTTTATATCTTGAAAGTTTGATAAATATTTTATTTGAAGTACTTTTTTACTTCATTCTCTAGAATTCCCTATGCATACCATCATATTATCTGCAAAGAGTGATAGCTTTGTTTCTTCTTTGCCTATTCTAATTTATTCAATTTATTTTTATTCCCTTATTTCTAAAGCTAACATTTCTAACATAATATTGAATAACAGTGATGATAATGGTCATACATTTTTTACCCCGATCTTATTGGAAATGCTTCTACCTTATGCATGTTACATATAATTCTTGCTGATGCTTAGATAGATGATACCTATCATTTTAAGGAAGACTCCATTTGTACTCCAGGATTTTTTAAGAGGAATGGGTGCTGTATTTTGTCAAAAGTTGTTTTTTTCCTGCATCTATTGAGATAATCATTTGGTTTCCATTAGTTTTGTTGTTGATATTGTCAATTATCCTGATAATTTTCCTAATATTGACCCAGCCCTGAATTCCTGGTATAAATTTGACATGGTCATGGCATATTAACTTCAAGATAAATTGTTGTAATCACTGTGGTAATATTTTATTTTAAGTTTTTTACATCTATATTCATTAGGGAAATTGGTATGTTACTTTCTCTATTTTGACTCTTCCTAGTTTAGGTATCAGCAAAATATTTGTATCATACAAAGAATTTAGTAGGACTCTTACTTCTCTTATTTTTTCAAATCATTTATGTAACACTGGAATTAGTTTTTCTTTAAATCTTTTACAAAATTCATTTGTAAATCCATCAGACCCTGGAAATATTTTATGCTGGTAATCTGGTTTCCTTTCTTTAAAAAAAATGAAATTTATCAAAGGTTTATCTATTTTTTTCTTTTTAAACTGGTTTTATTTATTAGCTCTATAGTTTTCTTAATTTCAATTTCTGTTAATTTTTCCTTTGGTTTTCAGTATTTTTAATTTGGCATTTAATTGAGGATTTTTAATTTGTTCTTTTTCTAGCTTTTTTATTTGCCTGCCCAAGTCATTGACCCCTCTTTCTCTATTTTATTCATGTAAAAGCATTTAGAATTATAAAATTTCCCTATGAACTACTTTCCCTGCATCCCACAAATTTTGGTATGGTGTCTAATTATTGTCATTCTCTTGGATGAAGTTATTGATTATTTCTATGAATAGTTGTTTGACCCACTCATTCTTTAGAATAGGATTATTTTGTTTACAATTAATTTTCAGTCTATCTTTTCATGGCCCATTATTATATGCTATTTTTATTGCCTCATGATCTGATATGAATGCATTTGATATTTCTGCCTTTCTGTATTGGATGATGAGTTTCTTATGCCCTAGTACTTGATTAATTTTTGTGTAGATGCCACGTGCAACTGAGAAAAAAGTATATTCCTTTCTATCTCCATTGAGGTTACTCCAGAGAACTATCATATCTACCTTTTCTAGAATTCTATTTACCTCATTAACATCTTTCTTGTTTATTTTGTGTTTAGATTTGTCTAGTTCTCTGGGTGTGTATCAGCAAGCACCCTAGCTTACCCAGGGCAGCTGCTATCACAGGTTCTTAGATTTGCTTTTCTAAAGGAAAGCAACTCAAAATGGGTTAACAATCTTTCTTTAATCAAACAAACATATTATTTACCTAGTTCAGGGGCGAAAGTCAGCACCCTGAACTCCAGAGAATACAAACCCAAGTTACAGGCACAAGTTAAAAACACAAGTTACAAACAGACCAAGAAAGAGATCAGCATATGGGCTTCCAACCATCTGACCAACACATCTATTACTCGTTCAAGTTACCAGAGAAGAAAGCATCAACATCTGGGGTTTTCAAAGCCCAGGGGCTTAACGACTTTCCAGAGTCTCATCTGGTCAAATCACACAACTCTTCTCTCTTGACCCACTGTCCAATTACAAATTAATAGGTTGTGGCCATTGCCAAAAAACAAGCCTCTTGCCATGGCTCCACGTGACCACCAAATCAGGGAATATTCTCAGAACCACTTAAGCAAAGGGGCCAGGGACAGGAAAGAGCTTCAGATTCCCATTACAGGGTAGAGCCAAGATGGCAGAGTAGAAGGACAAACTTGGCATGAGCTCCCTCTCCAATCACTTCTAATACATGTAAAAAAAATGACTCCAAATAAATTTTAGAGCTGAAGAATCCACAAAGTGACAGACAGAAACAAATCTCCAGCTGAAGGCAGCCTGGCAGGCTGACAGAAAGAGCTTATCACACTGTGCTTGGAGCTAAGTGCAGTCCTGAGTGATCCCCACAGTTCTGTGGGGGGCTTAGGGGGGACCAGACCAAGAGCCTCTGGAGCAGACTTCAGGAGACTGAATCATCAGCAGTTATGGCCGTTCTTCCAGACTTTTCAACCTGTAAATGCCAAAGACAAAGTAAAAGGTCAGGGTGGAACTTTGTCAAAACAGGCTTATGTAAGAGACTAATCTGGCTCCTACCCCCAGGGTGAGAAGTGGCAGAAGTAAGGCAGCTGCAGTTGCTGCCATGTGACTACATCCAGAGCTTTTGGCCTCTGGATCACAGGGGGAACAGGTGACCATTCAGAGAGTACTCTGTCTTGCATTAGCCTGCTTGGATTTGGATTGTGGTCTTGGGTGGTGGTGCTGGGGTGTGCAATTACTGTGCCAGAGCTTGTGGGGGCTGTAGAGAAGGTGTCCTCCTAATAGCTCCAAAGCTATGAGAACCCCACCAATTTGGGACAAAGCTCTCTCCATTCTGGAAACAGAGTTCTACTGCACCAAGGGGCTCAAAAGCCAAGCAATTGACTAGCAAGATAAGCAAGCAGAAGAAATGTAATCAAACCATAGATTCCTTTTTTGGGGACAAGAAAATATCAAATCATAGAATGGAAGGAAGACAATAAAGTCATAACACCAGCATCAAAAGCCTCCAGTAAAAACATGAACTTGTTTGAGGCCATAGAGGAGTTCAAGAATAATTTTGAAAATCAGGTAAGAGAAGTGCAGGAAAAGTTGGGAAGAGAAATGAGAATGATACAAAAAAAATCATGAAATGCAACTCAACAGCCTGCTAAAAGAGACCCAAAAAATGCTGAAGTAAATAACATCTTAATAAGTAGACTAAGATTACAGTAAGCAGAGGGATGGTGGAGGAGTAGAAGCAGGAAAACTCCATGAGTTCCCCCTATAACCACCTCAAATACCTATAAAATAAGACTCTAAAAAATTTTAGCGCTCCAAAACCCACAAAAAGGATGAAAGCATGGAATGTGAGGAAGACAAAACAGTCAGAAATTCTGCACCAAAAGCTTCCAAGAAAAATATGAACTGGTTATAAGCCATAGAGGAGCTTAAGAAGGATTTTGAAAATGAAATAAGAAAAGTGGAGGAAACATTGGGAAGAAAAATGAGAATTATATAAGAAAATCATGAAAAGGTAGTCAACAACCTGACTGAAGAAAATAAACCTTAAAAAATATACTAAGTCAAATGGCAAAAGAGCTCCAAAAAACAATGATGAGAAGAATGCCTGAAAAAGTCAAATTTGCTAGATGGAAAAAAAAATCTCAAAATGTCACTGAAGAGAATAATTCCTTCAGAATTACAGTGGAGCAAATGGAAGCAAATGACTATGAGAAATCAAGATACTATTAAACAGATCCAAACAAATAAAAAATAGAAGGCAATATGAAATATCTCATTGAACAAACCACTGACCAGGAAAATAGATCCAGGAGAGACAAGTAAAAAATTTTTGGACTACCTGACAGCCAGGATAAGGAAAAAAAAATCCCTAGAAATCACCCTTCAAGAAATTCTCAGGGAAATTGCCCTGATATCTTAGAATCAGATAGCAAAAGAGAACTTGAAAGAATTCACCAATCACTTCTTGAAAAAGATTCCCAAAAGAAAACTCCTAGGAATGTTATATCCAGGTTCCAGAGTTCCCAGATCAAGGACCAAATTTTACAAGCTACCAAGAAGAAACAATTTGAATACTGTGGAAACACAATCAGAATAACACGGGATCTAGCAGCTTCTACATTAAGAGACCAAAAGGCCTGGAGTATGATATTCCAGAGATCAAAGGAGCTGGGATTAAAACCAAGAATCTCCTACCCAGCAAAACTGAGTATAATGTTTCAGGGGAAAATACGGTAATTAATGAAGTGGAAGACTTTCAATCACTCTTTGTGGAAAAACTGGAGCTGAATATAAAGTTTGACATTCAAATACAAGGAGCATGAGAAGGTAAATGGGGAGAGGAGATCTTAAGGAACTTATCAAAGTTGTACTATTTGCATGCCTACATGGAAAAATGGTAATTGTAACTTGTGAAACTTTTCTCAGTGTGAGAATAGTTGAAGGGAATATAAATGTATACACAATATATATGTGTATACACATATGTATATATGTATACATATGTATGTATATATGTATATGTATACATACACATATGTCTATATAGGAGAATATATATGTGTATGTGTATGAATACATATGTGAGTGTGTGTATATATGTGTGCATAGACAGAGGGCACAGGATCAATTGAATAGTATGGATATTTTAAAAGGTGAAATTGAGAGGTGGGAGAGGAATAGTATGAGAGGAAATAGGGAGAGACAGAATGGGGTTAATCTTCTCATATAGAAGAGACAAGGGGTAATTGTTACAATGGAAGGTAAGAACAGGAAGGCAAAAGGGAATGGGTCAATCTTACTCTCATTGAAGTTAGCTTCCGGAAGGAATGACATACACTCTAAATTGGGTATCTTGGCCTACAGGAGAGTAGAGGGAAGGGATGAAAGGGGTAGGCGGGAGAGGAGGGCAGGTTGGTAGGGAGGGTTGTGAGAAGCACACACTTCTGTAAAGGGACAGGGACAAAGTGGGGAATAGATCAAGTAGGGAATGGAATAGGAAGAAGGAAAATATACAGGTATTGGGGTAAGGAGATCCACCTTGCCCTACCAGAAAGTTAGAGGCGTGACGGGGGAGGATATAGGAGAGAGCAGATTGAGGAAGGAGGCATACAGTGAGATCACTGTTTTGGGGTGGTGGGTAGGCAAAAGATGGGGAGAAAATTTGTAAGTCAAAATATTGTGCAAATAAATGATGTAATCTAAAAATAAACAAAAATTTAAGAAATAAAAAAAGAAATAAAAATCCTTCTTTAGCTCTTCCAAAAAGCCTTGTTGAGTTTGAGAATAGTTTATATTCTATTTTGAGGTTTTGTTGGTCATTGTCTTGACAATGTTGTCCACTTCTGAATTTGGGCCTTCATCTTTGCTGTCCCCATAATAAGAATCTATGGTCATTGTCCATTTCAGCTTTTTGCTCATGGTTGCCTATTGCCTGGCTTTTAAGTTGAGCACGTCTGCTAGAGTACAGGAAGCACTGTCTCAAGCTTTTTGTGCTAGATTCCAGATTCTGGTCACTGGCTCTGTGTGCTGGGGCCTCATGTCCTGGCAGCTGGGGATTGTAGAGGTCTCGTGAGGTGGGGTTGGTAACACTGAATATCTCAGGATGTGGAGTTGGCTTCTGGCCCCTGTAGGATACCTGTTCTCTCAGGCTACTTTGAAGCACCAGAAGACTCGACCTCAGGAAGATGCCTACCTGTCTAGGCCTGTGCCTCCTGGAGTTGTGCTTCCTGGAATTGTGATGAAGCTTGGGGAAGTTTGGTTTCTGGAAGATTCCTGCCCACCAGCACATGTGGTGGTTTTCCATGCTGAACTTTACCACTCCCCTGGTGAAAGCACTTGTCTGCTCTACATCCCTGGGACACAGGATATTTCCTTAATTTGGTGAGGTGTGGCTGGGTCCTGGCTTGCAGGGATGCCTCCTGTCCTGTTTTGTTCCCACTCTACCAGAGCAAGAGGGCCCTTTTCCATTAATCACCCAAGCTTCACAGGTCACAAAACTCCTCCACCCCCTCTTTCTGTTGGATTTGTTTTTAGAGGGTTTTTCCTGGGGTAATATTTTCTGAGCATTCAGAGGCTAATAAGGGAAAGTGAGAGCAATTTACTTCTTACTCCACGAGATTGGCTCCTGGAAGTAACCCAACCAAAAGCTATATTCTAATGAAATCAACTGTGAATGAGTTAGCTATTCTGGTCTGTACAATCATACAAGAAAATTCCAAAGAATTAATATTGAAAAATGCTATCCACCTTCAGAGGAAAAAAAAGCTGATGGAGTCTGAATGAAAATTTCATCATAATTTATTTTTTTTTACAACATGGCTAACATGGAAATATGCTTTGCGTGATTTCACATGTAATATTGATGCTGCATTTCTTGCCATCACAATGGGTTAGGGAAAGAAGAGTAGGAGGGCAAAAGAGAATGAAGAATTCAAAAAAATTTTAGACAAATTTTTTAAAATACATAAGTAATAAATTATAATTAAATACATTTCTAATATTCTGCTGACTGATATATATATACAGACATTTACATATATACATACATACACATATGTGTGTGTGTTATAAAGGAGTACAGCAATGATTTACTGATCTTGAAGGCTAAAGATTTAGTAGGTTCTGCCTAGATGGAATGGTAGTCAGTGGATAGAATGAAGGGTCTCTTCCCTTCATTCAAATTTAGCCTATGACAATTAATAGCTGTGTGACTCTGGGACAAGTGTCTTAGCTCTGTCTCAGTTTCCTCTTCTGTAAAATGAGCTAGAGAACAAAATGGCAAACCACTCTAGCATCTTTGCCAAGAAACCACAAAAGGGGTGTGATAGTAATGTAATTTGATCCCTTCTTATTGGCAAAGCTACTAGGTACTTAAAACCTAATTTGATATTAATTAGATCAAACCTCTGTGACAAACCAAAAGGTATGTGGGGCAGAGCCAAGATGGCAGCATAGGTTTCATAGCTCCCATATAGCCACCTCAAATACCCATAAAATATGACTCTAAACAAATTTTAGGGCTCCAAAACTCAACAAAAATACAGAAAACACATCTTTGTTGAAGGCAGCTTGGCACTAAAGGCTCAACACAGCAGGCTGGGAGCCCAAACCAGCCCAGCCTGAAAGAGTGGCCTGACCACAGAGTGGTCAAGAGGAGCCACAGGTGGAGCTTCTAGGAGAGTGGATCAGCAGCAGCTGTGGCAGTTTCCAGATTTATCAAGCCAGAAGAAATAAGGCCTAAGTGAAAGGTCAGTGGAATTCAGCTAAATTTGGGGGAGAAAAGTGGTCCAGCTGAATTGTAGGGGCAAGAGAGCAGCAGAAATGGCAGCTTTGTGGCCTCCAAGTAGCTGCTTCAGAGCTCCTGACCTGCAGACTGCAGTGAGGCCAAGTGATAGTTCAGAGGCTAAGTGCTCTTGCATTGAGCAGACTAGATCCTGATTGTGGTCTTGGGTGGTGGTCCTGGGGTGCATTTTCAGTGAGTTAAAGCTGGTGGGGGCTGCAGCAGGCCCCTAATAGTTCTGGTAGCTGTGAAAACCTCAGTATTTGGGAAAGAACTTTCCCCTCTGGAAGCAGAGTTCCACAGAGCTAAAAAGACCAAAAATTTACTGGTAACATGAACAGGGAAAGGAAGCAAAGTAAGAACAGCAACCAAACTCTAGAATCCTTTTTTTGGGGACAAAAAACAATCAAAGCATGGAATGGGAGAAAGACAACACAGTCAGAACACCCACACCAAAAGCTTCCAAGAAAAATTGAAGATTGCCTACAAGCCATAGATCAGCTTGAAAATGTCTTTGAAAACCAAATAAGAGAAGTGGAGGAAAAATTGGGAAGGGAAATAAGAATGATGCAAGAAAATCATGAAAAGAGAGTCAACAACCTGACTGAAGAAAATAATACCTTATAAAACAGATTAATTCAAATGGCAGAAGAGGCCCAAAAAGCCAATGAGGAGAAAAATGCCTTAAAACATCAAATTTGCCAGATGGAAAAACAAAACAAAACAAAACAAAACAAAAAGTATGAACCCCTTTTGCTGACATAACAGGAAGTTCATGAAACAGGAAGCTGTTGATGTAACACGACGGGGAAAAACAGGGAGGAGCTAATTGGTATATAAGAGGAAGCCCTAGCTGGAATTTCAGATCTTCTTGGAATCAGGTTCTGGAGGCTCAGGAAGAGAGGCCCAGGCAGGAGAAAATGATTATTATTTTGAAAACCTGGATGAAGTGATTTTTTATTCTGGGAACCAGATGAAATTTCTGCTGAGTCCAAGGGCCACCTGGAGTTGTTGAGGAGCTGCTGAGGGTTTCTGAGGACTAGACAGAGCTGCTGAAGACTGAGGAAGCATGACTGTGGTGTTGGTATTTTGTATGTTTGTAGCTTTGTTAAGCCTTATCTTCCCAGGAACAGAGACTGTGGGGTATTTAAGATGGACTAGACACTGTGAGCTTCAGCATGGAACAGCAACTGCACAGACAGCTGAACAAGGAGCTGGGAGCTGTCTGCCTTTTAACACAGGTAACAGTTTGGTGAATCCAGGTAGGAGCTGGGATCATGAAAGGGGTTCCAGGGCATCTGAGAGCCTACCCCAAGCCAAGCTGAAAGAAAATTTTACTCGGATACTGTGTACTGACTGAGAAGATTGTGATTTACTTGTGACCCCAGGGTAGATAGCCTGTGTATTTTCTGATGATTGGATAGTGAATGATGACTGAATAGTGACTGATTTGTAACATAGTTTGCCCCATGAGTGGAAAATTTTCACTATTGTATTTTGTGACCCTTAAGGAGGCAAGCCATTGTGACCCTTAAGGAGGCAATCATTCAATCAACTCAATAGTTCAATCATCCTTAAGGAGGCAAGCCTCCTTAAGGATGATTGAATGATTGAGTTGATTGAATGATTAAATTACTAAATGATTGATTGACTAAATGAGTGTAATTTCTTCCAAACTGTAACCATTGTGGCAAAAATGTGACCATTTTAGTGAAAAGTTGTTGAGAACACTGTATTTTGATTTTCTGTGATACACTGTAACATTGTGAATGCTTTACCTTGATTTTATGTGAATGTTTTGCCCTCACTTGTTATTAAATAAATAGAGTATTTGCTATACTGTGTAATCAGAACCTTGACAAGCTGTTCACAGTAGCATTCTTTTGGAAAGCTGATTGTGTGTGGCATTACAAGTGGTCATGAAAAGTTGCAGAAAAGTGAAAAGTGACTAAGCAACAACAACAAACCAAGCTAGAAACACTCAGTCTGGGTTTAACAACGGATGTTATGTCTAGTAATAGAATCACAGAATTTGAGAGGTATAAGAGACCTTAATTGCCACTAAGTACTAACTTTACCCAAAAGGATTTCCCACTATAAGATGCCTGATGAGTCACTACAAAGCTCTTGCTAGAATATTTCTAAGAAGGGAAAACTTGCTTACTCTAGAAATATTCACAACAGTTTTAGAAAGCTGTAATTGCTAGAATGTCCCTTGACATCAAATGCTAATTTACTTCTTTGTAACTTTGCTACAAGTTTTCCTTCTGGGATTAAATAGAACAAATCCAATATCTCTTCCACAGGGAATCCCTTCAAATATTTGAACACAGCCATTTATCAATGTAATAATCTATGGCTCTTCTATACCTTTTCCTTAAACCTTGGTGCCAAGAACTGAGCTTCACAATGGAGATATTGTCTAGTAAGAGCATTTTCTAAAGAGGAATTCTTTTTCAATTGTGCTCTGATCTGGATATCTTCTATGACAATAATAAATATCTTTCTGATGAGCATATATCTTATTATTTTATGTCTCCCCTGATTTTTTTTAATAAACAGAGTAATATTGAAAAATGTTGTCTCTTGTTAAGGTATGTGAAATTATTTTAATGCATAGATAGGAGGCATTTTATTATAACAGGGCTTATGTGGCAGTGTTTTATTATACCAAAAATAATTTTAAAAACTCTTTTCTTTGTGACCAACAATCAATACACACACTGAGATCTTATATTATTGACATTAAAAAATCACTATGAAGTAACATTATACCCTACTGAATATCACTTCTGAAAATCTACACACATCTACACATCTACACTCACATGGATTGTGAGTGCCTTAAAGTCATATATAGATGACTCTAATAAACATTTCATTGATCCCAATAATCACAAATATTTAAATATTTAAAAGAAAACAAAAAAGAGATTAATGTAAGAAAATATTACCTATGTTTATGAACATTTTTAACAATCATGTGTGTCACTGCAGTTTAATAATTTAGTGTCAAACTGCTTTGTTTGTGTCACCTTATGTATTATTGTTGTTATGTTTTGTTTTTTCAAATTTAAGTAGAAGTAAGAGATACTTTTTTTGGTATCTATTTTAATCTACTAATGTACCTTTCCTATGTCCTTCTCACTATTTTGAAACCCTCCAACAAATCAATGAATTACATATGTGCGAGAAGCTATCTCATTGTGTATATCTAATCCAGGATTTCTCAACCCAGGTGTGGAGCAGGGGATATGTTTTTTCAACAGTCTTTGTAATACTTATTTGTCATGATTACTTTCTCAAATGCTCTTGGGAATCTCTCCATTTGGAAAGTAATTAGAGACAACAATTACATATACAAATAGTTGATTAATAATTATCAAATGAAAAACGATCATTTCTTGTGTGTTAAAATACAATCTATTTCATTATTTTTTGTGGTATGTGTTCAGCACATCTGGTAATTGTTCATTTTTTCTTAAAGATAGTAGTCATGATATAAATGCATGAGGCTTCTGGGATTTTTTTGGCATATCATTTCTTTTTTTATTTTAAACTTAATTATGAAATAATAAAAGAAAAAAGAAACAAATAGATATTAAAACTTAAATACAAAATAAGAAAAGAAAAAAATTTCCATGGGCGCAGCAGAACATAAGCAAAGATCCAAAATATAAAGCAATAAATTTCCATTTTAAGAAAATCTATAAAATAAATACTACACATTTCATTCAGAGCTGTCCCTCTTTCCTTTACTTCCTTGTAGGTTTTTTTTTCTTCTCTGTTGTGCACTTTTTACTTTGTTCTCCCCCCCTTCCCTCCCTCTCATCCCACAAGTAGGCTACAATAAAGTGTGACTTTGTATAACACGCACACAGACAAATGTAGGCATATATACATATAAAGACATACACACACATATATGTGCACACACATACACATACATGTATATGTGTGTATGTATGCATGTATGCATGTATGTATACACACATGTGTGGATGTCTGTGTGTATCGAAAGGGGTGTTGGTGGAGGGGAGTCTACTGATTCAGAATCAGCTCCTAACCTTTGGTGGCTGGAGCCAGATAAAGAGAGCAGGCTAGAGATGGGAGAGTAAGGACAGAAATAGATGTTTAATTAATTTCAAAGTAAAGAAAATGATGTATGCTAAAGTAGCTACTCCTATTAAGAAAGAGGGCTTAACATTTTGGACCAAAAGCAGTATATCTATCTATCTATCTATCTATCTATCTATCTATCTATCTATCTATCTATCTATCTGTCTGTCTGTCTGTCTGTCTGTCTGTCTGTCTGTCTGTCTGTCTGTCTGTCTGTCTATCTATCCACCCATCCATCCATCCATCCATCCATCCATCCATCCATCTCTCCATCTATCTATCTATCTATCTAAATCCTGGATCATGACACAATAATTTTAGATCTTGATTGACTGTTCTCATGATTGTCATTTCTTGGAACAATAAGAACATTCTTGCATCCTATAGGAACAGTTATTGTCTTGAGGGTCCTGACCACCCTGCCAGTTACAGAGCCAGAGATTTGTGATAGGAACAGGAGTACAGTACCTGTCAGTGATTATGTACATGTGATGGATGGTCCTGGGAAACAGGGGGAGCTAAATCCCACAGTGAACACCTGGTGCTGGTCCAAGCAATACATTTTGCCAGAGTGTGATATCATCCTGAGGACAAAGGATTATTGTTATGTCAAGCTCAAAGTACAGCCAGTTTTTTAGGCCATAACTCTAGAAAACAGAATGTCTCCAAAATTACTTCTTATCTTGTTTGTCAAATCTTCTAGTAAGGCTATAAAATACTGACAGTCTAGAATTCAGTAAATGTTTTTTTTTTGTTTTCAGGATTAGGCTTAACTTTGCTTGGTATAATATGGTTCATCACAACCCCAGTTGATTTGCTTTTCAATATACAATGTTGCAACACCTGCAGACTTTTAGTGTTGCCACTGCTAGGTCTTTTGTGATTCTATTTGTGGCTCCAGCATATTTGAATTTTCCCCCTCGTTTCTCATAATGATTTCTCCTTGAAATGGGAGTTTCGGAACTGAAATATGACATTCCTATAGGTTTTCTTCATCGGATCTCTTTCAGGTTGTGATTAGTGTATTTTTTTTATTTCAACATTCCCTTCTTGATATTTTTATTTGTGTTCTTTTTGGAGGGGGGAAGGCAGAGCAATTGGTGTTAAATGACTTGCCCAAGGTCACACAGCTAGTAAATGTTAAGTGTCTGAGGCTGGATTTGAAATCAGGTCCTCCTGACTCAAGGGCAGGTGCTCTTCTCACTGTGCCATCTAGCTGTCCCCTTTCTTGTTCTAACAATTCAGGAAATTTTTCTTTAATTATTTCTTGTTTTGTTGAATTGAGATTTTTTTTAAATCATAGTTTTCAGATAGTTTGATTATTTTTATGGATTCTCTTTCTTGATCTGTTTTCCAGATCAGTTATGAGGTGTTTTACAATATCTTCTATTTTTTTCATTCTTAACATTTCATTTTATTATTTCTTGGTGTCTTATAACTTCACTGGATTCCCCTTGTCCAATTTTAATTTTCAAGGAGTCATTTTTCTTCCTTAATATTATGTGTCTCAAGAGAGGGTTCTGGGAATATGGTAGAGTAGGTCAAAATATTCTAAGCTCTCAAGATATGCCCCCACAAATAAGTTAAAATAGCGCCTTTGAGTGAGCAAATGTGGGTGGAGATAAATAAGAACAGGGGCAAACCTTGGTTCTTCCTGTGACAATTTGAGAATATCAGAAGAAAAATCCTAGGATGAGGTTTGGTCCCTGTGAAGAGTAAACACTTGCAGGCTAGGTTCCTGTTTTAACAGCAATCCGCTAGCCTCTTAAAAAAAGAAGTTGCAAACCCTGGGGTTAGTTGGTTTTAGAGGCAGCCTTGGATGGAGCCACTGTAACTTTTACTCCCAGAGTAGTTAAGGAAGTTAAATGTCTGGGCCTGGGGAAGATTTAGAGAACCTCTGCTGAAGAAGAAGATCAGACATAGCTGTGCTGTGAAAAGTGGCAAGAACAAACCAGCACACACCTGGTGAATGCAGAAGCAGTGGGGTAAAAAGTCCCTAGCTGTGGGCACTAGCAGGAGGTTTGCCATTTGGCTTTGGTTTCAGACTAGAAGGGAGAACTGAAGATCTGGGGCAAGAGGCTCCATTTCACATACCCCACTGCTAGAGGTGACTACAAAAAACTAAGCTATCACCACACATACAAAAAATTGCAAAGGCAAAGAAGAATGCAATTATATAAACCTATTATGGGAATAGAGATGATGGGGGTTCATCTTTAAAGGATGAAGCTGAAGTAAAGAAACCACCAAAGAGTAATGGCAAATGATCACCTGCCCAAAAAGAATTTATAGAAGACCTTAAAAAAGACTTTAAGGGGGTGGAGCCAATATGGCAGCACAGAAGCAGGAACACTCCATGGTTTCAAACATAACCATCTCAAATACCTATAAAATATGACTGTAAATAAATTTTGGAACTATAAGACCTACAAAGTAGCAGAGAGAAACAAATTCCCCAGTGAAGGTAGCCTGGCAGGCAGACAGTAAGGGTATATCACAGCATGCTGGGAGCAGAGCCTAGCCCAGCTTAAGCCCACATATTTAGCCCTAGGGCAGCCCTGACCAGTGGCTGCAGAGGACTTCAGGAGACTGGATCACCAGAAGCTGTGGAGGTTTCTAGAATTGTCAACTCATAAATGTCAAAGACAAAGTAAAGGGTCAGTGGAACACTGTTGAAATTGGGGAGGGGGAGGATGGAGCACGGTGAAGTACGGTTTGGCAACTACCCCCAGCATGAGAAGTGGCAGAGGGATGGCAACCATGCAGCTGCTTCCACATAATTGCTTCAGAACTCCTGGCCTGCAGATTAGAGGGGAAGCAAGCAACCATTCAGACGTTAATCCCTCTAGCCTTAACCTGCCTGGATCTAGATCATGGTCTTGGGTGGAGGTCCTGGGGTTTATGAACATTGAGACAGAACCTGTGGGGGCTGCAGAGAGGGCACGCTACTAATAGCTCAAGCAGCTGTGGAAACCCCAGTGATTTGGGAGAAAGCTTTCCTCTCTGGAAGCAAAGTTCTGTTGTTGCAAAGCACTCAAAAGTCAAGGAACTGAGTGGCAACATGAGCAAGCAAAGGAGCAAGCACAGCCATCAAACCCCTGATTCCTTTTTTGAGGACAAAAAGGATCAAAGCATAGAATTTGAGGAAGACAATGAAGTCAGAACTCCTGCACCAAAAGCTTCCAAGAAAAAACATAAACTGCTTACAGGCTGTAGAAGAGCTCAAGAAGAGTGCAAAAGAGGCCCAAAAAGCCAATGAGGAGAAGAACACCTTAACAAGCCAAATTTGCCAGATGGAAAAAAGAATATCAAAAGCTCAAAGAAGAAAACGATTGCTTCAGAATTGTATTGGAGCAACTGGAAGCAAATGGCTTTATGAGAAACCAAGATGCTATTAAACAGATCCAAACAAATGAATAAATAGGAGGCAATGTGAAATATCTCACTGGAAAACCCACTGTCCTGGAAAACAGATCCAGGAGAGACAATTTAAAAATAATTGGGCTGCCTGAAAGGCATGAACAAAAAGAACTTAAAAATCATCCTTCAAGAAGTTCTCAAGGAAAATTGCCCTGATATTTAAGAACCAGAAGGAAAAAGAAAAACTGAAGGAATTCACTCATCACCTCTTGAAAAAGATCCCAAAAAGAAAACTCCTAGGAAAGTTATAGCCAGGTTCTGGAATTCCTAGATCAAGGAGAAAATATTACAAGCAGGCAAGAAAAAACAATTTTAATATTTCGGAAACACAATCAGTATAACACAGGATCTACTAGCTTCTACAGGGATAAAAGGGCTTGGAATATGATATTACAGAGGTCAAAAGAGCTAGGATTAAAACCAAGAATCATTACCCAGCAAAATTGAGTATAATGTTTCAGGGGCAAATATGGTCATTCAATGAAGTGGAGGATTTTCAAGCATTCATGATGAAAAAACAAGAACTGAATAGAAAATCTGACATTCAAATACAAGAAACATGAGAACGTAAACAGGGAAAAGATATCATAAGGAACTTATCAAAATTGAACTAGTTACACTCCTCCATGGAAAAAATGATCATTGTAACTTATGAAACTTTTCTCTGTATGAGGATAGGTGAAGAGAATATAAATGTATATATATATATATATATATATATATATACATACATACACATATATACATATGTATTCAAATACATACACATATGTATATATAGGAGGGTATATATGTGTATGAATACATATGTGAGTATGTGTTATATGTGAACACAGACAGAAGAACAGGATCACTGGAATAAAAAGGGATTATATTTTAAAAGTTGAAATTGAAAGGTGGGAGAGGAATATAATGAGAGGAGACAGGGAAAGAAAGAATGGGGTTAATCTCATACAAAAGAGGCAAGGGATAACTGTCACAATGGAGGTGAAGAACAGGAAGGCAAAAGGGAATGGGGCGACCTTACTCTTGCTGAATTTGGCTTAGAGAAGGGATGACATGCACTCTAAACTGGGTATCTTGCCCTACAGGAGAGTAGGAGGGAGGAGTGGGGATGATGGAGGGGAGGGCATGCTGAGGGGGAGGGTTGTTAGAAGCGCACACTTTTGTAAAGGGAAAGGGACAAAGTAGAGAACAGAACAAATGGGGGGCAGGATAGGAAGGATGGAAATATAGTCAATCTTTCACAATATGTCTGTTTTGGAGATGTTCTGTGTAACTACACATGAATGGCCTGTTTTTAATTGCTTGTCTTTCCAGTAGGGATGGGTGATGAGGGAGGAAGGGAAAGAATCTAGAACTTAAAGATCTAAAATCAAATGCCAAATAAATAAATAAACAAATAAGCAAACAAACAATAAACAAACAAATGAACATATATATGTATGTATGTATATACATGTACATATATACACAAATATGTGTGTAAATATCCATATACATAATGTTAAAAAAAACAGTGAGGACAAATGGGAAGAACATAACATCTACAGAAAGCTTGGCCAAAAATCCAGTTCTTCCACATGACCACAGGTGCATTTAACAATGAAGTCTGAACAATTTTCTGAGGTAGATATTTAAAATATCTTTAAGCATATGGAAAAATGCTCTAAACCAGTATTGATTCATGAAATGCAAATCACAACAACTTTGAGGTACCACATCTCACCAGTCAGATTGGCTAAGATGACAAAACAGGAAAATGACAAGTGCTGGAGAGGATGTGGAAGAATTGGAATTCTAATGCATCTGTGAACTGATACAACCATTCTGGAGGGCAATCTGGAACTATGCCCAAAGGACGATAAATAATTGCATACCTTTTGACCTAGTAATACCAGTTTTGGGGTTGTATCCCAAAGAGATCATAGAAGTGGGAAAAGGTCCCATGTGTACAAAAATATTTATTGCAACTCTCTTTGTGGTAGCAAAATTCTGGAAATTTAGGGGATGCCCATCAATTGGGGAATGGCTGAACAAGTTATGGTATATGAATGTAATGTAATACTATTGTGCTATATGAAATGGGAAGGAGATTGACTTCATAATTACCTGGAGAGGCTTATATGAATTAATTCTAACTGAGAAGAGCAGGAAAAATTTGTACACAGTCACAGATACATCATATGTGTGATGACCAACCTTGGTAATCTGGACTCCTCTCAGCAATGCAGTTAAAAGACAGCTAAATCTACAAGTCTCAGAATGGAAGGAGATATCTACACTGAGAGAAAGATCTAGAAAGACCAGAGTTTAAATGGAGACTGAAGCAACACATGCTATTGGGCTTTTCAATGTTTGGTTCTGTTTCTTTTTTCTTTTTTTCCCATTATTTGCTCCATTGGTTACAATGCCTAGGCACAACCAGACTGTTTTACAATGTGAAAGTGTTTGCAGATTCCATACATTATGATACACTACCATGGCGGGAAGGGGAGAAGGGAGGGGAGAAAATCTGAAAAGCAAGTGATTCTGTAACTGAATCTTGTAAACTAAAAGTAAATAAACAAGTCAATAAAGTTAAAAAAAAAACAATGAAGCCTGACAAGGAACATTAAACAAACCATTAAAAAAATCTGTTGATCTGTAAAGATTTCTATTAAAATTATAATAATAAAATGCATTTTCTCTATTAAAAAGATCTGGGTTCAAATCCACATACTGACCTTTCCTAACTTTATTATCATGGAAAAGTCACTTAATCTCATCATGAGGCTCAGTTCCCTTACCTTTAAAAATGAGGTTTTAATATTTATAATATATTTCTCACTTATTGTGAAGCTCAGAGAAGAAAAAAGATGCCAAGTGATTTGTAAAGCATAAAACAACATATCAACATCAGCTTTTATTATTAGGCAGATAGTTGGTTCTCTCTCATTAGAGGTGGTCAAGGAAAGAGTGGATATCCAGTTGATGGGATGTTTTAGAAAAGAGATTCTTTACCTGGGGACTATGAACTTTTAAAAATAAATGTTTATAACTGAATTTCCGTATAAAAAATGAAAAATGATCAGTGTAACTTGTGAAACTTTTCTCAGTATGAGGATAGTTGAAGGGAATATATATATAAATGTGTGTTTGTGTGTGTATGTATCTGTATATGTATACATACAGAGAGACATATAGACACGTCCATATAGAAGGGTATATGTGCATATGAATCCATAAGTGAATGTGTGTATATACGGGTACAGGTAAACATAGGCAGAGGGCACAGGGTTAATTAAATAGGAGAGGATGGTATTTAAAAATTAAGAGGTGAGAGAGGAATATAGCCAGAGGTGATAGAAGGGAAATAATAGGGCAAATGATCTCATATAAAAGAGGCATTTTACAATAGAGGGGGGAAACATGAAGGATATAGATTATGGGTCAATCTTACTCTCATTGAATTTGGCTTAAGGAAGGAATAACATATAAACTAAACTGGGTATCTTACCCTACATGAAAGTACAAGGGAAAGAGATAAGAGGAGGGATGATAGAATGGAGGGCAGATTGGGGGAAAGAGTAGGTAAAAACACACACTTTTGAGAAGGGAAAGGATGAAAGAAAAAAACAGAACTACTTGGGGATGGGATAGGATGTAGGGAAATATAGTCAACCTTTCACAATATACCCACTATGTAAATGTTTTGCATGACTACACATGTACAACCTATATTGAATTGCTTATGTTCCCAGTTAGGGTGGGAAATGAGGGAAGAAAGGAAAGAATATGTAATTCAAAGTTTAAAAATAAAATGTTTAAGCATTATTATTAGTAGCACTAGTATTAGTATTATTTTATATGCAATTGGGAAATAAGATATACAGGCACTGGATGTAAAGCCAATCAGCAGTAGATTCCTGAGAGAATGCTACTGTGAACAGCTTTTAAGATTCGGATTACACAGTATTAGTGAACGCTCTGTTTATTCCATTACAAATCAAGATTCAGTACAATGTTCACAGTATCAACGATTCACAATAGTATATACAATATTTAAAACAAGGAAAGTCTCAATATTATGTCTTATTACAGAAAGTAACAAGGAACAACAGAAGAATCACTTGGTTTCCCTAAGGGGGGAACCAGCTTCACATTTAAAGATTCAATCAAGTTAAAGATCCAATCAATCAATTAACAAAAGGAACCACCTAATTTCCCTAAGAGGGAGTTGATCCAATCAACAATTCACAATATACTGATCTTCCACTCATGAGGCCACCATTAACTTTAGTCTCCAAATAAAGTTCTTAGACAACCACACAAACCTTCCACCCCTTGATTTCCAACAAACCTCAGTTTAGTCCAAGGGGAGGCCTTTTCTTCATTTTGACTCTGGGTAGTCT
>CM053595.1:22608972-22640265 GCA_028646575.1 Pseudocheirus occidentalis | reverse complement strand
AGGAAGGAAGGAAGGAAAGAAGGGGAGGGAAGGAGGAAGAAAGAGACAGAGACAGAGAGAGAGAAAGGTTTTTTAGATCAAGTATATATAATTGATTTCATCTTTTGGAGACATGGCCATGGAGGAAAAATGTTCCAGATGTCTATTCCTCCAAGCAAAGCAGTACTTCATACTTCTTTCCCCAATCTTTTTCACCTCTCTTCCCCACTTCCCATAAAAAGTAGTCCTTAAAATTTTCTTACAGTCCTTGGGTGCTTATATTTCCCCCACTAATGGGATGATTTTCTTGCTGTAAAAGCCAATAGTTCTGTTTACCTCCCATCACTTATACTCAGCCATCCATGAGCCTTTGTCATTTTGAAATACTTTTGATCCAGGTTCTTTCATTCCGTATTTGCCACGGCACAATAGCATGTTGATGGATTAGTAAGTAGGGGCTGTTAAACCTTTATTTTCTAATTATGGGCTGAAAACAACTAAGAACAAATACAAAAATTCCCCAGAATCCCATTGCTGCCACTCAGAGTCAACTCTCTTTTCTAACATGTCCTCTTCCTCATTGTTCTTGGGGGACAGAGAGTATAATCAGTCTTCTTCTTTCATTTCCACTATTAAGCAGCTTTTAATTTAAACCAGAGCTGCTGCAGCCTGACAGCTACCAACTTTTCAAACTGATAGGAAATTCAAAAAGCAGCAAAGAAAAAAATTTCTCTCTGCATTCATTTTGTTGAGGAAGTCTATTTTATTTGGTTCTCAGATATACCAATTTTAATTTTTAATTGCTTTGTCAAAGGCAGTCAATTTTTTTTCATGGTCCAGCTGATAAATCTTCACAGCTTGTTGAGTTTTTCAAAGTGGTAAATGGCTAATTTATTTTACATTCTTTTTTTCAAAGATGGAAAATCCTTTTATTTTCTGCCGGGAATGAAGTGACAAGTCTCCTGTTCCACGTTCAAGAATACTTGGATAGATTCATTAGTGCAAACACATGGCTAATCATACTAATAGTTCACATTTTAAGGTTTGCATACAATATCTTATTTGATCCCCAGAACAACCCTGAGAAGGAGATATAATTATCCCTATTTTACACAAGGAAAAAATGGAGGATGAGAGTGGTTTAGTGACTTGCCCAGGATCAAATTGCTAATATATCAAAAACAAAATTTGAAACCAGGTCTTACTGACTCCAGGCTCAGCACTCTAACCACTACATCAAGTTGCTTCTTCAAATGAGACCAAAGAAGACTGTTTATCTCAGCCTGACCCACAACTCCAGTCCTTATTCAGGCCGTACACACCTGTGGGATATTGACCATGAGGAGAAGAACTAGATGAGGAAGTGTGGTTTCATCAGTATATACTTGTCCTCATTAGTAAAAAGACAGTTAAAGTGCATTTACTATTGAGGTTTTACTTATTTTTTTTAAATTCAAAGATGTCATCATTAATATGTAAATGAGTATACCCTGACTATAGGTAGCATATTGGGAAAACTCTATTTTATAAATGTTAGATGATTTCATTTCTCCTTTTGGAAACCAATGTTCCCAATGTTCAGCATGATTTCATACATGTGATAGGTACCCTATAAAATGTTCATTGAATGACTGCTGGAATCAATTAGTATGATTTGGCAAAGAAGTTAGGATGCCTAATGGTTACAGCCGGAGAGCAGGAGTCAGGCCTCTGAAATTCTATTTCTGGTTTTTCTTCTGATTGTATTCAATATGCATGAATATTCAGAAGCTGTTTATTTTGGGACCCAAATTGAAAAACACACATCTAGTAAACATACTGCTAAGGAAAGCACTGGACAAGCTGATGCAGTTGAAAATAAAGAGTGCATTTTCTGCCAGCTTCCCAAAATATGCCCATAAAATGTGTGCCCGTGCATTTAGTGGTACACTCCAAAATGTGCATTTGCATATGCAGATACTGAATTCTGCATACAAAATGGTTAATTGCAAATACAAATCAGCCACTGTGGACATATTTACTTGTTTTATAAAGGCCAGTACAGTCATGTGGGCCACAAATGAATGCATGCTGTCATATTTTGGGGAATATTTTCAGAGTGCAAAATGTGAACCTCTTTGCTAAAATCATTAGGTTACTGTCATACTCAGGACTAAAACATAGCATCATTTTCTCAAATAAGGCAAATTTAACTTTCTTCAGAGACAACTAATTCAAGGTGGTTAGAAATGGAGTGTTTTAGTGGTATTTGTTCAAGGAGACAGGTGAATCGAAAATGATAAAACTATGTCATCTTTCATATATTCTATCCTGAAGAATCCAGCCAAACATTACTCATACCTATTGCTTCAGCTTAACTGGTGAGTACTCAGGGAATGAAAATATTATGTTAGTTATAATCTTATATATGTTATAATATGAACCTATGATTTTGGAAGACAAATCTGCTCCTTTGGTAATCCAATAGTGTGGTACAATAGAAGATGGCAGGAGTTTGAATTCCATCTCAGCAACTTATGACATATGGAGGTTACATCACTCTGAGACTCATTTTCCTTATCACTCTAACAACAGGAATCACTGTTGGGCCTAAAAGTCTGGGCACTGTAACTATTTCTCAGCCTAAATTGCTGTAACCTCATACATGCAGTACAAACAGGTTAAGTTAAGAAAGGAATAATTTCAAATGTTGGAGATATGGAAAAATTAAAACACTAATGTATGACTGGTGAAGGTGTGTACTATTGCAACCATTCTGGAGAGTAATTTGGAACTATGTTCAAAGGGCTGTAAAAACCATGCATACCCTTTGCCTAAGCCAAACAACTACTAGGTGTGTTTCCCAAAGAGATTTTAAAAAAAGGAAAAGAACCTTTGTGTCCCAAAAATATTTGTAGCAGTTCTTTTAGCTGTGGCAAAGAATTGGAAATTGAGCAGAATGTCTATAATTTGGGGGATGACTGAGTAAGTTGTTGTATGTGACTATGATGGAATACTATTTTTCTCTTAAGAAATGATGAGCCAGGTACTCTCAGAAAAATATGGACTTACATGAATCAATACAAAGTGAAATGAGTAGAAACAGGAAGATACTGTATACAGTAACAGGAATATTGTATTATGATCTACTATGAATAGCATAGCTACTAGCAGCAATAACAGAATCCAAGACAATTCTGTAGGACTTACGGTGAAAGGTGCTACTAATTTCTAGAGAAAAAAACTGTTAGAGCCTGAATACAAATCAAAGATAATTTTTCTTACTTTGTTTTTATTGGATTGTTTTATCTATATTTCCTTTCACAGAATGCCTAAAATGAAAATGTGTTTTGCATGACTACACATGTATAAGCTATGTCAAATTGCTTGCCTTCTCAATGAGGGGGGAGAGTAAGGAAAGAGAGAATTTGGAACTTAAAATAAAAAAAAAGAATGCTAAAATTGTTTTTGCATTTAATTGGGAAAAATAAAATATTAAATAATATATATCATCTTGAATTTAATAGGGGGATAAAGGAGTAGGGAATGGATAGACATATAATATATTTTATTTTATCTTATTTTATTTCTTACAGAAAATATTTCATTTTTAGTTTTTCAACATTAATTTTCACAATATTTTGAGTTCCAGATTTTCTCTCCACCTCTCCCCTCTCTCCTACTCTGAGTTGTCATGCATTCTAACTACCACTTCCACCAGTCTGTCCTCCCTTCTAACAGCACCCCACCTTTATCCCCTTCCCCCTTACTTTCTTGTAGGGCAAGATATATTTATATACCTCATTGCCTGTATATATTATTTCCCAGGTGCATGCAAAAAAAATTAACTTTTACTTTTAACATTCTGAATTCCAAATTCTTTCCCTTCTTTCCTCCCCATCCACTCTCATTGAGAAAGCAAGCAATTTAATATAGGTTAGACATGTGTATTTATGCAAAACACTTCCATAATAGTCATGTTGTCAAAGACTAACTAGATTTTCTTCCATTCTATCCCAACCCCCAGTTATTCTATTTTCTCTTTTGACTCTTTTCCTTTTCAAACATGTTTGCTTCTTATTATCCCCTCCCCTAATTTGTCCCACCTTCTATCATCCCCCAGACCACCATATTCCCTTCCCCTTACTTTCCTACAGGGTAAGATGCCCAGTTGAGTGTGTATGTTATTCCCTCCTTAAGCTAAATCTGATGAGAGTAAGGTTCACTCATTCCTTCTATCCTCTCTCCTCTTCCCTTCCATTGTGAATCCTTTTTCTTGCCTCTTTTATGTCATATAATTTGCTTGATTCTATCTCTCACTTTCTCCTTCTCCCAATATATTTCTCTTTCACCCTTAATTATATTTTTAGGTATCATCTCTTCATATTCAACTCACCCTGTGCCATCTATCTATCTATCTATCTATCTATCTATCTATCTATCTATCTATCTATCTATCTATCTATCTATCTATCTGTCTATCTCTCTTTCTGTCTGTCTGTCTGTCTGTCTATCTATCTATCTATCTATCCCGTCCATCCATCTATTTCCTCCAGCTACCCTAATACTGAGAAAGGTCTCATGAGTTACAAATATCATTTCTTTTTCTATGTAGGAATATAAACAGCACAACTTGAATAAGTCCCTTACGATTTCTATTTCATGTTTACTTTTTCATTCTTCTCTTGATTCTTGTATTTGAAAGTCAAAGTTTCTATTCAGCTATGGTATTTTCATTAAGAATGATTGAAAGTCTTCTATTTCATTAATGTTCACCTTTTCCTTCTAAAGTATTATACCTTGCTTTGCTGGGTAGGTGATTCTTGGTTTTAATTCTAGCTCCTTTGAGCTCAGGAATATCATGTTTCAAGCCCTTCAATCCCTTAATGTAGAAGCTGCAAGATCTTCTGTTATCCTGATTGAATTTCCACAATAATTCTACTATTTCTTTCTGGCTGCTTGAAATATTTTCTCCCTGACAGGGGGACTCTGGAATTTGAGTGATTCCTTTGGGGCTCTATTCTATATGGTGATTGGTGGATTCTTTCTATTTCTATCTTATCCCTCTGGTTCTAGAATATCAATCAAGAATTCCCTGATAATTTCTTGAAAGGTGACTTCTAGATTTCTTTTTTAACATGATTTTCAGGTGGTACATGAATTTTTAAATGCTCTATCCTGAATCTGTTTTCTACGTGAGTGGTTTTCCCAATGAGATATTTCACATTATTTTCTATTTTTCATTCCTTTGTTTCTGTTCTATAATTTCTTAATTTCTTATAAAGTCATTAGCATCCATTTGCTCCATTCTAATTTTGAAGGAATTATTTTCTTCAGTAAGCTTTAGGATCTCCTTTCCCATTTGACAAATTCTGCTTCTCCTCACTGGATTTTTGGACCTCTTTTGCCTTTTGAGTTAATCTATTTTAAGATGTTATTTTCTTCAGTATTTTTTGGGTCTCATTTAGGAGGTTGTTGACTTGTTTTTCATGATTTTCTTGCATCATTCACATTTCTCTTCCCAATTTTTCCTCTGCTTCTCTTAATTTCATTTTTTAAATGCTTTATGAGTTCTTCCATGGCCTGCAACCAATTCATATTTGTCTTGGAGGATTTTGATGCAGGAGCTTTGGTTGTATGTTTTGATCTTCTTTGTCACCAAAGTAAGATTCTATAGTCTGAGTATTTTTATGCTGTTTTCTCATCTTCCCAGTCAAATATTTTACTTTCTAACTTTTCTCAAGGTAGAACTCTTCTTCCAGTAGAGGTAGGCATGGGTGTGGCTGTCCTTTCCCAGGCTTCAGGGGTTTTATGTCAGCTGCTCAATCTCTCACCATCTGTGAGCCCAGGGCTCCAGAAGAAGACACTACTGCTACTGCTACTGCCACTGCCACCTCAGCCACCCTGGGGCTAGGCTGGACCCCAGTGGACCATGCTCCTCTTTCACCCAGGTCTGACAAAGTTTTCCCACTCATCTTCTGTGCTGTCTTTGGCATTTTTGAATTGAGAATGCTGGAAACTGCCTCAGCAGCCATTTAGTCCACACACTAACCCCTTCCCCCCCAGCCCTGCTCTGGCTCTGTCTGTGCTATTTGGCCTAAGCTGAACTGCTGTACACTCCCAGCCTGGTGTGATATACACTTCCTGTCCACCTTCCAGGTTGTCTATGCCTGTAGATTTACCTCACTGTCATTTTATGGGTTCTGTAGCTCTAGAATGTGTTGAGGGTTATTTTTTTACATGTATTTGGAGGGGTTGGGATGAGAGCTCAAACAAGTTCTTGCTCTTCCTCCACCATCTTGGCTCTATGCATCCAGACATATACTTTTCAAAAACTATTTTTGCAGTTCTCAATTGCAAAATCTTAGAGATGGAAGGGAAATCAAAGTCATTGTGTCTATCTGTACCTGCAAAAAATTATTATAACATTTTTCACCTTTAGAATGTGGCATTCAATTTTTCTTTAAATATCTCATAATTCAGCATCCAAATGGTTATGGATGGCTATCTACTTCTATTTTGAATAACCTCCATTAGCATAGATACATGGAGGAAAAAGTTTAATACCAAAGAAATTCATTCACATAGATTTTATTGTTGTTGACCCATTAGCCAAAGTGAAAAATAGAAGGGGGAACTGAGACAAGGTAAGGACCATCTCCAGGTAAGTATTTGAGGCAAGTTTCTAAAATATGGACTCCTGTGTTGTCCATGGACTTATAGCCTGATTCTATTACATATGTGATCAATTACAAAACAAGGGAATTGTTTGAATCCTGAATTCCTAGCAACATAAAAATATGGCACTTATCTCCAAAAACCTCCACCCCTAGCCTTCACCTTATTAATCCCCAACATTATCCCACTTTTTTCCCTTCTACTTCCATGCAAGGTCTAGGTCTCTCCCCTTCTGCATTAGCTATTAACTCCTCTAGGATAATTATAACTTTACTCCCTAGGCACACACAAGGACAGATATGAAAGTGCTAATGGAATGCTCTACGCACATATTCACACCCACATATACACAGAATTTAACTACCCTTCAGCACCCAGATTACCGCCTATGGGTATGTCAGGTGTCCCATGGAGGATGGGTTCTTAGCTCAGTGGTATTGACTCTTCTCCTTTTTTGGGGGGGAGGGAGGTGGCAGCATTAATGACACAGTCATGCATGTGATAAATAGACAAATAAATGTATTTATAATGAGGCATATGCTCATTTAAATTTATTTTTTCTTAAGATAAAATATAAAAATAAGATGGGAGATGATTGATTTAGAGCACAACCAAATCTAATAGAGGTGTTGATGAGCTCCCCACACACACCTCTTTTAGATTGATAATTTGAATCCCTTTTCTCTTCCCCTCTCTCCTTCTTACTCTTAATTGAGCTCTTCACTGCTGAGTATAGTATCTACTATTTAGTCAGCTAGGCTTTCAATCACTCAACTGTAGCCTTGATTAGAGCTCCTTTTTTCCTGCCTGTGACCCATCACTGCATAAAGTGCACTGACTCTGGAATCAACTAATATGGCTTCAAATCCTTCCTGCAATGCTACCACCAGGTTGATATCACTTAATATCCCTGAACTTCAGTTTTCTTATGTATAACATCAAATAGTTAAATTAAATAGTATGTAAGGGAGTTGTAGGTCTAAATCTATGATCCTATAATTTCTGTGTAGCACTAGGTTCTAAGTTCTTTTGTTCTAAGGACAATGATTTGTTTATATATTTCCTCCAATGTCTGACACTAAATGTATTATTATTATCATTATCATCATCATCATCATCATCATCATCATCATTTTTATCTCTTTGGAGGGGGGAAAGGTACAAACCAGGACAATTGGGGTTAAGTTCCTTGCCCAAGGTCACACACTAGTAAGTGTTAAGTGTCTGATGCTGGATTTGAACTCAGGACCTTCTGACTCCAGGGCCAGTGGCACTAACGAAAATAGTAAAGTTGGGAAGACAAGTTATATGAAGATTGCAAACTTCCTTCCTTCCTTCTTTCCTTCCTTCTTTCCATTATCTCTCTTTCCCTCTCCTCCCTCTCTCTCTTTCCTTCTTGCTCTCACTCTTTCAATCTGGTTATATGGATTGTTTCAATGAGATAGAATATATAAAAATTTAATAATATTTAATTTAATATTTAAAAATAGATGATATTTATATTCCTATAATTGTGTAAGTATAATATAATTTTATATAGAGAATAAAAACCCCTCATATGCATACATATGTCCATTATTACATATGTGTGGATACACACACACTGAGATGTTGCTTTATTCAGTGTTTGCATGACTGTATATGAATGTCTTTGTCTATACACACAAACATACATAGACAGACAGATACATAGACAGATATACAGAGAGAGAGAGAGTTTTCTCTTAAATCACCTTCATTTTTTCTAATGGAATCAATAAAGTACTATAAAAGATTATCTGAATCATTACAATACATCTAAAATAAGCCTCCATAAAGGACCTGTTCAATAGTAACTGTTTCTTCATAAGGAGGCCACCCAAATGAACTCAATATTATGTATCTGAGACTAAGCAAGGCAGTAGTGAATATGATCTACATGTCAAATTGGAGTCTCTTGCCTTCTTCCAGGGGATCAGAAAATCCAAGTTAGAAGGCACCTGAATCTAGCCCAATGCCTTGACTTGATAGATAATGAAACTGAGGCTCTCGGGTCATATATGACTTGCCTAAATTTGCAGAGATAGTAAACAGTACAGCTGAAAGTTAACCCAGGTCTTCTGACTTCATCTAGTGAAAGTTAAGACTCCTGACAAAACAAGCAGGGAGCTTGTAAGGAATTTAGACCCATAAACATGTTTTCCCCACTGTAAAACATGTCTTGGTCTGTATGGAACTTGTCAAAATCAGGAAGAATATTCTCAGACCATGTTATCAGATGTATGCATGCTCACAAGACACTAAAAATGTCTACTGAGAGATAAAAAATAAACCTAAGGAGAAGAAATAATCTATTTGGAGCTCCAAGAGCCACAGCAGCATCAATTGCCCAAAACACCTGGGTTACAAGGAGCCAATAATGATAAATAGTGGAAATAAACGAGAGTCTAAAACCATTGCCATCACAAGATACATGGAAAATAATGCAATGAAGCTGAAAGCTGCCACTGAAATACCAACAACTTAGGCAGCAGGGAACAACTATGAATCAGTTGCCAAATGAGTGATTTTTAATTGTTTGCACAATCTATTGGAAGGTTTAACGATGAATTAGCTTTATTACAGTGACCTAATTCAGGTACTAAGGTGATTCAACTGAATCATTAAGGAGGTTAAAATGTTGGATTGGGGGAGGTTTCTGTGGATAATCTTGATATAGCCTAGTTCTAACTTAAGGTATTGTCTATACCCTGCCTTGCTCAAATTAAAATTTTAGAATTTCATGCAGAAATAATTTTTCCTAAGTAAAAATGTATCAGGAAGCATGAAGATATTTCATGGGGGAGAAAACAGACACAAAATAAAAGAGATGCAAAGAATAATTTCAAGGTTTCTTATTGATCTTTCTTTCACTCCCAGGACCTATTTATATCTCCCCTAACACTATGATTTACAAATGGTAAGTAACTTACACTTAGCAGATATATAATAAATATCTGAATGAATGAATGGAAAGGGTAATGCAATTTCATATGGAGTCTTATTTTTAACTTGTATCATTGACTTTAATAACACAGAGGAAATTCAGGGTTGCAGATCTGCCCAAGAACTCTTTCTATGACATTTCTATTCACTGCCTAGCCCCTCACTGAATATGTTCAATAAAGAAGAACTCATTTTCCAAGGTATCCCATCACAGTTGCATATAGTTTTATTTATAAGTAAGGTTCTACTACCACCACCACTCCCATATCATGCCTAAATCTATTTCCTTTTACCTTCCATTCATTGCTCCTTGTTCTGCCCTATAAAGTGCATAGTCATAAGGCTGAGCAAAAAAAAAATTCCCTCTTCTGTGTAACTGACCTTCAAGTAGTTGAATTAAAATGTCTCTAATTTTTTTCTTTGCCTGACCAAATACTCCTATTTCCTTCTATCAGTTCCCCAAATGGTAGAATCTCAAGTCCCCATGACATGTTGGTTGCTCTCCAGTTGGACACTCTTGAGTTCATCAAAAGTTTTCCTAAAATGCAGCTTCCAGAATTGAACAGAGTATTAATATATGAACTTGCAAAGGTAGAGTTCAGCCTGACCCTAATTCTCTATGTTCCATAAGTTATCCCTGATTTTAGTATAGCATGAGATAATATTGCTTATTTTTTCTTCCCTTCTGTACAATTGATTCCTGCTGAACTCAGAACTCAGTAAAGCATTAAAATCTTCCCTTATCAATTATTGTCAAGTCATTTCTCCACTAATCTGTATGCATGAAGTTGTTTATTTCTTTAATATCTATTTCCATTACATTCCATGTGATAGAATTTGGACCATCACTCTAGCCTTTCATGTTCCTTTTCTTTTTAAAAGAGGAATTGGCTCTCATTTTTTCTTCAAGCTTCACAAATTCTAGTGATTTGACAATTATATCATCTATACTTTCATGATGGTGAATAGCAACACAGAGAAATTGGGATCCCTAGGGCACTCCACTAGAGACTTCCCTCAAAGCTGACATTCACCCGTGAAGGATTTCCCTTTGCAAATCTGAAAGTGTTTTATTATTGTCACTTATTGTTATTCTTATTGTTATTCTTATTTGAGACAAGTCCTTCAACCAGTTTCAAATTCATGTTGATGTACTAATATTAGACATTAAATCTCCATCTAATCCATTTACGTCTGATTATATTTAGATTTGGAATAGAGTAGAGGCAGAATCTTTCACATGAGATTCATAATCACTCAAGAAAATTCCACTAAACTATCTCAATAGAAAAAAGAAATTAATCAGACTAAAAAAATTGCCTATTGTCCAGACTATGCTATGCATTCAAATGGGTAGGTCCATTGGTATATGTTTCTTGATTAGACAGTATGAATGAAAAAAAAATTATTAGTCACAGTATATATACTGTTTAATGACATCTTAACTACACAGACACACACACAATATACATTTTTAGAAGTATATTGTGGGCAATGTGCTTATTTTAATGCTATGCATAGATGCACATACACACATATGTGTATGCACATGTGTATATATGTATATGGGAGTGTATACACATGTGTGACAAAGAATTTAGAGTAGGTAGGTGTAGAGTAGGTTAGTGAGTAATCATAGATTTAAAAAAAAGAGCACCAGCAAAAATTAAATATACAAATAAATCTGATGAATGGGACATAAATAGAACATTTTTGTTATTATTTATTAAAAATTAATATGTATTATATTGTGTTCACAGTTTTTTATATAATCTTATTTTTTGTTATTTGTATAGTGAAAAGTCTGTGGTTTGTTGATTATTGTTTAATTCAGTTAAGAAAACCAAATTAATCTAAAAAATTGATTGGGTTCAAAATTGAATGGGATATGAGTAGCCTATATTGCATTTGGGAAATTTTTGAATTACTTATACTAAGTATTTCTGAATACAGTACTTTTCTAATCTTTTTAATTTATCTTTAGATATTTGCCCTTGCTTCCTGTCCAGGTCTTTAAAATCTGAGTTTGTTGATGAGTTCCCTCTACATAAGTTTTTTTTCTTTCCCTGGCCTTGTCCCTTAATTTCTAGACTTCAAAACCAGACCTTCTCTACTACTTACTCTTCCTCAAATTTCCCTCAGTCCCTGGGGCTTTCTTGCCTTGAAATAGCCTACCATCCCTGAGGCCTGCTCCCCCCAGAAAATTTCTCAGTTTATCTTTGTAAATTTTTAACTCCATTAGAACATGAGTTCCTTAAGATCAGGGATTTTGTTTTGATTTTATTTGTATCCCCAGCATAGCACAGTACCTGGCAAGTACTAAGCACTTTATAAATTCTTGGTCCTTTCCTACTTTTTTGAGGTAGCTCCCCCCTTTTCCTCCTCATTGGAATATTTCTACTCATACCTTCCAAATTCCATTCTCGAGAGTTTCCACCATTATTGGCCTGATTTCCTCTTCAAAATGATAAGCAATACAATTTTATCTACTGCTTGGAATTATCCTGAAATTTGGTGAGCAAAGAACCACTTTTCTCACCTCTTTTACAAACTCAGTGATAAAGTAGTCATTGGATTTTAGTTCCTTGCTATTTCTACTTTAGCAATAGGTTTTCCATGTTGATCACAATCAGATCCAGAAAAATAGGTTTTTCTCTGTTGCTTGCTACATCATTTGAAGGATGAGTCTATCATTAAGCCAAATGTAAATGTATTACCTGTTCTGTTTTTGGCAGGTTTGAATGCTATAGTCTTTCATAATTTCTCCTTCTTGACGACCAGATTTGTGCTTTGATACCTAGTCTCCTTAAGAAATTTCTCCTTTCATGCAGGTGGCACATAGTATTATTATATTACTTTATTACTTCTATTTCTTTCTATATTAATTTTCAACCAAATGACTACTCTTTATTTTTCACTTCAAATTATTCACATTACTTTATGGGAGTCTCAAAAATCTCGGTGTAGTTTTCAGCTTTTGAAAGTTAGAGATATCCTGTACCCATACAGATGCATACATATAGACACACACACACACACACATATATATATATATATATACATATGCACATGTACAGAGAGATAAAGACATTGACACAGGGAGACAAAGGGAAGACAGACAGAAACTGAAAGAGAAAGATAGAGGAAGAGATACAGAGAGATGGAGGAATGGATAGAAGAAAGAGACAGAAAGAGAGACAGAAACAAAAGAAGAGAGACACACAAAGAGAGTTGCTCCTCCATCACCATCCTCCACCTTTAATCTATTCTGTTTCTTTTGAATAAGGCATACTCTTTCAAAGACAAATTCCATTATTCTATACATAAGCCTTATTCAGTCAAATCTCAGTAATATCTATGAGGTCAAATTTGTCTCCTTGCATTAGGATCTCTGATTTCCCTTGTGTATACTTTGTGCATTTGTATACAGACATCTGATGCTATGGAGTTTATTACTGGCTCTTGGATTGGATACTACCTATCATGTATTACTGTTCCTTTCCTGCTATGTTTTGCCCCAATTTGTTTGTGCTACTCTGCGCCACCAAGCTTGTTGGATCTATGTGAGTTTTCTTCCTTCCCTTCCTTATTCATTTTTTCAGTTTTCTTTATTAGAGTAATGTGACAGGTGCATTTTTCCCACTCACTGTTACATATATGCTATCTCCTTGAAAAGAGATCACTATTATTTTAATCTGTTGTCCAGAAAAAAAGAAATCATATTCTAAGATGCTAACTTTTTGGCTTGCCTTAATGAGCCTTTTGCTTTTGAATTTCCTAACTTCAATATACAGTAACGAGGAGAACTTCATCCAAGTCCCATAAATTTTCAAGTTGTTGTTGTAGTTGCAGTTGTAGTTGTTTTCATTGTTCTTGTTGTCATCAGTGTTGTTGTTAGTATGACCCAGGACTACAAATCTTTGGCAATGTGTCTCGGTTCCTTATAAATGCATTACTAGAATGAGGTAGTGGTCATCAGGCTTGGGAATTCTCAGCCAGCTCTGCTGAAATAGATAAAAGCATTCAACCATGGTCTTCTCTGGGAGGTCAGCAACCTTCTTAATTTATTCAAATTGACAAATAACTACCTCATCACCCTCAAAACACAGACACAAACCACCATTGCTCTTCTTGCATTGATGCACTCTCACCTGATGGGTCTTTGAATCACTTTCATTTTTCTTTCTAGCACATTGTAAGTAAGGTGGATTTTAGTGTGTATAAAGTGATTTTTTTGTCATTATTTCTTGGAGTTCAGTTTCCCAGGATCCATAGCCATAACAATCTCTTGTTCCTAGGTATTAGATATGAGTTCCCACAACTGTGGATCAAAATGTCTCCACTATGCTTGTGCAGCATTATATAATGATAAATAATATGAACATCCACTGTAACTGCACAGAGAGATACAGGGATGAGGTAATGTAAAGTTGTGAGGCTATTGCTGGCAATATGCCTTGTCTGTTGCCCTATAAAGCAAGTAGGCATTGGTTGGTGAATGGGGAACCTGAGGGTTAAATGCACAGGTTGGAATGTTATGTGTGCCTCAACTGGCCCCCATTGAAGCTTGAGGGGATATAGAGGGATACACAAGTACTGCCTGTCTCAACAGATTCCATTAAGAAGTAGGGGTAGTTGACCCTGCTTCTTGCCCATGCCTGAAAGAAGAATGATTATGGAATTGTGTAGGAGTTTGTGCTCCCATTACTAGCATACTCTTCTGAGAAAACTAGACTAGAATAAGGTAATATTATTAACCCCTTCTCAGTGTCTTTCATGTTTGACCAGATCAAGAGTGAACCTGTGCTAGCAGCCCTCCTGTGTGCATGTCTTACACACATGAAGCTGCATCCTTTGGAGTGGGTCCCATTTCCCCAACCTTTATAGAAAGAGCCCAACACTGATCGTACATCACTGAAAATTCAGTGGTTCTTGTTCTTCCCCTACTTTTTCATGTCTCATTCTTCCACCCTTCAAATTCCTGTCACAGGTAAATATTCTCCTTACCCATTGCTAACTCTTTACATTTCACTCTCTCTTGGTTTCTCTTGGAAGTGCTTCTTTTAATCCAGTGGTTCTCAACTTATTGGTCACAACCCTTTCGGGGTCGAATGACCCTTTCACAGGGGTTAACTAAGACCATCGGAAAACACATATTTCCAATGATCTTAGGAACAGAGACACAGCTCCTCTATCTGTCTCCAGGCAGGTTTGCCCACATGCAGATATGCCCACATACAAGCATCAAATGGTTGTTGTGTCATTAGGAAGGTTTCAAATCACTGTTCTAATCCTTCTATCCTAAGTGATAAACTTCTCAAAGCAACCTGGATAAGTTTCCATATTGATAAAACCCAAGGTTCAAGGTATAGTTGGCTTCATTTATTTTTCTATATTGAAAATACAAAAGAAGTAGGAGTTGCCCCACAGGTGGAATCATTTTAGAGTACAGTCCTTCTTAAACTGTGGATTGTGGATCACAATCTAGAATCACAATCACAATGCTTTCTCTGTTGTCTTCATCAAAACCTGTTCTTAGGAAAGGATATTAAATTCATTCTCACTATGGTACATAAATCTGATAAGGCCTCAGTACTACCACTCCCTCATATTTTTGCATTTAACAAATCATGGTTTAAAGACAGACATAAACAAATGGAATAAATATTAAACTGTGATGCTTTAGCATTAGAATTTTTAACAGGAAGAGGTGTGTTTTGGAGAAAGGGATTTTCTTGGTACCCCTGAAATCACGTACATGGTAAACTGTTTAATCTACTCCATGGGTATAACCACTCCTGTCCACAGATCATTTATTTGCTCAATTGCCATTCATTTTGAGAGAGGCAGCTTGGCCTTAAAGTAAAAGAAATAGATTCGATTTGTAGTCAGGGTACCATTATCTCAATGTGATGATTTCTATGTGTTGGACTTTTACTCACTGTGTGAACTTCTGCTAGTCAATTCTTCTGTAAAATAAAGAGGTTGACCTAGGAAACCTTTAAGGTTTCCTCCAGCTCTAGTCATGCGTGCAACATTTGTTGAGTTCCTGCTGAGGGAAAGGCACTGTGATGGGCGCTCCATTGCCCCTGAAGTAGTACCATCCTAGTAGGGTGAAGATTAATATCATAGCTACAGTGGACCTTCTGTGTTCCCAGGGAAATACAGCCCATATCCTCCTTGACCTATACTGTGTAATAAAGAACTTGGCACAGAGGGTAGAAAACAGCCCAGTGTAAAGGATATGGGAACAAAGCTCAAACATTTTATTATTATTTTAATGAAGAAAATAAGTATTCTCAGACATAATGGAGCTCCCCCAAATGAAATGATACAAAAGTAGGTTTGGTGCCGAATGCCAGCAGGTACAAAATTCCAGTCAACGTTCTATCCTAATAAGGCCTTTTCACTCCCAGATTGATGTTACCTGTCATTAAAGAATATTTTCAAGGCCACAAAAAAGAAAAGTGAATTCTTTTTGCAGTTTTATATACTAGCCATTCATAGGAAGTATGCCATAGATTTTCCCCATAAATTGAGAGACGTAAATCAAACTGCAGTATTTTTTTTCTCTGAAACACATATGAGTAACAGTGTTTCAGGGCCACCCAGGAACACTTTGGTCGTGGTTGTTGTTGTCCTCATTTCAACAAGATCTAGTTGGAAGAAATTTAGGACATGTCATGCAGACACTTAAACCAGTTCTGTTACTGAAATCACAGCAAAAGTTTTCCCCCTTGAAAAATCCTCCCAAAATGTCAAATTAACCATTCTCAATAGTGCTTTCCAGTGTAGAAATGGCAACAAAAAGAATATCAGCATCAATGTCTTCCCTGGAAACTAAAATTTAAATGACTATTCTGCCATTCTCACCAAGGCCAGAATGAAGTGGAATCAAGAAAGTATAGAAAGAGCAATGGCATTAAATACACTATGAGAGGAGGTTTGGTGCATATATAGTATAGAGAGCAATAGACTAGGAGTCAAGAAGACCCAGATTTGAATACTACCTTAGACACATATTAGTTTTGTGACCCTGGGCAAATCATTTAGCATTCCTGCACATCAGTTTCATCATTTGTAAAAGGAAGATAATAATACATATGGTAAAGATCAAATATGTAGAAGTATTGTTTTTTGATCCTTAATATGCCGCATTAATGCAAGCTATTAAGTCACATTAGAGATCATCCCTTTAGTATACATACAGATAAGGAAACTGAGGCTGCTGTAGAAGTGACTTGTTCTGTGCCATAGAGCCTACTAATTCTCTGTCATGCTCTATCCATCAACCAAACACTGTGTCTAAGTAAAGGAACAAACACTTAGGGTAGCTACTCTGTATCACTGTGTCTGGTTATTTGCATTTTTCTTGTTTTCATCCATGACTCAACTAACTCAATAACATGAGAAATCAGATATGCACGCTGCGCTTTATGGCTAATTGAGGATTGATTATACAATATCATAATAACCGCACTAGAATTTAGGAACCATGCAATTTACACTGGTCATTTCCCCTCCACATAGCTAATCTTCTGCTGTGGACCCTACAAGAATGTACCACACTTAGGCTTTAGAGGAATTATTGCAGCACTGCTGAGAAAAGTAGAATACCATATAATTTTCCAGGCATGCACTTTGATTTTAGACCCTACGTTTGGGATAAACATTAGCTAGAATTGCTGTAGCCACTGAGCTTTTTAATATAAATGAATGCTCATTGACAGCTAGACTATTTTACTACCATTGTTTAAGACTTAGCAATCTTTAAGGAACAAATACTTTACCTAATGATATTCTCTGAAATGGACTTATATTTCTGTTCTGTTCCTTTAAGCATTTTAGCTCAATCCACTTCCTGTAGTGAAAAAAACACAATGGAAAGAAATAAACTATAAAGCCCATATACAATTCCCTATATAAAACACCTTCAAGAAGTCATAATGAGAGGTAAGCAGCAGAGAAATGGCAGGTATAAAGTACTGGATTGTGAAGCTCAAGGATTACCAGGTAGAGCAATGAAGTTCTGCCTTTGGTAGTCTGTGTATGACCTTGAGTAATTCATTAGCTTTCCTTGAGCCTCAGTTTTCTCAAATAGAACATGAGAGACTTGAGTTAGATCACCCTTTCAGAATTCAATCTCAGATCTTAGCACTGGCATGTAATAGGTACTTAATAAGTGCTTCCTGTCTGACTGATCCTATGAGGACTTCTTTGAGCAGTTTGCTCAAGGTCACACAGAGATTAAGTATCAGAAGCAAGATTTAAACATATGTACTCCAACATCATGGCCACTCTGTGTGACAGTATGAAGAGATATTGGGCACAGTTTCTAAGTACATCTCTCCCCACAGCCCAATACACTTCTCACTGACTTACATTCCTTAGCAATAGAAGTGTAGGCTGTTGTTGAAGAACAGTTTCGATTCTTCAAACCCAAGGGTCACCATCAGGGAGGTTTTTGTTAAAATGCAAAATGAAACTCACAAAGAAATAGACAAGTTGCTCTCCATCTGAAAATTATTCTTAAAGCTGAGCTCCTCTCTGAAGAAATAGGCAGCCATCATGTAGTGTCAAATTTTAATTAACTTAGGACTTCAATTCCACCATGAGTCTCAAACTGGCAACTACAACACTAAGCATCTTTGAGAGTACTGAAAAGGAACAAATAGTAGGAGCTTAAACCTGGGATGTGAAGCATTGACTGATTCTAAACTGCAGGGCTGCCCATTCTCATCTCTGTCCATACTAGTATCCTTACCTTATTGGCCTTGTCAATGGTCAAGAGAAGTCAACAAACATTTATTATGTGCCTATTATATGTCAGATATTGTGCTAAGCTCTAGGGAGACAAGGAAAAGCAAAAACAAACACACGCAGAAATCAGTCCCTGTTCTCAAGGATCTTATAGTCTACTGAGAGAGACAAAATGAATACTACTATATAGAGGTAAAAACTTGATACAATATAAATTGTTGATAATCAATAGAGGGGAAGCATTAACATTAACCGGGACTGGGAAGAGCTATTTGTAGATAATGGAATCTTAACTAGGATTTAAAGGAAGCTAGAGAATTGGGAGGTTGAGGAAGAGAGTCCCAGGCATGGGAGACTGCCTATAAAAATGCCTGGAACTGTAGATTCCACCAGGATGCCAGCACGACAGAATCAAAGAGTATGCAGTGGGAAGGAAGGTATAAGAAAACTGGAAAACTAGGAAAGGTTTGGGTTACAAAGGGTTTTTAAAGTCAAATAGAACAGTGAGAAGAGCTGCTTCAAGAGGCAGGATGAGGGAGGAGATTTTTAGATCACTCTGTGCTTATTAGTATGGAGACAGGACACCAGCCAAATGATATTCCCTTTACTATAAGCAATATATTGGCAAAAGAATATTACTATTGCTCAGAATGCAATTACCCACTGCAACATGTTCTGGGCCATTTAGAGACATCTGTGTCTCAAGTTACAAAGCCTTAGGATCCTGCCTCCTACTCCTGCATACTCTATGTGTTTTTCCTCTCTAAGAAATGTGGGGGAGTAACTTGGCAATGTTATTACAGAAATATCAAGTCATAAAATCCATTAATCTGAAACCCAAAAAGGGCAAGAGAAAAGAGACTTGAGTTATCAAATATTTGTATTAAAGGGTAACAGGTCTGCATTTTAAACACTGTAAAAGTTTTTTTTGAAGGCTTATAGAGTTAACACGGCATTATGTTCCCTTTTCCCAGTCACAATAGCTAAAACACATACTTGAAGCAGAAAACCCTGTAAGAGATGTGGCAATAAACAGTAAGCACTAAATAAGCATTATCAGGGGGACCGGGATACATGCTGCCCCTCTTACCCCAATCATTCATCATCACCATCATAATCATCCATAATCATTGTTATACCTATCACCACCATCCTCTTTCAAAGTGTAACCCATCATCCACTTGGTGTGTATGAGGGTAGGGAAGGCATAAGAGAAAAAATGGGAATACCATTTATGGCAATATGAAATAGGGTTTTTGTATATCCCAAGAATGCTACTATGAAGGCCTGGAAAAAATGTGGGAACATAAGCCAGTTGGGTTCTGGCCAAATCACAGGTTGTGTTAACCCTTACTTAACTGTTTCTATCCATCTGAGGAATGCACAGAGAAGCCAAAGGTGGCAGGATTTTAAATTTGATTATCAGCTTAACATGGAGGACAGCAGGGTGGGTGAGGATTCTTCATGTATGGCAATATAATAAGATCAAATGCACTGAAACAAATTAGAAACATCAATACTTTCTGTACAAAAAATGTTTTAGTTCAGATAGCTCTACTAAAATGCATCAACCATGAGTATGCATGAAAGAGACTGGCGCTATGGATGCTTTTTCTATCATCACCATCACCATCATCATTATTATTATTGCATACCCGTCTGATAACATAATAAATTGGAAACAGACCTTACTAGTTATAAGTACAGAATTTATACTTTTGTAAAAGTTCATGTCCTCATGCATGAAATCAATAATATATTAACAAAGAAGCATTGAGAAAACATTGAGTCATCTGAATTTAGTTACAGAAATATATTTATAGAGAAATCTCTTTTATTCCTCTACTGGTTCAACTACAAACTCTTTGGACTTCTGCATATCCTAGGAAACTCCTCATCCTGTAATATATTCTTCCAGCCCTGAGGTTTTATTATACTGACTTATTCCTGTACCCCTGGAAATTACTCCTAAAATATTCATTTTAAGGAAGTACCCAGGTCAATAAACCACACTCCTCCATTTAACTCCAGATTCTAACTCTATTGACTATTACCCCATGACATAATTTACTTCTTCACTTCTGCTTTTCATTTATGTTTTAAGCGTTGTCTCCTCCTATCAGAATGTACGCTCCTTGAAGGCAAAAAAATGGTCTTTCTCTTTTACCTTTAGTTTTATCTCCAGCACTAATCACAGTGTCTGACATATAGTAAGCATTTAATAAATGCTTGCAGGTTGACTGACTAATTAGCTTTTTTGGCCGTCACCTCATATTGAACTTATACTCCAATTATAATCACAGAATTTTTTACAAACTAATGCCTAACCATGCCCTCCCCCATCTTATACTTATAAAGTTGATATTTTGAACCCAAATGTACGGCTTTCCATTTTTGTATATAGGAATTCATCTTATTAATTTCAGCTTGTTGCATAGTGGAATGAGCAGAACTAAGGGAACATTATACAAAGCAACAGCAATATGGTAATGACAATCAACTGTGAAAGATTTTGCTACTCTGATCACTGAAATAATTCATGACTATTCCAAAGAACTCGTGATGAAACATTCTATCTACCTCCAGAGATCGAGAACTGATGAACTCTGAGTGTCATTTAAGCATATTTACTTTCACTTTCTTTCTTTTTTCATTCACAACATGACAAATGTAGAAATGTTTTTGCACGATTTCATATGTATAAAAGGTATCATACTGACTGCCATTTCAATGTGTGAGGTAAGGGTAGGTCAGAGGGAATTTGGAGGTGAAAATAAAAATGTCAAAAAATAGGTGCAGCTCAGTGCTCTAGCTTATTAAGATCTTTTTGAAAGCTGGCCCTCTCATTAGGGGTTATGGTTATTTGACCCAATTATGGGTGTCTCCCTCCAGTCCGCACATGGATTGATGAAGATCGTGAAAATAGTCAACTGTCCTTTATAAGCAACTATTATCCAAACTACAAACATAAACCTCAGAAGATCTTTAGAGAAGACAGCAATGATACACTATTTGACACCTTCACCATAATGGGATTCACAAATAATGAAATCTATAGGACTTCTTGTTTCCTAGATTATTTTCATATTTCTTCCAAGGCTTCTATGTTTTGAAATCTTTTTTATAACATGCTATATCAAAATTAGGAGTATCTGGCCTGATGTCACCTGATTTTCATCTGATGTAAAGACATTTTGATTAATATTATTTTTATCAATCAGTGCAATGTTTGGATGCAATGTTACTCCAGCTTACATATGCATATACATATGCAGATACATATGTGTGCATGTGTGTGTATTCTTAATGATCTTCTGGGAGTTTGGGTTGCTATTTGTAGTATTTTGAATGACATGGAAAACACCAACTTTCTAGGCAGCCCATTGCATTTTCAACAGTTCTAATTGCTAAGGAATATTTCCTGTTATCAAGTCTAATTTTGTCTATTTGCATCTGCCCATTCCTCATGGTTCTGCCCCTAGGGGCTAAAGAGAAAAAGTCAATATCTCTTCTATATGACAACATTTCAGATAGTTAAAGCCTCTCCTTTAGGTTCAAAAGGCAATTACAGCAATGCAAGGTAGGGGATACCTAGATGTGGTAGCCATATTGTCTTTTATAACATACTTTAAAATTTTCCAAACACATTCATTAGCATGGCTACTTTTGGCACTGAGATAAACATTACTGTTCTCATTTCACATTTGAAGGAATATATTGAGAGGCAAAGGAATGAGATTACATACTTAATTAGAGACTGAAGCAAGTCTAGAACTCAAGTTTGACTCAAAGACTAACTCTCATTATGTCATTTGTGATAAAACATACTTCATGGCTCATCCTTAATAATATCTAGCTTCTATCCTCAAACTTTTTTCACTTTTACTCCCAAATGTTAGGGAATACTCAGAAGAATTCTTGAAACAAATCTATGTTGACTAGATCCACTATAACACTCTTCACTACATCTGAAACTTGGCAACCAAGTCTGTGAAGCAATCTTTTTTTTCTTAATTTGTTAATGACTTCCTGCTCCATTTTCTGTAGAGACTATTCCTTTTTTACCAAGCCAATCACTGTCTTGGTGAATAACTTTACCTCCAACCTTATTGAAAGAAGACTTCCAGACATGAATTCTCTCATCTCCCCTCCACCACATCTCAAAAATGTATGTTTTTCCAACCTCTAAGCACATTTTCTTTCTAGTCTTAGGGGATAAAGTATCCTTTTTCCTGGATAAGGATAATCCCTCCCACTCGTGCCCTTAATTTTCTGTTCTCCCTCTTCTAAAGGAGTTTACCTCATTCATCATTCTCTCTGGACCTAATCATTCATCTTCTTTCTTCTGGATATTTTCCCTCTGCTAAAAGCAGGAAATTATTTATTTATCCTAAAAATAAAAATAAAATCTTTGGCTTGAATATTTTCTCAAGTAATATCCCATTTCTTTCCTCTTTATTATCAGTCTTATGGAAAGGGTAGTCTACAATCCATGTTGCTATTTCCTCATGCCCAACTGACTCCTCACTACCCTTGAAACTGGGAATAATATTATGCCTAAGGAGAATTTTAACTCCTTGGTCATCTGGGGCAAGTAGCTGTGGGAGGGCAGAGGTCTCTAAAACCATATGACACTGCCTTGAGTGTCAAGCAGCAGACAATTGATTCACAAATACTTATTAATTACCTTCTATGCTCCATGAACTGTGGGCTAGACACTAACTATACTGAAACATTCCCTATCCTGAAGGTTTGCATTCTATCATGGGAGATAAACATGCACATATTTACATTTACATATTTACACATTTATATTTTACATGTTTACAAAATACACAAAATTATATTTTGGTTGGGGTAGGTGGGGTCATGGGCAGATGGGAATATCAAGCAAGCCTTCATGTAGAAGTTGGAATTTGAGCTGACACTTGTTGGGAATTAAGGATTCCAAAATATGAAGATGATTGAATACATTTTAGTCATGTGTGAAGGGACATTGGATAGCCAGTATAAAAACACAGAGATGAGAGATTCTATGTAGGAGGTTGTAACAGCAATGAGATTTGAAGTTCCTTTTGTATTCCTAAACTAAGAGCTAATTAGCACCTAGTCAGGATTAAGCCTCTGTTAAAGAAACAGGAGGTATTGTTGTACAGAGAAATAAGAGTGAGCCGAGACCTGGGTTCAAGATAGAATTTAGATGTGGATTTATTGATCAAACATGCAACTTCCAGAGTTCCCACTCAAATTGACAGTGTTTTCTGGACTTTCAGATCTTGGTTATATAGGCCAAAACCACAAAATTATAATAGGGAGGGGAGCTATCAAAAGCTGTGACATACAGAAGTCATTGGTCAAATCTATATGACTCAGGGGAGTATGGTACAAGAGTACAAGGGGTTTTTCATAGAACTGGGTGGAGGACACAGGGTTGAGGGGCATGGTATGAGGGGAACTGGAATTCCCCAGGTGGTAGTCAGAGGGGGCTGGAGTTCCCCAGAACTGGTCGGGGTCATGTTCCAGGCAAGGGAGGTAAAGGCCCTGCTTGGTCAGTGGGAAAGGACAGGGTGGTACTTAGATAAGATCGTTGCCCCATAATGAGCCTCGTATGCTATAATGATTCAAGGAGAAAGTATGAAATACTGATCAGAGGGAACAGAGTCAAGGAACGCCTTGAACAATATGTCCAGACATGCCGTAAACAGTCACAAGCTAAAATATAAAACAGGGACAAAGGCAGAAATACAAAAGAGGCTTAATGGTGGGCCACAAGTCATGTGGTATGTAGCAACCTGGGATTTGTGTACAACAGTATGAAATTCTGTCTGCTATTGCTGATATAACAAGAAGGGGTTGGCTGAAACAGGAAGCTAATGCTGTCTGAATATAAGAAAAGACCTTGGATGGGTAAATCAGATCTTCTTGGAGCAGACATCCTGGAGGCAGAAGCTGCTGCCACTGGAGAAAGAGAATTTCTCTCAGCAGCATCTCAAGGCTGGGCTGCTACTGCTGTACTGAGAATTGAGAAGAAAAATGAGAATTGGTAACTGAGACAGATCTTCTTGGAGAAAGCTCCATGGAGGCAGAAACTGCTGCCACCAAGGATGATGAAGAGGAGATTAAGAAGAAAACCATCCCTCCCTCCAAGCTGGAGAGAATGATTTTGATTTGGAGAACTTGTATGGAGTAATTTTGATTCTGTGGACCAGCTAAAACTTCGGATGAGTCTGAGGGCCAGCCAGAGCTGCTGAAGACTGAGGAAGCATGACTGAGATGCTGGTACTTTTTATGAACATGTTGGTGGCTTTGTTAGGTCAACTTCCCTGGAGGACAAACTGTGAAGGATTTGAGACAGGATGGACACTGTGAGCTCTAATGCGGAGCAAGAACTGCAGAGAGAGCTGGACAAGGACCTGGGAACTGTCTGCCTTTGAACCCAGGTGACACTTTGGTGAATCCAGGTAGGCTCTGGGACCATGGAAGGGGATCTAGGGAAGCCAAGAGACCACCCACAATCAAGGTGAAAGAAGAATTTACTTGGATACTGTATACTGACTAAGAAACTGTAAATTTACTAGTGACTTAGGGGTGGAGGGTCAGTGTATTTTCTGATGATTGAATAGTGAATGTTTGATGATTAAATGCTCAAGTTGATTGAATGATTGGTTGAATAAATGATTGTACTTAGTGATTGATCACTGAATAAGTGACTGATTGAGTTAAAGTAGTGTGCCCCATGAGTGAAGAAATTTGACTGTTGTACTTTGTGTCCCTTGAGGAGGTAAACCTCCTTAAGGATGATTGAATGATTGAGTTACTAAATGATTGTTCTTTGTTGAAAACTTTCTGACCACTGTGGTGAAAACTATGTGGAAATTTTCTATGATAAGTTGCTGTGAATGATTTTGATTGTTAAGTTGTAACATTGTGAATTCTATACTTTGATTTACTGTGAAAGTTTTGCTTTGATTTGTTATGGAATAAATAGTGTTCACTATACTGTGTCATCATAACCTTGAAAAGCTGTTCACAGTAGCATTCTTCTGGAAAGCTGCTTGTGCTTGGCTTTACAGAAGTACAATAAAAGGGCCAGTTTGTGTGGCAGGATATATTAAGAGGAGGATGTGTAAAAAGGGTGGAAGGTAAGTTGGGACCAAACTATGGAGAGATTTCAAATATCAAACTGAAGATATATTTGGTCGTATAGGTAGAACTGGAATTTATTGAGTAGAAATGTTACAGAATCAGGTGTATACTTTAGCAAAATCACTTTGTCACCTATATAGACATTGGATTGGAATGAAGAGACGAGGAAGACAAACCAATTTTGAGATTATTGCAATAGTTAGCATAGACAAGAGATGATTCAAGTTTGAGGCAGATTAATGACTGAGGTCAGTAAAAAGCTTTCATGGAGAATTCTTTTAGGATTGGGAAAGATAGACTACGAATGGTTAGAAAGAGATGGAAAACCAAGATACTTGCTATGATGATCAGGCACCCTATAGCTTTCCTAAATGAATCCAAGTCATCAGGCCCAGGCAATTACACCCTAAATCACAAAAGAATTGGCAGATGGGTTTGTTGAACATCTGTTGATTAAAAATGAATGGAGAATTATAGAGTTAATAGAGGACTAGACACCAACAAATATTTTTCTTGGGCAAAAGTTGTGTTCTTGCAGATAGATGAAGAACATGAGTTCAGAAATAATAATTTTTTACTTCCATCTCTGGCATAATTCCAAAGCACATTAGTAAAGGTATAGTTTATTAATATCTATAAATAGAAACAATGACCACTAAGAGCAAATCTGTTTTTGAAATGTTGGGATCTCGGGTTTCCTTTGAAAGTCAGCTAAGACACCCCAGACTCCAAGCCACTACTGCTTTCTCCTGTATGTTTATGCTATGTCTAATACTTGTGCACATTGGTGTCTTCTCCATGAGGATATAAGCACTTAGAGAATAATAGTAATTTAATTCTTTAAACTATTTTAATCCAACAAAGCCTGACATAGATCCTTAACAAATTCAAGAAAAAGCTATGCAAAACCAACTTCATTTGCTTTCTCCATAAGATAAATTATATGTGAATATATATTTATACACACACACATATATATATATACATATAATATATATACACACATGCCTGTATGTGTATATACATACATATATATATGTTATATATACATTGTATATGTATAGATTTGGTTTGATTCTTTAATGACCTAGTTTGTAGAAAACTGAGCAGTTATGGCTTTTTGACATGAAAACAATGAACCTTTGCAATATTAATCAACTACTGTGTGCCAACCATTGTACTAGAGAAGTAGGGTAGGTAGGAAATTTAAGTAAAATACCATTCTAGCTCTAATGGAGCATATGGTAAAGTAGAGCCTAGAACACAAACATAGGTTTGAGTGAAAAGAGTATTATGGTGGTAAAAAAAATGACCTAATGTAAGGAAAGCCATTACCACTAGAGAAGATATGAGGAAGACTGATGTTTGAGCTGGAGAATAAATAGGCAGAATTTTGAATATTTTCATCATAAAACATTTAATCTGTTTCTGGTCTCTCATTTCACTAATTAAGTTTGTCTTCCTTGTCAGTGGTTTGATGTTTGGCAATTACTTTCATTTCCCCCCCATTCCTTTTGTAGAATCTGAAATTGATATATGACTACAAAGTGCTTATTGTTCTATTTTTCAGTTGTATTTAACACCTTGGTCATATTTTTAACCTTCCAAACAGCAAATTATTTAGCTTTGCCCACTATTCACTTTCATATTTGGTTGAGGGTTGGGGAAGGAATAGAATAAGAAAGTGTCAGCAAACATTCTCTATTCAGTAATTGACTAACAAGGGCTTTCCTCTCATTACAACTCTAAGAAAGATTCTTGATGAAGACAAAGAGGGAAAAAATCCCCCGAATTTCATAGGTTAAATCAGGTGATAGTCTTCAGCCTCACATATTCAGATGTGCAAAATCTAGTGCTAACATTCATGCTTTAGGTACATTAAAAAAACACAGATGGCAAGGAAAAAAATAGATCATCTTTTCAAAGATACCTAAGCCATCTGTAAGAAACTAAGAAAAATATATGTGAATGTAACAGACTCCTCTTTCCCCTTTCTGAACACACACACAGTGGCAAGTTGTTCTCTTATATGCTTTGCCCAGAGAAAAAGAACTGCACTGAGAAATTTATGAAATGAAGGGATGAAAATTAATTACCCTTGATTCTATCAAATCTTTTAAGACAGGAATTTTGCTTGTAGTTGTCTGTTTTAATGCTTTATTCAGCTTACTCTGAAATAAATTTCTGATACTTTTCTTAGAAGACAGTCCCACTTAAAGGACTTGTTCCTTCCAAGGGTTTTTACTGACATCTGACACAAATGTACAAATGTTTCTGTATATTTCAATTCTTCTTTACCTTACCTGCACACTTCTACCTGCCACATCCTTAACTTTTATTCTGACTATCAGGATAAGATGCTCTTAAATTGCTTTTCAGTTTTTGGGACTCAGATCTATACACTTACCCCTTTACTCTTCTTTTCCTCTTCCATTTCCTTTCCTATTCTTACAAACCCTAATGAGGCTGAAAAAAATCAGAAGGGAAGCAGTATTGAAGAATGTTTGAAGGGAATTGTCATTTAAGTTTCATTCAGTAAGGATGGAACGAGGTTATTTATCTCATGTTCTACTTAACTGTCTTACTCCTAACATTCTAGGCTGAGAGTTATTAATCTGGGGTCCATAAACTTTTTGAAAAAATGTATTTTGATAATTGAATTTTAAAACAATTTGTTTCATTCATAATTTCATGTTTATTAAGCATTTGAAACATTATTCTGAAATATTCATAGGGGAGTGAAGGAGGGAGAGGATGAGCATTTATTAAGCACCTATTATATGCTAGGCACTTTGCCAAATGCTTTAAAGATGTTATCTTACTTGATCTTCTCAAGTAGGTGCTCTCTTTTATGATCCCCCTTACAATTGTGGCTTTACTAAACTGTTTAAAGGGTTCAATCTGTGTGGGAGGAAAAACCCCATTCAGAATTTAATCAAGAACATGGACATTTCTCAGGATAAAAACAGGACAGTTTTATTCTCTTCCCCCGGGAGAAAAGGGTGGTCCTCTCCATGATAGATCAGGGAGAGGACGTGTGTTACAAAAAACACAACAAGAATTTATACCCTGACACAGGCAAACCCCCAGCCCCTGGCTGTCCCTTCTCCCACCGGCTGAGAACTGAGATCATGCTTTCTCCCAAAAATCTTCCCCAATGGCAAATAACAGGGAAGCCCACCACTATCCCTCAGTGGCCGGGGGGCAGGATTACAAAGAAGAAGGAAATGGGGGATAGCCAATTTAAATGTACTTATCCTTATATGGCAAATGCCAAAGTGAAGAAGAGAGGGTCTAAGAAATTAATGTTGATATGGCAGTAGTAAAGAAGAAGGAGGGAAGAAGGCGGAAGGGAGAATCCAACAGTCAAAACTGACACCAAATTCTAAGATACATTATGAGAAGTTTTCAAGTTTTTACTTGCCAGACTCATTCTAATAATCAAAATCTGTTGCTTGTAATTCTTCTGTAGGCTTCAGTTTTTCACTTGGTTGCCTCTTTAAATGAAAAAATCAAATGCCATTTGATCTAGAAAATTTTCCCTCGACTCTCAGCTTGGCAATACCTCTCCTTTCTCCAACCACTACATTTCATATGGCAAGTAGTTGTGATGGGGTGCTTGGGTGCCTATGTTTGTAACATCCAGTTGTAACATCAGTTTGTAAAATCATATTTGTGTTTGGGTACCTATGTTTGTAGTATCAGTTTGTGAAATCAAGTTGTAAAATCACATTTCTCCCAGCCTCAAAGCATTAACTCTGCCTCTTCCCCCAGCCTGCACTCTGCCTAGCAACAGTTCATGAACTGCTTATCCCTGATTGGTACAATAACAAGCTATATCTATGAATCCTTCACTAAACCATCTACAAACAATTTCTTTAGTTTAGCAATTCCTTTAGCTTAGAGAAATGTTAATCTCACCTTAGTATAATGGCCAGTTTCACCTATGAATCCTTCAGTGCACTATCAGTAAGTTCACTCCTCAGCCAATTAGGCACATCCTGAATCCCCAATTAGCCTACCTTCCCAGCATCCATCTTGTCAAACAGGATATTGATGGGTAGCAGACTATGCACTTCTCAGTCAATCCTGACAGCTAGATTACTTAGTGACATTTCAAGCCTAAAATCACACCTCCCATGCAGCCCCACTTTGGGCTATTTCCCAGTGAATTATGGGCAATATGCCTAGGTAGTAAATATGAAAAGTGCATGTCCCTTTAAGAACTGAGCACTCCTTAACTCCTCCCTAATCACACCCTTACTCACATAGTAAGCATAATTGATATATGATTTATGATTTTATTGCTTTATAATCTATAACCATGACTCCTTTAAGTTTGCATGTTCCCTAAGAACTCTTGCCCACTGTAAAGTGTAACAATAAACTTTTACTATCTTGACTTAAAAGATTGCTTGGGTCCTGTGAATTCATTCCAGACAGCCCTCCAGGGATTCACTGGGGTCCCTGAAACACCTGTTTTTATCCCTCATCATTTGCATGTGGCATATATGTATTTTATCCCTTCATTAGACTATAAGAAGCTAATAGAAAGGGTCTTGATATCTAAAGCCACCTTAGCAAATACTATAGAACTCCAAAGAAAGTAAGTGCTATTCCAACTCACTCATCTTATCATCTATGACCCTTTTACACAGAGGCCCCAAAGATCATTTGCTATAACTCATATCAGCCACTGTGTAAAATGTTCCAAGTTATGGGAAGTACATTACCACCTAAAGATTATAATTCTTGGGAAAACTGTGAATCAGGCAAAGTTTCTTTTACTACCTATTAAAGTCCAAATCTAATTAAACAGGTAATCACTCTATAACCATTTATTAAATGCTTATTATATGCCAAGAACTCTGCTAAGCACTGGGAAAACAAACAAAAAGATAAATAATCCCTGCCTTCTATTGTATTGTGTTATAATGGAGTGCATGAGTGTACATATAAACAAATGTACAGAATGTAAATAACAACGTAACTTTAGAAGGACGCTAGCATATGATGAGATCCAGAAAATCATTCCTTTAGAAATGGTAGCATTCCCCAGTGTCAGGGTCACGGTCAGTGTCGGCGGCTACACTGGTTGCAGCCCGCCCCCTCCGACGTCACCGCGGCCCAGCCCCCCGCGACCCCCCGCGGGCCCCCGCAGACCCAGGCCATGGCACAGAGCGGGCAGACCCCGGCCCCACCCGAGGAGAACCTGCAGGGCTCTTGGGTGGAGCTGCACTTCAGCAGTAATGGCAACGGCCACAGCACAGCACCAGCCTCAATCTCAGCCTATAATGGTGACATGGAAAAGATCCTTTTGGATGCACAGCATGAGTCTGGACGGAGCAGCTCCAAGAGTTCTCACTGTGACAGCCCACCTCGTTCACAGACACCCCAGGATATTAACAGAACTTCTGAAACGGATACTCACAGCATTGGAGAAAAGAACAGCTCCCAGTCTGAAGAAGACTATATGGAAAGACGGAAAGAAGTGGAGAGCATCCTGAAGAAGAACTCAGACTGGATCTGGGACTGGTCCAGCAGGCCTGAAAACATCCCCCCAAAGGAGTTTCTCTTTAAGCACCCAAAGTGCTCAGCCACTCTCAGCATGAGAAATACGAGTGTCATGAAGAAGAGGGGCATCTTCTCTGCAGAGTTTCTGAAGGTTTTCCTCCCATCCCTGCTGCTCTCTCACTTCCTTGCCATTGGGTTGGGGATCTACATTGGAAGACGTCTCACCACCTCCACCAGTACCTTCTAGGGCAGTGGGAATGGGAGTCTGGCTGA
>CM053595.1:22574843-22608472 GCA_028646575.1 Pseudocheirus occidentalis | reverse complement strand
AGTATCTAGAAGCATTCTAGAGCAACAGAATCCACGAAAAGGCCAAGTGAAACAATTTTCCAGACCAAAATAACTTAGAACAACTTAAGGAAAGGCCTGCCCCACTTGTGGAAATCTGGAATAACACCCAGGCAAGTAAGCAGGAGGTTCTTAGCCACAACACAGATCAGTCACTGAGGCCCTGTTGTCCTGGCTCAGCAGGCCAGTATTAGAGGAGCCCAGCTGTTAAGCCTCCAGCCCCAGAACAACAGGCAAATTGCCAGTCTTGGATCCCAGGGCACAAAAAGTACAACTACGATAGGCTGCCGTGGTCAAGACACCAACACTTCATGCCACAGGGCAGCAACCCAAGGAGCTGGACCCTAGCTCTCAGTAAAAAATGCTTGGAACCTTGCCATCTCTGCCCTGGGAACAGAGATCAACCTTAAAAAATGAGTAGAAGAGAGCCCTAATTAATGAAAGCTACTATGGCAACAGGGGAATCCAAAAACAAACTTAGAAGAGGATAACAATGCCAAAATGCCTACAAGTGAAACCGTAAAAAAGTGGTTCTCAACCTTCCTAATGCCATGACCCTTTAATATGTGTATCTGCATGTGGGCCCACCCACCTGGAGACAGATAGAAAAGCGGTGTCTCAGTTCCAAAGACATCAGAAATATGTGTTTTCTGATGGTCTTAGGTGATCCCTGTGAAAGGGTTGTTTGACCCCCAATGGGGTCATTACCCACAGGTTGAGAACCACTGCCTTAAAGGGTAATAAAAATTGGTTACAAGCTCCAAAAGGTTTGGCAAAAGAAGGTCCATATCACTCAGGTAAAAGAGGACTGAAAGAAAGCCAATAACAAACTCCATGTCAGCAAACCCCAGTGTGCTAAATCAGGCATACACCAACACCAGACTTTCCCATGTGCCTTAGCATAACCAGATGAACCAGAAAACTCCAGCTCCAAGAACCACACATGCTTCAGTGTAGCCTGGGGTGAGCAGGTGTCCTCCAGCAGCCAGGCCTTTGACAACCTTCAGTGTAGCCTATGACAGTTGGGAATCTTCTGGCTGCCAGACCTCTGCCTGCTTCAGCAAAATCCAGAATAGTCATACTCCAGGCACCAGAACTACATGTTATTCAGTGTCGCTCCAGGGAAATGTAGGAAAACCTCAGGTAAGCTGCCAAACCACTTCAGCCTCCATCCAGCAGTATCTGAGGTCCCAGCACACAAAGCCAGAGACGAGACTCATGGCCCCCAAGCACAAGAATATTGAGACAGTGCCAAGCACCATGTTCCAGCAGGCAAGCTGAACTTTAAAAGCCCTGAAATAGGCCCCAAAATAAGTGAGAAGCAAAAATGAATATTGACCATTGAAAATTACTGTGTTGATAGGGAAAATAAAAACAGAAACTCAAAAGAGGACAATACTGTCAATATACCTATATCTGAAATCTCAAAGGGGAATATGAATTGGTCTCAAGTTCAAAAAGCCTTCTAGGAAGATGTCAAGAAAGATTTTAAAAGCCAAATAAAAAGGTAGAAATATCCTATACACTTACAACTTAAAGCAGAGTCCTAGACATTGCCTAAGGTGTAATCCCCTAACCCCCTCCTTTCTCAAATCAGCATTCTGTATATTCTCCCTGAATCAGCATAGTCTACAAGGATCAGCCTGGGGTTATGGTACAAGACTATCTTATGTAGAGACCACCCTGTCCTGTTCCACTGACCAAGCAGTGTCCCCACACACTTCACCCAGAATATAATGCTTGTCTATTCTGGGAGATTGATTGTTCCCCACTCCCCCCATTACCCCACGACACTCCACCATGCACGCTCTACCCTCTTCTGGGAAGGTGACCATGACCTTCCACCCTGTGACCTCCACCCTGTTCTAGGAGGGACCCCCATGTCAAAGGAAGATTGGACCCTTGTACCCTTGCGCCATATTCCCAAATTGGCTTCTCTACATCACTGCTTCTGCTAGCTCCCCTCCCTGATTGGGCATTTGTGGTTTTAGCCTTTTTAAACACTGGTCATCCCTTCAATTGAGGCTCCCAATTTGAGTTTACACTCTGTGTTGCCATGCGCTTGATCTATAAATCCACGCTTAAATTTACCATGAACCCAGGTCTCAGCTCACTCTTATTCTCTGCACAGCAGAAGAAATATTGGGAAAAGAAATGAGAAGAATGCAAGACAGAGTCTACAGTTAGGGAAAATAAGGAAAAAAATTACTGAAGAAAACAAATACTTTAAAAAATACAATTGGCTAAATGGACAAAAAAATCACTGAAGAAAACAACTTCTTAAAAAGAAGAATTGACCAAATGGAAAAAGAAGTACAAAGATAACTGAAGAAAATAATTTCCTAAAAATTAGAATTGTGAAAGTAGAAGCTAATGACTACGAGATATCGAAAAATCAGTAAAAAAAAATCAAAAGAATGAAAAACGTAGAAGAAAATGTAAAATACCTCAATGGAACAACAACTCGCCTGGAAAATAATCCAGGAGAAATAAGTTTTGAATTATTGAACTACTTGAAAGCTGTGATTAAGAAAAGGGAGCCTGGACAGCATCCTTCAAGAAATTGTCATGGGAAAGTACCCTGATATCTTAGTACCAGAGGGCAAAATTGTCAGTGAAAGAATCCATCAATCACCTCCTGAAACAGATCCCAAATTCAAAGCTCCAAGGAATACCATAGCAAAATTTTAGAATTATCAGGGTAATGAGAAAATATTGCAAGCAGTTAAAAAGTCAAATTAAATATCAAGGAACCACAGTCAAAATTACACAAGATGTAGCTGCTTCTAGATAAAAGATTTGCAAGTCTAGGAATTTGATATTGAAAAAGATACAGGAGCTTGGATTTCAACTAAGAATTAACGACCAAGCAAAATTCAGCATAATCTTTGGAGTTTTAATCATTCATGATGGACAAGGCAGAAATGAAAAGAAAATTTGATATTCAAATAACTAGACTCAAGAGAAGCATAAAAAGGTAAACAGTAAAAGAAAAGAAATATGTTATTCAATGAAGAAAAATTGTTTCCATCCTTAGAATAGAACATAGTAATTGTATTTCTTGAGAACTGTATCTATTAGGAGAGTTAGAAGAGGTATATTTACATAGATGGTGTTGGCATAAGTTGACTTTAATGTTATGATAAAATTTTAATGAATTCGGTGGTGACAAAAGGATTGTACTTGGAGAAGAGGAAAGGGGGAGGTAGAACAAAGAAAATTGCAGGTGCAGCTAGGTGGCTCAGTGAATAGAGGACCAGCCCTGGATTCAGGAGTACCTGGGTTCAAATCTGTCTTCAGAAACTTAACACAATACTAGCTGTGTGATCTTGGGCAAGTCACTTAACCCCAATTTCCCTGCATTCCCTCCTTCAAAAAGTGCCCCCCAAAATTAAATCACATGAAAATGCTCAAAGTCCTACTATTACAGTAAAATAAAAGGGGGGGGGCTAAAATTGTTTAAACCCTATTCACATAAGTTTTGGTTCACAGAGGGAATAACACACATATTCAATTAGCCATTGAGATTTATCACAGCCAACAGGGAAGTAAGAGGATAAATGGGAAAGAAACAGGAGGGGGCTGATAAAACGGGGGGCAGATTGAGGGAGGGGGTGATAAGAAGTAAACATTGATTAGGAGAGAAAAAGTGAAAAGAGAGAAAAGTATAAACAAGGAGAAAAATAGCATGGAGAGAAAGACACGGTTAGTTATTACATCTGTGAATATGGATTGGATGAACTCTCCCATAAGATGTAAGCGGGTAGCAGAGTGGCTTAAGAAACATAATCTTTGTACACCACCAAGAGAAATCTGTACACAGTTACAGACACAACATATGTGTGATGACCAACTTTGATAAACTGGACCCTTCTTAGCAATGCAAGGTTACAGGACAAGTCCAAAAGACTCAGGATGGAAGGAGATATCTACATTCAGAGAAGGATCTATAAAGGACAGAGTTTAAATAAATACAGACTGAAGCAAACTACATGCTAGCTTTCTTTTCCATGTTTGGTTTTGTTTTCTCTTTTTCATTGTTCATTCCGACACTTACAAGTCTTCTTTACAACCAGACTGATGTCTAATGTGAAAGTATATGCAGATCCTATACTTGATTGCATGTTGCCATGGATGGAGGGTGGGGGAGACAGGGAGGGGATAATATTTTAAGCTCAAGGGATAGTGGAATTGAATCTTATAAACTAAAAGTAAACAAGCAAATCAATAAAAAATTAAAAGAAATAAACATAATCCTACAATATGTTGTTTACAAGAAACACATCTGAAGCAGAGATATACATGCAGAATAAAGCAAAAGTCTGAAGCTCAATATATTATGCTTCTGCTGAAGTTAAACAGGAGTAGCAAGCCTGATTTCAGACAAAGCAAAACCAAAAACAGATCTAAATAATAGAGATAAGAATGGAAACTACATCTTGCTAAAAGGTAGTATAGATAATAAAGTTAAAGCAATACTAAACACATATGCACCAAGTTGTTGTACCATCCAGATTCTTAGAAAAGAAGTTAAATGAGTTACTGGAAGAAATAGATAGCAAAACTATACTTGATAACAAAACAATGCTCTAATTTAAGTTGTATCTTTCTGACTAGGGACCTCAAATAAACTCCCCCTCTCAAAACTAGATAAATCTAACCACAAAATGAACAAAAATAAGTTAAGGAGGTGAATTAAATTTTAGAAAAGTGTGGTAGACCTCTGGAGAAAAATTAATTGGGATAGAAAGGAACATGCCCTTTTCTCAGTGGTACAGGGCACCCACACAAAAATTAAACATGTACTAGGACACAAAAAATTCATAGTCCAATGCAGAAAGACCAAAATATTAAATACATCATTTAAAAATCATTATGCAATAAAAATTATATGCAATAAAGGGTCATGGAAGAACATGGTAAAAATTAATTAGAAACTAATTTAATCCTAACGAATGAATCATAGAAACTATCAATAGCTTCATTCAAGAGAATGTCAACAATGAGACAACATACCAAACTTATGGGATGTAGACAAAGCAGTTCTTATGGAAAAATTATTAATTTGATTGAAAGAAAAGAAAGAAGAAAACCAAATAACAGGTGCCAAAAAATGAAAAATTTAAATTTCTCACCAATGAAGAAGAAATTAAAGTAATAATTAGGAACTAGCTTGCCCAACTGTAGGCCACTAAATCTGACAATCTAAGTGATATGGATGAATATTTACAAGATTATTTATTGCAGAGGCAGAGTCAAGATGGTAGTGTCGAAGCAGGAAATTCTGTGAGCTCCCCACAACAACCACTCCAAATATTTTTAAAATATGAATCTAAACAAATTTTAGAATTACAGAACTCACAAAGTAACAGAGAGAATCAAATCTCCTGCTGAAGGAAGCCTGGCAGTCCTACAGGAAAGGTCCATCACAGTGTGCTAGAAGCAGAGCACAGTCCCCTGTGAGTCTCACAGTTTTTACCTCAGGGTGGCCCCAACCAGCAGATGCCAAAGCCGACTTCAGGAGAATGAATCACCAGCAGCTGTGGCCATTTCCAGATTCATCAACTCATAAATGCCAAAGAGCAAGTAAAATATCAGTTAGGAACTCTGTTGGAAAAGAAGGGAGTGGTCCTGCCTTTGCCACTGAGGAGAGAGGTGGCAGAGTCACTATGGCTGCAGCTGACATCTGGCATGGCTGCCTCCAGGGCTCCTGGCCTGCAGATTTCAGGGGGACCAAACAACCATTCAGAGAGTTATTACTCTTGCTTTAACCTGCATGTATGTGGATCATGGTATTGGGTGGAGGGCATGGGGTGTGTGGCCAGTGGTCCAGAGCTCATGGGGGCTGCAGAGAGGGCACCCTCCTAATAGCTCCACCAGGTGCAAAGACCACAGTGATTTGGAACAAAACTCTCCTCCCTGGAAGAAGAGTTCTACTGTGGCAAAGGGTGCAAAAGTCAAGTAATTGACTGGCAACATGATCAAGCAGAGAAAATAAGGCAAGCAGAGTAGCCAAACCTTAGATTATTTGGGGAGGGGGACAAAAAGGATCAAAGCATTTAATGGGAGGAAGACAACAAATTCAGAACTCCTGCATCAAAAGTTGCCAAGAAAAATATGAACTAGGTATAGGCCATGAAGGACCTCAAGAAGGATTTTGAAAATCAAGAAAGAGAAGTTGACGAAAACTTGGGAAGAGAAATGAGAATGAGGGGGAAAAATCATGAAAAGTGAGTCAACAACCTGACTGAAGAATATATCACCTCAAAAAGTAGACTAACTCAAATGGCAAAAGAGGACAAAAAGCCAATGACGAAAAGAATGCCTTAAAAAGGTGAACTAGCCAGATGGAAAAGGAATTTCAAAAGCTCACTGAAGAGAATAATTCCTTCAGAATTAGATTGGAGCAAATAGAAGCTAATGACTTTATGAGGAATCACGATACTATGAAACAGATCCAAAGAAATGGAAAAAAATAGAGAACAATATGAAATATTGGAAAAAAACACTGACCTGGAAAATAGATACATGAGAGATAATTTAAAAATTATAGGACTACATGAAAGCCATGATAAAAAAATAATCTAGAAATTATCTTTCAAGAATTCTCAAGAAAAATTTGCCCTGATATTTTAGAAGCAGAGAACAAAATAGAACTTGAAAAAATTCACTTATTACGTCTTGAGAAAGATCCACAAAAGAAAACTCCTAGGAATATAATAGCCAAATTCCAGAGTTGTCATGTCAAGGAGAAAATATTACACACAGCCAGGAAGGAACAATTCTACTATTGTGGAAACACAACCAAGATAGCATAGCATCTAGCAGCTTTTACATTAAGGGATCAAACAGCTTGGAATATGATATTCTTGAGGTCAAAGGAGCTAGGATTAAAACCAACAATCACCTACCCAGAAAAACTGGTCATTCAATGAAATAAAGGACTTTCAAGTATTCTTGATGAAAAAAACAAAACATAGAGTTGAATAGAAAATTTGTAATTCAAATACAAGAAGTAAGAGAAGCATGAGAAGGTAAACAGGGAAAAGAAATCATAATAATTGAATGGACGTTGCCTCCAGTTAAGACTTGGAAAAGACTGTAGTTTAAAAAGCCCAAGGTCACCCATTGAATCCTGGAACATTGTTAGTCTTCTTGAATTTTATCTTGCCACTGGACTCTCATGATTCTGGAGCACATCTCTGCCTCCCCTGAATCTAATTCACTAACAAGTCAAGAAATCACCATCATGATGTCAGTAGAATGGAGGATGAACAACAACAAAATATGAGACTGGAAAGGCAGTAATAAGTAAAGTTGGGAATAGCTTTAAATCCTAAACAAAAGAATTTTATATTGGATTCTGGAGATAATTGGGAGATAGTGGGGATTATTGAATTGGGCTCTGTGTGTCTGTATACACTTTAGGGAAATGACTTTATAAATTAAGTGGAGGATAATGTAGACTGGTTAAACTTGAGGTAGGGAAACCAATTAGTAGACAACTGTAATAGTCCAGGTTAGAGGTGAGGAGTACCTGTACTAGCTCTGGTGGCTGTGTTAATGGGAGGAAAAGAACTTAGTCAGGAAGTATGAAAGTAGAAATGGCAAGATATTGCAAGTGTATAGATATGTGGGATAAACAAGGAGCCAAGGATAACACTGGAGTTGTGAGTCTAAATAATAGAGGACAACGGCACACCAAAGAGTAATAGGAAAGGTGGGAAGAAGGGAGAGTTTAGGGGGAAATAAATACCTGCAGCAAACCACATGAGATGTCCAAAAGATAGTCAGTTTTTTTCTGGATCTAAACATAGAGATTTGGCTGGAAAAAAAGATCTAGGAATCATATGCATAGAGATAACAATTAAACCTTTGAGAACTGAAGAGATGAGGTAGTGAAATAGTATAGAGAGAATAGAGAAGAGGGCCTGAGGCAGATGTTTGATTTCTACCCATGAAGAAACACCCTCAATTCATTTAATATACTTTATATGGCTTGATGTGTAAATGCTTTGCCACCCTAATTGCCCTCACATGGATATTCTCTAGTCAATTAATGCATTTTCTAAAATGTAGCATTCAGAAATGAACAGAATTCCAGATATGCTCTGACCAGGGAAAAAGTACTGTATACCTATTATTTTCTTAATCTAAGACACTATATTTTTCACAATATACACTAAGATCAAATTTAAAAAATTGTTTCTTTTGTGTGTGTGTGTACCTCATCACATTTTTCAAAGAATCAAAAAATCATATGACATCACTGAATCTCAAATTTGATGGAACCTCAGTGAACATCCTTTGCAATTCATACCTCGAAAAGAATCCTATCATATATGTGATAATTAATTATCCATCTTTTGCTTAAATACCTCTAGAGAGGGAGAACTGAGCATCCCACTGAAGCCCATTCTACTTTGGGCTAGTTTTAATTACTAGGAACTATTTTTTCACATCAAACTTAAACTTACTTCATCACAAATTCCACCCAGTGGTCCTAGTTCTTTGTCATGAACCTCAATGAGTTCATTCCTTCTGCCACTTTAAAATCTTTCAAATAATTAAGAACAATTATAATTATCTGGCCTTACTTCTTTTCTTTTTTATGACAAATCTCTCCATTTCCTTCAACCACTCTGCAAATAGCATCATCTTGAGCACATTCACTATCCTGGTTGCCTATTTCTGAATTTTCCCTACCTTATCAATTTCTTTCCTAAAATACAGTGCCCAGAAATGAACAAAATGCTCCAGATACAATCTGAACAGGACAGAATACAGCAAAGCTATTACCTCCTGAGAGCTGGATTCTATCTCTCTTTCAAAGCAGTCCAAGATTCCATTAGCTATTTTGACTGCCTTGTCATACTTTTGCCTTATGTTGAGCTTGCCATCCACTAGCCTCCCAAATACTTTTCAAGTAATTGACTGTGGAGTTATATCTCCCCTATATAGCATTTGGAAAGTTGATTTTTGGGGTGCTAAATATAAGCCTTTTACGTTTGTTATCTTTTAACTTCTATTTTACTAGTCTGCCAATGCCTTTTGGCATCTTCACTCAGTTATCCATTGTGTTAACTATCTCTCAGCTTTGTGCCATGTGAAAATATGAGAAAATGCCATCCATGACTTTATTCAAGTCACTGATAAAAATCTAATTCAGAGCTGAGCCATTTGCAGATATCTAAGCATCTGGAGCTAGGGACCACCTTCCAAACTGACATAGACTCACTAATGACTACATTTTGGGTCAGGTTTTTAAGGTAGCAATAAATTATCTGGAAAAAGAATATTGTGAGGCAGTAAGGCCACCTTTAGTCTTCCTTAATCTTTGTATTCTTGTATATAAATCTTGAACTTTGCTAATCATAAAATATCTTGTGGCAGAAGGTTACATGGCAATGAAAACTACCCCCCCTCACTCTCCTTGAATATTCTATCCTTGAGTGAATAATTGGGAGTTCATACACTTAGGTAAAATTTACTTTCATTATTTAAAAATATTGCTCACTTATTGCAAACAGTTTCTCTCTTTTAAGTCAGTGAATGGGAAGTAGAGTTGTTCCTCCATTTGTAATGCCTGAAGCAAGATGAGGAAACCATGAGGTAGCATGGAGAAGTTGAAAAATTGAACTTCTGTATTTAAATCCTTTTTTCTCACTCTCTTCAAATGTTATCTAAGCTCAGCTGGGCTCTCAGAATACCAATGCAATCCTTTCATTATTCCCTAATTAATTCTATATTCTATTTAACATAGTGGCTGTTCCAAACTTTCTTTTCTCTCATATGTTACTCAGCAATCATTTCCCATAACCTCTTATCTAATTATCTCACTTCATACTTTAACGAGGAAACAGAGGACACACACTCTTCATGAACTTTTTCTTCTCTTCCTCTCTTCATCCCAAATACTTCTGTATGGGTAATTAATTTAGCAGATACTTAGCCCTTAGTAATGTAGGGCTAAGTACTTCTGGAAAGAAACAGAAGCTGTGAACTCTGCATCCTGTTGCTGACATAACAGGAAGGGGTTTGCTGATACAGGAAGCTAATGTGTGTGCGTGTGTGTGTGTGTGTGTGTGTGTGTGTGTGTGTGTGTGTGTGTGTGTAAGAAGAGATCCAGATACAGAAAGACAAAATCAAGAATTTTCCTCCTGGTGGCTCCTGGTGGAGGGATCAGAATTTTCATATCATCTGGAAGCTGGGTTGCTGGACTGAAAGTGGAGCTGGAGTTTTCTACGAGACCAGAATCTGGTGAAGGCTGAAGTTGCCTCCTGGAAGGCCGCCTTCAAGGCCAAATTTTCTTCTGGTTCCTAGGGCCAGCCTAAGTGCTGGAGGACTAAAGAAGCATGACCAGGCTAAGACTTTGTTTATGGCTTGGTTGATCCTTGAGTTCCTGGCAACAGAAGTGGTAAAGGTTTTGAGATGTTTGGGACTCTGTGAACCTCAGTGTGTACCAAGAACTGCCTGGACAACTAATTAAGAACCTGAGAGCTGTCTGCTTCTGAATCCAGATGACTGTTTGGTGGATTCAGGTAGGAGCTGGGGCCATGAAAGGAGATCCAGGGAATCTGAGAGACCACCCCTAGTCAAGGTGAAGAAAAGGCCTCCCCTTTGATGTGTGATGAAATTGAAGTTTACTAGACATCAAGGGGTGGAGGGTTTGCATAATTTTCTAATGATTGCATTTAGTGACTGATTGCTAGCTAAGTGACTGATTAAGTTAATCTAAGATTGCCCCGTGAGTGGAAGATTGATTATTGTATTGTGAGATGACTAAATGACTGAGGAGGCAAACCTCCTTAGGGAAACCAGATGATTATTTGTTTGTACTTTGTTATTAATACTTAATACACTTTGATAAAAACTATTTTAAATGGTAAGCTGTTGTGAACACTATATTGTGATTTTCTGTGATAAGATGTAATGTAGTAAATATTATATTGTAATTTGTTTTGAATGTGTGTCTTGATTTGTAATGGAATAAATTGAACGTTCACTGTACTGTGTAATCAGAACCTTAAAAGCTGTTCACAGTAGCATTCTTTTGGGAAGCTTCTTGTGCATGATGTTATAAATTCCCACATCACATTCCCCTCACTCTCACAATCTCCGCATGTGCTCCAATATCTGAGGAAGAGGCAGTAGCCCTTCTCTTGGCAAAACTCTATCCCTACATATTTATCTTTGAAAATCCTTCTTCCGTTTTCTTTACCAGTTTAATCCCACTATTGTATTCCTCTCCCTATCTTCAGTCTCTTTTTATCTACTGATTCCTTTCAGATTCTTACCTGCCCAAGTCCCCAGAATTGATAAATAAACAAACAGCAACATCAAATACTACCCTTACTGGATCCTGCTATTTGTGCTAGGTGTCATCCAATAGCTATTCTTACCTTTGCAACTAAGCTCCTTGAAAAAAAGTCTACTTAGAATGTCCTTACTTGCTCTTCTCTCTCTTTATAGCAAACCCTCTGCAGTCTGGCTTCCATCTTCATTATTCATTATTCAATTGCAGCTACTTTGTCCAAAGTCCCTAGGTATTGTTTTTTTCTCAGTGCTTTGTATGGTTCCTTGGAACATTCATTATTTCTTAAATGGTTTCTGATTAATTATTTGCTTGACTGATGTGCCCTGCTGATCTCCCTTCCCACTCCATATTTTTCCCTCCCTTATCTTTCCTTGATTGGGGATTATGCATAATAATCACTGACATCTAGTTTATATAATCTTTAAAGTTTGCAAATTCCTGTACATTGTCATATGCGAGTCTCATGACAGCCTTGGGAGATAGATAATCTCAGCCCTACCAGTTGGTTCTTCTTTGTTTGTAGGACCAGATGTTTATAACTGGAGGGGACATCAGACATTATTGAGTCCAATTTCCTCACTTTACTTATGAGTTTTTTTTATTAAAGTAATTTTCTTCAAAGTTATGCATATAGTCTATAGCTTAAACCAAGTTTGAACCCAGAGACCCATGATTCTGGACTCATCACTTTTTCCTTTGCCTTTCATCAGAATCAGCTGTCTTCATTGGTTCTCTTAACTTCTGAAGGGCAAATTTATTATTAAACCAACTCAAGAAATCCTTACTAACCCAGATTTTGATAGAGCAAGCCCCAATGGCAGTAGTTCAGGGTAACAGAAGACAGCCCAAAAGGCCATAACATTCTTTGTGTGAGAATAATGCCTCTCTTTAGTATTTGTCTTCCTGCATTATTGTAGCTATTGTCTGTGGCAACTCATTTGGTGGATATGCTGAGGAAATTTTCTTTCTCCCCTTTCCTTTTCAATCTAAAACTCTTTATAAAAATGGAAAAGAAAAAAAAAACTTCAGCAAATACATCCTTAGCCCTTAAGTACACTCAATCTTATTCTAGGAGGCTATCCTTCATATATTTTATGCTTTGATTCAGATATTCAAATCTTGTCCTTAGACACTACCTTTTTAAATATTTGTTTACTCTTAAATTCTGCCTTTCTCTTCAGAAAGCCTTTCCTTCAATTGGCAATAGTAACGAAAACAACACCTGTAGTTTTATATTCTTCATTTACTTGCCCAAGACTTAAGTAATCTTAAGATCTTAAGTAATGCTTTCCTGTTTCACTTAGGCAAGATCATCTGTATCCACATGAATCAACAGACATACATCATAGCCATTAAATTATATCTGGGTGCTCTGGAGAGACTTCATTTTAGGTACTGGTTAGGCTTGGTGCCTTCTGAGGTCCCTTTTGATGAGGGTGACAAATACTTAAAGATCTTTGCGGATCTCTGAGGGAAAAAAATCAGTTCTCCTGATGAATTAAATGACTCAATTGTCCATTATCAGGTGATGATGAAACAGCAGATTTCAAATCTCAGTTACATATAAGAAATGCTGACATTTGTTTCATTCTCTCATGTCTAACCAAATATCATATATTTATTTAGCCTCTTTACACACAAGAAGCAATATGCTAAGTGTTGTTAGGGATGCAAACATACATAAGGCATAGTCTTATGTGGTCAACACCCAAGGCACCAGTTATATTTCCTATAAACTAATTAGCTAATTACTATAACAGGTTGTCACATTAGAACTGATCAATTTATGCAAGTAGGTTAGTAATAAAGCTTAGCTCACTTTTTTTGAGATTGCCATTTGTAAGTCTTGAAAATTAAAAGGGAGTTACCCAAAATTCTAACAATCTAAAAGATTATATAGATAGATACTGTATATATGCATGCATGAATATACATATATTATATATTACATACACATATATGTGTGTGTCGTATGTATATATCTATTTTAAAAACTTAATTATTCCTATAGCGTAGTGGATAGAAAACTGAACATGGAGCTAATAAGACTGATATCCAGTTCTCAACTCTAACACCATGACCTGGGCAAGACATTTAATCTTTCAGTGTCTTAGGCAACTTTCCAAAACTCTATGTGGCAAAAAAAAGGTGCTGGCATTCATTGATAGAATAAATGTGCTCATTCAGCAGGCAGTTTTCTCATCTTTCCTATGCTGATGAAATCAGAAGTCTGATCCTATTATGATATACATATGCATAAGCATATACATACACATGATATGTACATACATGTGTATACATATACATGTACATATATGTGTGTATATCTGTTTATATAAAATATACAAAAATGCATGTGTTTATATGTATATGTACACAGTATATATCTATTATGTACATGCATGTGCTTTTATGTAGATTACATTAATTATATACATTCATGCATCTGTATATGTGTCCATATATATTGCAGATATGTATGTAGATGTTTTAATGTATGTTTATATTGAAGATCTCTCAACTTATCTACTTTTTATCTTGTGTTCTAACTAATGTATGTGTAAGCATATGTATGTATATGTGTGTATAAAGCATACAAATATAATTATATGTCTATATGTACACACACACATATACTCATTGTGCATGTATATATGTATGTATATATGTGTGTATCCAACCTGTAATGTATATATCTATTATGTGTGTTAATGCCTCCAGACATTGTATTACACATATATACATAGATACATGCGTCTATCTGTGTATATATGTATCTATATAGTATATGTGTGTGTATTTTTCAACCCATTTACTTCTCATCTTGTGTTCTACCTATCTTATATGCAGATGTGATGATATACATTTATTACATATATAATTATATACATAAAATCACCGCATATAAACCCACATACATGTTCAGGTAGATATGCATGTGCAAGGCAATTATTCATATTCTGCATGTTTTGTATGCATGTGCATACACATGCATATTATATTCATGTATACGGATGCACATGCATGCATGTATACACCCATGTGTTGTAGATCTCTCAATGTTTCCAATTCTTATCTTAAAGTCCACCTATCTAATATGTTTACTTGTTTATATAATCATATACGTATGTAATTATCCATCATGAACATGTACACATGCTTATTGCAGACATTTATATATTACATATATTTGTATTACATATATGCATATGCATGCTCTTTGGAAGGGTTGAGTGATATATGGATATATATGTCTCATCTATACATAGATAGTTGTGTAACTATATGTCTGTGTCTATCTAGCTAAATTCTCAGTCCATCCATCTTTTCTTATCTTATGTGCTTATGTTCTACCTACCTGTAGTTACCCACTGAAGACCATGAGATGTAGTCATTTTCACTCTAGCATCCCTAACTGGTGATTGCTTCTTTTAGAACATTATGTCAGGAAAGTCTCAGATATTATTCAATTAATTTCCTCCTTTCTACCAACCTCATTCACCACATCCTCCTTCCCAACATTCAATTCTGTAACCATTAACAACCATTGTAAATAAAATCTTTCAGGTTTCCTGTATAGGATATATCAATCTGCTTACCTATCACCTCACTCACCACAAAAACCAAATTCTTCCTTCTTGGCCACTATTATTTATTTGTATTGTTTTCCTGGTTAGTAGGTAAAGTCCTTGAGGGCACCAGTTGTCTTTGCTTTTGTGCTTTTACAAAAGTACTCCCATATCTAGTACAATATTGGAATATAATAAGTGTTTAGCAAATGCTTTCTCTCCCCCCTACCCCCATTCATTCGTGCCATGCCATTATCGCCTTTCTGGATATGCTCCATAGAGCTCCTAATCATCAGATTAGACATATTCCTCTAATTATTTAGATATTTAGAAGATATTCATTGGGTATGTAAAGGAGTAGTGACACAAAGGAAATGCCACCTAAGTAAGATTTAAACATGAGTGTTCTCCCTTCCCTTGATATTCAGGTTAAAAGACCTTTTGTGGATATTGTGCCTTTAGAAGAAGGTCAGTTATCTACAAAATATACTGCTATAATCATTTTTGTAGAAACCAGATAAACAAGGGAGTGAGTACTCAAGACCAGTCAGTACAAATGGATCTACTAAATTGCTTTATTAGCTAATGTTTTAACATGAAGAGGAAATGGTTTTTTTAATTAAGTGGATATAATCTTCTTTTAAAATTTGGTCTCAAATGAGATCTTTATTATTTATTAAATTGAGTAGGACCCATTACAGACTATGTATAAAAATATTGCTTTTGAACCAATTTCTTATTGATAGACAAGAATAAAATGGTACTGTGCTTCCATTCTATTTGATGTCTAAATAGTACATTTGACATTTCACATGTGAAAGTGAAGAATATTCATTCCAGTCCAATTCAGTAATCATTTTTCAAGGGACAAGATTTTGTGCTAGTCAGTGGGGATAGTAAGAGGAATAACCCAGACCACATTCAAGGTACTCACAATGTATTGAGAAGATTACAGAATGTACACAAAGAAATATGTCCAAAGATGTGGACAGTGTGAGAGAGGCAAAGAAGTTATTTATTCAAAATGCTCTAGGATATTTGATGGGAAGAAGAGATTGCTTTCATTTATGGCAGTGGTTCTCAACCTTTGCAATGCCATGACCCTTTAATAGTCATATGTGGGTGTGTCTGCATGTGGGCAGACTTGCCTGGACATAGATAGAGGAGGTTTCTAAGACCATGGGAAATATTTTCCTACAACCCCTGTGAAGGGGTTGTTTGATCCCAAAAGGGTCATGACCCACAGGTTGAGAACTGCTGATCTAAGGGAAGGCCAGAGAAGGCTTCATGGAGGAGGTGGCACTTGAGTTGGGCCATGGAAGAAACAATTACCATAAGGCTGGAGAGAGCAGTAGAGAATGGAAGAGCAATTAGTGTTCTGGATGATAAGACAGAAAGCATGGAGAAGGCAGTAATGGATGTTACAAATGTCTATCAGGGCTTGAACGAGGGTGTGCTTTCTCACACAATATCTACTTTTAAAGGGAAAAGAATGAATTCTTACAAGGAAGCTGCAATGAGAGAAAAGCAGAAGAAAGAGAAATGCAAAGCTTGGAAATTATCCTTTGCTTCATGTAATTCCTAATAGCACTAACTAGAAGCTTATCTTCTATCATGTGGGAAGTGCTTTTTGGACATTGAGTCCATAGTTATATCTGTTCTGGAAAGCAGTGACTAGAAGAGTCCCCAAAGCTCAAGTAATCATCTTGAAAAATAATCTTTGAGTTCAGTGCCAATATCATTATGCCGCAGTGATTCCTATGTTTGTATCTACCCCTCCCCTATACGTCAATGTAAGGAGAATTTTATGCTATGTATTTAAAACTGGACCCTCTTCACTACAAAAGCAGTCTACTGATTACTTCATCCCATCATTTTCTACACAACGTCTATTTCCAAAGCTTCCCTTTTCTTCAAACATGTGTACATGTTTGCATTCACCTCAGATGATGAGACTGCATTTCTCCATGCTAAATCCTATCTGTATTTTCTTGGTATTGTCCCCTCGTCCCTTTTCTTTACTCCTTCCCCACTGCTTATCAACATGCTCTTTCTGGAAAACAAAATAAGACAAACACCTGACACATGCAATTTGAAGTCACATCCCAGTCATATCATTAACTTACTCCAGAGAATTTTTGTCCAGGGCTGTACCAGTCTTCTTTCTAATACATCAAAGGAATTTTCAAAGTGAAATAGCCCCAGCTGGAGACTCATTGGTAGTAAGTCTGAGAATCCCTATCAGATAAACTGCTAGAAAAATAACCAGGAAAGAAAGGTCATAAATACGCCTCTTCTTCCTATCCCTCTTCTCAGTTATTTAGTAATGTCCTTAAAGGAGCAAGGAAGTCATCTTCTTTATTTATTTTAAAGCTTCATTTTTGCCCTTCTTCTAAATCCAAATGGTAAAAGTTTTTCTTTTCTGAAAGACTTTGTATAAGGGTAAATGGTGTTTTATAGAAACAAGAGAGTCAGTATCTCAATATACACAGTACTGAGATTTTGCAAGGGAGAAATAAATTAGTAATAACATTGACTGTAAAGAAAGAGTCAAAGTAAAATAAGAGCTGATATTGGATAGCCCTGGAAAGTTGTCAAAGCACGTTACATTCATTACCCATTTGATCCTCAAACAACCGTGTAAAGAAGCAGATGCTTCAGGTATTGCAAATGAGACTCAGAGAGGCTTATGGTTGAACTTCTAATAATATAAACCAAAGCTCAACAATTTTAAGAGTATAAAAGATTTTTTAAAAGATTTTAAAAATGAGAACTTCTGGTTTAGGGAATGAGAGAGACAAGTGACCAAGATACCAATTAGATGCCTATTTACATTTTTACATAGCACTTAGAGAATATACCATGTAATACAAATATATTTTATGTATTAAAATTTCAGGAAAGGGAGAGTTCAAATAAATAGGGTAAAGGGGTACACTTTCTGAAAGACAGCACAGGAATCATCTATGAATGAAAACAATTTATCTCATTGATAGCAGTTCTTAAGAGTAAATGAATCCACATCTATGGCCATTCATTTCAAAATTCCAGGTGTCAGTCAGGGTTTACAATCAGAGAATCATTAGTCATTCTAGTATAATATGGATAGATAGGATGATAGGCATTTTCCATCATCTATACTGAGTAGAGCTGTATCTGGCCATGCAAACAACCTGCCTATAGACTACCAAAAGTAGTAACAGCTGGCATTTTCCTTACTATAACCTTACTATAACTATATATAGGCAGTACAAATATTATTATTCCCATTTTATGCATGAAGAAAATGAGAATATGAAAGTTTAAATGTCTTGATAAGGATCATATATTTAATAGATATAAGAATTAGGATGTTGACCCAAATCTTCTAATTATATGATCAGTTCCTGTTCACTCGACTAATACTTCTATGTGCTGAGCATCTAATATCTTGTCCATGGGAAGTACCTTGTAATGTACCTAATCTGTCAATCTGTCAATGAGAATTTATTAAAAGTCCACTCTATACCAAATAACATATTGGTCACTGGACATAAAATTATAAAGAGAAAACAGTCTCTGACTTGAAGTAGCTTATCTTATTCTGTCATTATAGGGATATGAATAGAACAAAACACTCTCTCCCCATTCCTCTGGAACCTCATTGAGTATAATAGAAGTTGATGCTACATGATTTTACTAAAATGAAGTTGTTAGTACCACTTTTCAAGAGGGATTCTACTGTCCTTCCCTTTCCCCTCCTGGAAAAAACTAGTACCTAGCACAGGCATTATGGATATAAATGTGTGTGTGTGTGTGTGTGTGTGTATACACACATACAAATATATGTAATATAGTAGGCACTCGGTATTTGCTGAATCATTAAAATAGGACTGTGATCATAGGAACAACAAAGAATGGTCTCGTAATCATTGCCAAGAGCATTGATCAAAGGCATATTGGAACATTGAGGCTGTCTTTATTATGCCACACATAATGAGTTAAATAATTTTGCCCTTCTTTTGTCAGGACTTTGAATTTCTCATTCTCTGGAGTAAGAAGTTTCTGACTTCTCTATACCTGTGATGCCAGATCCTGTTTATATTCTGCAATTTTCCTGAGATACCTATCACATTGTAGTTTTTACGCATGGAAACATCTTAGTGGTGAAACCACCATATTTTATGATGAAATTCTTTGGGTAATAAACTTCTGCTGATAGAGTCTTTATAGCAAATTCCTATAGATAGAAAATACGCTGTTATACTGCAATACAAAAAAAAGTAAGTTTAGGATTAAGGGAAAATAAATTTCAGTCTCTATTCAGTCTCTATTCTATCTAAAAGACTACGTCTACTTGACAAGTCACTTAAACTTTCAATGTATCAATTTTCTGATGTGTAAAATGGGGAAAACGATACCTATCACATTATATTGAAGTCAATGAGATACATTTAAAACATCCTATCAGTTGCTTCATCTCTTAAAAAAAGAGTTGGACCAGGTGATCTCAAAGGTTATTTCCAGATCTAAACATATTAAATAACGACCGTTATGGTATCAATTCTTTCTTGCTTGATTTTATCTGTGACCATATTTTAATTGGCTTATACTATTTATTAAATAAAATCCTTGGTAAAAATGCTTTACCCACTAAAGGATATGAGTTTCTCTTGTCAGTTTAAGACTATATATAATATTGACATTTATGAGGGCTTCTGAGCAAACAGTTTCGTGATATGATCGACATAGTTTGGAAAGGAAGCTATAAAACCCATTGGTTTTCATTGACCATGATACTAATTACATGCTCTAAATAACAGTGCTTCCAATAGATTGTTACTACAAATGATTCAGGTTTGTCATCCAGGTAGGCACTCTTCCCTTTAAATGTCTCTATTTATCCCATTGTGTTCAACATAAAGATCAGAAAATTGGTTTCTGTTGTGTATATGCAATGTTTCAACAAAATTGTCCCTAACTCCTCTAATGTATTAATTAAATTAAAACAATAACAAAGAATACATATGATCATGCAATTCAGTTTTCATCCATGGTGAGCTTTTCACATGTTATATGTTCTAATAATTCATCATAGTATTATATAACAGTGTGACACGACTAAATTATGAAGAGTAAGTAGAGGAAAAAAATAGAACATAAGACATGTTTCATTTTCCCATTTTCCCCAGTGAATGTTTCCAAAATATCCTATGTAGTTATGTCTTACTGAGGCTAAAACATGTTGTTAATTGTACAAATTCTATGGAAAACTAATGACAACCAACCAACTGCTTGTTTGTTTCCAGGTCAACTTTTTGAAGAATGTCAAATGACTTCTTCTCAGAGTCTCCATTTTGTTAATCAGCTGAAACTAAACTGCCTTCACTCTCTTTCCAAGACTGTTATTGACTTCCACTGAACTTTATTCTTTAAATTATATTTATTTGTCCCCAATCACACGGAAAGAAAGCATAAAAGAAAGAAAGAAGAAAGAAAAAAAGCATAGTATTCTTCAGTCTGTTTTGAGACAATATCAGTTTTTTCTTTGGAGTTGGATAGCATTTTTCATCATGAGCCCTTTGGAATTGCTGTAGATCATCGCATTACTGAGAATAGCTAAGCCATTTATAATTCTTCATCATATAATATTATTTTTACTCTGTGCAATATTCTCTTGGTTTTGCTTACTTCACTTTGTATCAGTTCATGTAAGTACTTCAAGGTTTTTTGTTTTTTGTTTTTCTGAAATCCTTCTGATCATCATTTATTAGAGCACAAAAATATTCCATTACAACTATATGTCACAGCTCATTCAGCCATTCACCAGTTGATGGGCATCTCATCAATTTCCAATTCTTAGCCAACACAAAAAGATTGGCTACAAATATATTTTGTAAATATAGGATCACCCCCTCTTTTATATCCTTGGGATATAGACCCAGAAGTAGTATTGCTTGGTCAAAGAATATGCACAGTTTTATAGCCCTTCAGGCACAGTTCTAAATTGCTCTCCAGAATGGACGTGTTAGTTCACAACTTCATTAAGAGTGCATTAGTGTCCCAGGTTTCCTACATCCCTCCAACATTTATCATTTTCATTTGTTGACACATTAGCCATTATATTACTTCAAACTTATCAGTTTGGTTTGCCACTCAATATATTTTGACTTGAGCATAAATTTTATTTAAACAAGGCATAGTTAGTGAGAAGTTATTGGCCTCACTCTATGAGTCATGAGTGTTCAGTGGCAAGAAAAAGGCCAAGACAAATGGCAATGGCTCAGAATGCAGTGGTTGTCCATGATTTGATTCTGTTTCTATCCTTGTAACTTTCCCATAATCACTCTGACCTTGTGATAAGGTAATCATTAGACATACTTTACAGAAATCAAATGATAAATTTCCTATATCTATTCCATATGTGGCATTCTACACTTCTATTCCATAACCTGAGAGGATAGAAGGATGTTTCAATATCAAGATACATGATTACATTTATCTACATTCTTATATCTTTCAATTTTGTCATTCTTCACACTATTATGGTCATTGTACATAAGTTATCCTCTTGGATCCTCTTTCTTTACTTTTAATAGGTTCATACAAATTTTCTTAAGTTTCTCTGAATTTGTTCATATTTGTTTCATTCTTTCTGACACAATAATATTCTTCCACAGTATGTGTCAAATATCCCCCTTTCCATTACTCAGTTACTGAGTACTCATTTTGTTTTTAGTTTCTAGTTTTGTTGTTATTACAAAGTATCATAATTCTTCTTTTGGCATACATGAGGTCCTTCATTATGCTTTCATGTCTTTAGAGATTATATATAATAATAGCCTCAATGATGCAAAAAATATGTATGAAGTAGTTACTTTTCTTTTTTCATATAACCTCAACTTGTTTTCTAGAATGCGTGGACCAATTTATAGCTGAACCAGTAGTGTATTAGTATTCTTATTTACTCCAGATCCTCCAAAATCTAATGCCCTTCAACAAGCATTGTTTAGCATCTCCTCTGTGTCAGGCACTGAACACACATATATACAAAAAGGAAAAAGTGAAAATGGACCCTCTTGCTTATTATTTTTGTCAAATTTCTCAGGAGTGAGTTAAAAACTCAAAAGTAATTTAATTTTAATTTGTCTTGCTATAATTTATCATTTGTTACTGATCTGGATGATTTTTTTTCATACGATAGTTGATTATTAGCATTCCTTCTTATGAAAATTATTTATTCCTAACTTTTTGTCACTTATCTATTCTTAGCCATTTTATCTGTTGGGAACAAAAGACCTCAAAGATTGAAGTTATACCTAAAATCCCACATGTATGTTGAGATGTAACCTCCATATGCTTGTGGAACTTCAGTCAAGAAATGGCCTCAACAGCCAAACTGTCAGATGGTTATTCCCCCAAATGACAGCTGGAAGAATGAATCAGCTATAGTCTCTCTGCTGTGTTATAATCACCAGAGTTGGCATATCAACAGATTAGAATGAATGGTTACTCTGAACACACCACTGTGTAATCACAGTAATCATAGCTAACATTTATATAGTGCTTTGCAGCTTGCAAAGTGCTTTGCATACATTACGTTATTTGATCCTAGGCAGAAAACAGTCACTGACTGCTTTGGTCCAACATAGAGATTAGAATGGTTCTATTAATGGCTTAATAGCTCAGCTTGCAGACACAGTCTGTCTCACGTTTGTAAGTATGAAAACATGCATTAAAGGTATCTATATTATGTGCTAGAAAAATCTGGAGAGCTTTTAAATAATGGAATTGCACAGTTGAAGGGAACCTCTGAAGTCTGCTGGTCTATCATAGTGGTAGTAGATAGGGATATATTTTGAGTCACCAATCCAAATTAGAATTGGAGGAAGACCTAGATGCAAATCCTGCCTCTGACACAACATGGCTGTTTTCTCTTTGGCAAATCACCCCTCTTCTTTAAATCTTCCTTAATTTCTACATTTGTAAAATGTGGATAATAATTTCTGCAATACTAGCCTCATAATGTTGTTTTAAAGCTTGAAGGAGATAATGTAGGTAAAGTTTATTGAAAGCTTGTTGTTGTTGAAAGCTTCAAAGTACCACGGTTATGTTGATTGATAATATGGTTGAAACAAAGGAAATCATTCTGAAGACTAGGAAAAATGGGTTAACGTTTTTTATATAAACCCTAAGGGAGTGTATAATGCAAAGAAAAATATGTATATACATATATATATAGTTAATTAGAGATTTCTATATCATTCTATCACATCATGTGCCTTTCTTACTTATTATATATTAAAAGAAAACCTTGTTCAATTGAAATAGCTGTCTATCTACCTAAAGGAGAGTTTTGATGAGCAATATTATTTGAAAAGAAGGAGCTCAAAGAGAGAATCTCAGGAGTGATTATTTTTGTATCACCAAGATTTATGATTGGAATATTGGGCTGACAACAAGTTCAACACATGTTGTCTCATGATACCCAGCATGTGATTATTAATATAGGATTGCTTTAAGTAATGGCTTTAGATTGTACCTAAAGCGAATGGAAGTCATATCATTTTTGTCAAATAAACCACCTAGTACAAAATCTGGGGGAGATTATGGCAACCTGTAATTTGAAACAACCAATGACTCATAACCTCACTGATACTGTTCCTCTTAATGGTAGATTTTCTAACCCATGTATACCTTCTCTATGTCTGTCCCTGAATCTTTTATCAAAGATCCATCCAAAATACCAGAGCCCTTGCTCTGGGAATCATATTAATATTTTTCTAAATTAACTTAGGATAAATCTGTATATTCATTGTGAAGCAGAGGGAGCACAATCATCCTATATATTTGGAGCATTCCAGATAGTCAGTCAAGCTCAGTCAGATTCCTGTACATTCCTTAAGTATTCAAGGTATAGTTATATTCTTTTTTATAATTATTTACTTTTAGGTTACAACATTCAGTTCCACAATCTGAGTTCCAAATTTTCTCCCACTCCCTCTCCTACCCCCTACCCATCCTCATTTTAGCATGCAATCCAATATAGTTTCTGCAAATACCTTCATACTGAACATTAGTCAAGTTGTTAAGAAGAATTACAACCAATGGAATGAACAATGAGAAAAAAGGAGCAAAACAAGACAAAACAAAAAAGAGAAAAAAATAGTCTTCTTCAGTCTGAATTCAGACTCTGTAGTTCTTTCTCTGCATGTGGATAGCCCATTCCATCATGATTCTTTTGGAGCTGTCATATAATCTTTTATTGCTCAGATGAACCCAGTTTATAAAAGTTAGTTATTACATATATGATGTGTCTGTAATTGTGTACAAAGTTCTCCTGATTCTGCTCTCCTCGCTCAGCATCAGTTTGTATAAGTCTCTCGAGGTTCTTATGAAATCCATCTGCTCCTCATTTCTTATAGCACAATAGCATTCCATTGCATTCATATACCACAACTTGTTTAGTCTTTCCACGTTTGCTGGGCATCCCCTTGATTTTAAATTCTTTCCCACTACAAAAAGAGCTACTATAAATATTTTTGTACTTTCTCCTTTCCCCACTTGTATGATATCTTTCAGATACAGCCCTAGAAGTGGTATTGCTGGGCCAAAGGGTATGAACATTTTTACAGCCCTTTGGGCATAGTTCCAAATTGTTTTCCATTATGGTTGGATCAGTTCCCAAATCCACCAAGAATTCATAAGTGTTCCAATTTTCCCACACCTTCTCTAGCATTTATCATTTTCCAGTTTGCTCATATTAGCTGAACTGATGGGTGAGCGTGGCACCTCAAAGTTGTTTTGATTTGCATTTTGATAAGCAGCTGAAACTAAACTGTCTTCATTCTCTTTCCAAGACTGTTATTGACTTCCACTGAACTTTATTCTTTAAATTATATTTATTTGTCCCCTCTAAATCAATACTGATTTAGAGCATTTTTTTCATACTTACAGAGTCTTTGATTTCTTCCTCTGAACACTGCCTGTTTGACCATTCATCAATTGGGGAATGAATTGTATTCTTACAAATTTGACTCAGCTTTCTCTATATTTTAGAAATGTGGCCTTTATCAGAGACATATACTAATTTTTTAAACTTTTACATAGTACAAAAATTCAGTGCAGATTATGGCAAACTGTAATTTGAGACAACCAAGGACTTACAATCTCACTGATACTGTTCCTCTTGATGGTGGATTTTCTAACCCATGTATACCTTCTCCTTGTCTTTCACTATATCCTGTATGAAAGATCAATCTGAAATACAAGAGCCCTTCCTCTGGGAATTTTATTAATTTTTTTCTAAATTAATTGCCTATGTTATATTTAGAGTAAGAAGGTGAATCCTATAGTGCTCTATAACCTGGGACAAGTCACAGCATTTCTGGGCCTTATTTTCTTTGTCCAAAAAATAAGAGAATTGGACTAGAAAACATTTAAGGTACCTTTCAGCTCTAAATCTGTGGTCCTTTGGTCAACCAGTGTTTAAGCTTAGATGTCAATTGACTTGACGCCTATAACCATTGACTTGTATGGTATTTGACTGTCCACATTAATGAAATTAAGTTGACAATAGCCAAAACTACACATTTTAGACAGACTCAGGCAAGGTTAATTAATATGACTGAAAGCAGGTGGTGGCAGCCCAGGTTGGACTGACCATTGTGAGACTATCCCACTGAGTCAAAATTATCAGATGAGTGGATAAAAGTGAAGTTATTATTGATCATAAGGCCAGTGATGTGGTTAAGCTTCTTTCATAGTCATAAAATTGACCTCTGGCCACTTTCTAAATTCCTCTTCTTGGCTCCACCCTCTGCAATTCTAGAATAAGTCTTAAGAGACCATTCTTAATTAAAGTTCTATGGTAGTTCCTCTGAGGTTCACAAACATTCCAGGTAAAGGACAATGCTGTGCAAGATTGTTATAAGAAGAAAAAAGTACCAGACTTGAGAGTAGTAGGCTATTAATGAGAAACCTCAACTACATCACAATTTTAAGGGCTCTTTCGAGTTTTGCATTTCCTAACTCTTTAGTAGGTTATATGATAGAGATAGAGCTGATTAATGCAATATCTATTAAAACAATTAAGTAGCAAAAACATAAAAAAATTATGATAAAAACAGAATAAAACAGTGCTTGTGCTTTATATCTCAGCGCAAACAAAAATGTGTAATCCCCTTCTTTTTTCTCTGGAATATGTCTTATCTCTTTGAACTGGAAAAGAAAAAAGAAAAATAAATAAATAAACATCAGTGAGTATTTACCCATTGTCAAGGTTTCTGTGTTTAGTGACCTCTTTAGTTTGTGAAGAATAATTTTTGTTTTTCAGGGAAATACATTTCTTTTTCCTCTTACTTTATGCACTCAATTTTGTAGCAGCGTGCATGTTTTCTTTTCAGTGCCATATTTTATTTTTTTTATTTTAAGGTTTTTTTTTAATAATCTCTACTATCTATTTCTACATATACATCTATTGCTACATCTATATTATACTTTCCTAACTATAGAGCTATCCCTTATAACAAATTATATATATAATGCTATGTACCGATAGCCTTTACGCACAGTCCTCTTATCTCTCATCTACTGACTTTTCACAGATCAGCTCCCACTTCTGAGATATGTTCCTTCTTCACCTGTGCTTTGAGTTCATTATTCTTTCAAGGCACAAGACAAATACTCCCTCTACACAATATGTTTGCTGATGTGAACTACTCATACCTTTTCTCATTAATAACTGTTCTTGAGTTGTTTCAGTCATATCCAATTCTTCATGATCCCTTTTGGGATTTTCTTGGGAGAGATATTGGATTGGTTTACCATTTCCTTCTCCAACTTATTTTACAGGTAAGGAAACTGAAGCCAACACAGTTAAGTGACTTGCCCAGGGTCATACAGGTAGTAAGTGTTTGAGACTGGATTTGAATTCAAGACTCCTTAACTCCAGGTCCTGCACTCCATCACTACTCCTCCAGCTGCCCTCCCTCACCAACTAGCTTGTATATAATTATCTTATGTTTATTTTGTATTTATTCTTCACATATTTATTCCATATATGTTCATAATCATACATTTTTCTCCTCTGATGAGTGTATGCTCTTTGACACAGGATTGTTTAGTTTTTGTCTTCTTACCTTGAATATTTAGTGAAATGTCCAGAATATGGGATGTACTGTATACAATCCTAATGTTTACTTGATTGATAAAATTGTACAAAAATAAGAAACCCTTTTTTATCTCTTCTTTGAGACTGAATATTGTCATTATAATTACAATGCTTAGTTCTTGTTTCCATGAACATTATTGTAGCCATTATGTCTTTGTTTTCTTGGTTATGCTTATTTTATTTTGTATCAGTTTGTATTTTTCATAGTTCTCTTAATTATGTGCCTTCATCTTTTCTAACAGTATAGTGATATTACACTACATAAGTTTTTCATAACTTGATTAGCCACTACTAAGTCAATGGATATTTAACAAAGTTACTATTTCCTTCATACTAGTAAAAGTGCTATTATTAAAATTCCTTTCATTCTGTTGCAGATTTTTTTGCCTCCTTCGGATACATGTAGGACCTATGGTTCACTATATAGGACATTTCAGTACTCTTCTTAAAATAATTATGAAGTTCTGTTCAATAATGTTAAAAATGTTAATTATTTTATAGCTTCATCAATATTATATCAGTATGACCAATTTCCTACAATAGTTCCAATACTGATCATTCTCTATCTTTTGTTATCTTTCTTTGCTAATCTGTTGGATGTGATGGCCAACTTTAGACTTGTTTTGATTTAAATTCATTTTATTGTTGATTTGCTATAATCTTGGCATAAGACCATTGATAGCAATTCTTCTGACTCCTGTTTATTTATATCCTTTGATTACTTATCAATTGGGGGAATAGCTCTTGATCCTACGTGGCAATGCTATCTTTCTGAAACATCCCATTCACTTCTAATAATGATTCTAGGAATATCATATGTGTTATTTCATGATTGGTTAAGTATTGTGTAATTATGATACATTTGATGCATATGATAAATATATAATTTATTTAAAGTCTTAGTATATTAAATCAAATTTTGTTGGAGTGAGGAAAACATATACTAAAAGTTAGACTATCAGTTCAGGGACTGTTTCCTATTTTTTGTCTTTCTATCCCTTCTGCCTAGCACAGTACCTAGAGTATAATAGATGATTTATGACTGACTAATTGATTCAAATCTTGACCTTAATACAGTGCCTACATGAACAAAGACAGATCATTTAAACTCTTCGTACCCCAGATAATAATCTAAGCCTAAAAATTTCATAAGAGTTTTTGATCTGCATAGGAGAGTATAGCTTTCACACTAGAGATTCTATACACTGACAACAGTTAAATTAAAGGAACTATGCCACCCCCTCCACCCAAAAGTGGATAGATTCCAGGACATGGAATCAGGAAGACTCTTCTCCTTGAATTCAAATTCAGTCTTAGACACTTACTAACTGTGTGACCTTGGGCATGTCACTTAAACCTGTTTTCCTCAGTTTCCTCATCATAAAATGACCTAGAGAAGGAAATGGCAAAACATTTCAATATCTGTCCTCATACTGGGAATAATTTCATAAGTAACAATCAACATTTTTCCATGAAGGCATGTAAATAGTTCATCTTTGATAAGTTCCTTATGTTTTCCTTTCCATGTTTGCCTTCTTATGCTTTTCTTGCTTCTTGTATTTGAGTGTCACATTTTCTATTCAACTCTTTTTTTCATCAACTATGCTTGAAAGTCCTGTTTCATTGAATGACCATATTTTACCCTGAAACATACTCAGTTTTTGTGGGTAGTTGATTCTTGCTTTTAATCCTAGCTCCTTTGATTTCTGAAATATCATATTCCATGCCCTTTGATTCCTTAATGTATAAGCTGCTAGATCATGTGTTGTTCTGATCGTGCTTCCACAATATTCAAATTGTTTCTTCTTGGCTGTTTTTAATATTTTCTCCTTCATCTGGAAACTCCAGAAGCTGGCTATAATATTCCTAGAAGTTTTCTTTTTGGAATCTTTTTTCAAGAGGTGATTGATGAATTCTTTCAATTTCTCTTTTGTCCTCTGGTTCTAAAACATCAGGGCAATTTTCTTTGAGAATTTTTTGAGGAATGATTTCTGTGCTCTTTTTTTGATAATGACTTTCAGGTAGTCCAATAATTTTAATAATCTCTCCTGGATCTCTTTTCCACGTCAATGGTTTTTCCAGTAAGATATTTCACATTGCCTACTCTTTTTCCATTTTTTTTGCTCTGTTTAATAGTATCTTGATTTCTCATAAAGTCATTAGCTTCCATTTGCTCCAATATAATTCTGAAGGAAATATTCTCTTCAGTGAGCTTTTGAAATGCTTTTTCCAGCAGGCAAATTTGGCTTTTTAAGGCATTCTCCTTTCCATTGGTTTTTGGACCTTTTTTGCCATTTGAGATAATCAATTTTTAAGATCTTTTTTCTTCAGACAAGTTGTTAAGTCTCTTTTCATGATTTTCTTCTGTCACATTCCTTTCTCTTCCCAATTTTTCCTCTACTTTTCTTAATTTATTTTCAAAATCCTTCTTGAGCTCCTCCGTTGAAGGATTGTAACCTATTGATATTTTCCTTGGAAGTTTTGCTGCAGGAATTCTGACTTCATTGTCATCCTCCCATTCCATGCTTTGATCCTTTTTGTCCCCCAAAAAGGAACCTAAGTTTAGGTTACTCTGCTTGCTTTGCTTCCTCTCTCTGCTTATGTTGCCACTCAATTACTTGACTTCTGAGCTCTTTGCCACAGTAGAACTCTGCTTCCAGAGGGGAGAATTTGTCCCAAATTGCTGGGGGGTTTTCAGCTGCTTGAGCAATTATGAGGTCATCATATCTGCAGGCCCCACAAACTCTGGCTCACTCATCACACAACTCAGGACCACCACTCAAGACCACAAAACAGATCCAGGCAGATTAAAGCCAGAGCAATTACCCTCTGAATGTTTCCTTGGCCACCCTATGATCTGCAGACCAGGAGCCCTGGAGCAGCCATGTGGAGGTGGCTGGAAGGCTGCTGCACCTCCACTACTCCTAGTTCCACTGGCAGGGGCTGGAACTGCTCCTCTATCCCCTCCAGTTGCACCAGAGTTCCTCACTAACCTCTCGCTTTTTCTTTGACATTTATGGGTTGATAATTCTGGAAACCACAACTACTGCTGATGATCCACTCTCTTGAAGTCCAAGTCCACAGCAGCTGCTGGTTGGGACCACCCTGGGGCTAAAACCATGGTCTCATGTGGGGCTGGCCTCAGCTCCCAGAGTGCTGTGATGGACCCTTTCTGTCTCCTTGCCAGGCTGGCTTCAGTGGGAGATTTGTTTCTCTCTGTCACTTCATGGGTTCTGTAGCTCTAAACTTTGTTTAGATTCATATTTCATAGGCATTTGAGGTGGTTGGAGGGACCTACAGAGTTTTCCTACTTCTACAATGCCATCTCTGCTCCACCCCCCTCTTCTAGTATTTTTAATAGGAATGGATGTTGTATTTTGCCAAAAGCCTTTTCTGCATCTATTGAGATAATCATATGGTGTCTGCTAGTTTTATTGTTGATATGATCAATTATACTGATGCTATTCCTAATATTGAAGCATCTTTGCATTCCTGGAATAAATCCTACCTAATGAAAGTGTATTATTCTTGTGATAAGTTGCTGTAGTCTTTCTGTTATCATTTCATTTAAAATATTTGCATCTCCATTCATAAAGGAAATTGGTCTGTAATTTTCTTTCTCCATTTTGTCTCTTAGTGATTTAGGTATCAGTACCATATTTGTGTCATAAAAGGAATTTGGTAGGACTCCTTCTTCACTATTTTTCCCAAATAATGTGTAAACTATTGAAAGCAATTCTTCTTTAAATGTTTGATATAATTCAATAGTAAATCCATCTGGCCCTAGAGATCTTTTCCTACAGAGTTTGCTGATGCCTTGTTTGATTTCTTTTGCTGAGATAGGGCTATTTAAGTAGTTTACTTTATCTTCAGTTAGTCTGGGCAACTTGTATTTTTGTATATATTCATCCATTTCACTAAGATTATCAAATTTATGAGCACACAATTGGGCAAAATAATTCCTAATTATTGCTTTAATTTCCTCTTCATTGGAGGTAGATTCATTTTTGGTATTCATAATTTGGTTTTCTTCTTTTTTAATCAATTTGAATAAAGGTCTATCAATTGTATTATTTTCCCCATAAAACCATCTCTTAGTTTTATTTATTAATTCAATAGTTTTCTTAATTTCAATTTTATTAATCTCTCCTTTGGTTTTCATTATTGCTAATTTAGTATTTAGTTGGGGATTTTCAGTGTGTTCTTTTTCCAGCTTTTTTAATTGCATGCCCAATTCATTTATCTCCATTTTCTCTTATTTATTCATGTATGCATTTAGGGATATAAAACTTCCCCTAAAAACTGCCTTTGCTGCATCCCAGAAGTTTTAGTATGATGTCTCATTAATGTCATTCTCTTGAATGAAGTTACTGATTGTTTCTATAATTTCTTCTTTGACCCACTCATTCTTTAGGATTAAATTATTTAGTTTCCAATTAGTTTTTAGTCTATCTTTCCATGGCCCTTTATTGTATATGACTTTTATTGCATCATGATCTAAGAAGGATGTATTTACTATTTCTGCCTTTCTGCCCTGAATTGTGAAGTTTTTTTACGCCCTATTACATGGTCAGTTTTTGTTTGTGTGCCATGTATCACTGAGAAGAAGGTATATTCCTTTATTATCCCCATTCAGTTTTCTCCAGAGATCTATCATCTCTCGACCCTCTAAAATTCTATTTACCTAATTAACTTCTTTCTTGTTTATTTCATAGTTAAATTAGTCAAGTTCAGAGAGGGGGAGATTGAGGTCCCCCACTAGTATAATTTTGCTATCTATTTTCTTCCCCTAATTCCATTAACTTCTCCTCTAGGAATCTGGATGCTATACAGCTTGGTGCATATATGTTAAGTAATGATATTGCTTCATTCTTGATGGTACCTTTTAGTGGGATATAGGATCCTTCCTTATCTCTTTTAATTAGATCTATTTTTGCTTTTGCTGTATCCAAGATAAGAATTACTACACTGATTTTTTTTTACTTTAGCTGAATCATAATATATTCTACTCCAGCCTTTTATCTTTACCCTGTGCATATAAGCTTGTTTCAAATGTGTTTCTTCTAGACAGCATATTGTAGGATTATGGATTTTTATCCATTCTGCTATCCACCTCCATTTTATGTGAGAGTTTATCCCATCCACATTCACAATTATGAATACTATCTGTGTCTTTCCCTTCATCCTATTACATCCATGATTATGTTTTTGTTTCTTCCTTTTCCCTTCCCTTCCTTAAGAGTTTTCCTTCTGACCACTGCCTCCCTCAGTATTTCATCTTTGTGACCCACCCTCTTTACTTTCCCTTTCCCCTTACTACTATTTCCCTTCTTTTTAACCCCCAACTCCCCCATTTTCATCTCCACCTTACACTTCCTACTGCTTATAGGGCACAATGGATTTCTATACTTAAAGGAATATGTTATTCCCTCTTTGAACAAAAACTAATGAGAGAAATTTCATACAGAGCTCTTCTCCATCCCTACTTTCCCTCTAATATAATGAACTTTGGTGTCTTTTCACATTAGAATATTAAACTTAACTGATTATGTTGATCCCTCATTGAACCAGCACCAATGTTAATTAAGTTCATAAGATGGTCATCTCCTTCCCCTCTACTATAGTATGTTTTTATGCCTCTTCTTGTGGCATAATTTACCTTTTTCTGACTCATCTCTTCCTTTGCTCCAATTACAATCCCTTTGAACCCCTTAATAAGTTTTTTTAATCATCAGATTAGTTCATTTATACCCACAACTCTATCTGTTTATATCCCTTTTAAATATCATTATAAATATATAAATTTCAATATTGACACATATTAGCTTCTCATAGGGATGTATTCATATGCATGTATAGAGTTTGATTGTATTGAATCTAAAGTTACATGCATGTGTGTGTGCATATGTGTGTATGTGTGTGTATGTGTGTGTGTTTTCCCAGTTTACCTTTTAATGTTTTTCTTGAGTCTAGTAAATGAAGACCAAATTTTCCATTGAGCTTTGGCTGTTTCATCAGGAATGACTGGACGTCCCTTATTTCATTGAGTGACCTTCTTCTTGCCTGAAAGATTATGCTCAGTTTTGCTAGATAGCTGATCCTTAGTTGCAGTCCTAGCTTTGTTGCCTGATGAAATATCAAAATGCAATCCCTCTGATCTTTTTATGTAGAAACTGCATTTAAATTATTTCTTTTTGGCTGCATGCAATATTTCTTCCTTTACCGTGTAATTCTGGAATTTCGGTACTATATTTTTTGGAGTTTTCAATTTTGGTTCTTTTTCAGGAGGAGCCTGGAAAATTATTTTTAACTTTTATTTATTTTTAATTTACTTCATTCATTTCCATGAGATTCTGAGTTACAAATTTTGTCCCTGTCTTTCCCCTGCCAACCATACAAAAACAGCTTTACCACAATAGACCCCCTCCCCCAATCTGTTCTTTCTTATATCCTCCCCTATCACTCCTCTGACTTTTGGGTAGGGCAAGATGGATATCCTTATCCCAGTACCTGTATATCTTATTTCCCATTTGCATGAAAATAGTAATAACAATTTTGTATATATATATATATA
>CM053595.1:22561555-22574343 GCA_028646575.1 Pseudocheirus occidentalis | reverse complement strand
AGTCATATTTTATAGGTATTTCAAGTGATTATGGGGAGAATCCAGGAAATTTTCCTGCTTCTACACTGCCATCTTGACTCTGCCCCCAATGATTTTGTTTCAAAATAAATATTTGGTGTCCAGTTTTCAAAATAAAAACTAACCTATATCTGTGTATCTCATTTTTACAACTCTTTTACCAGATTTTATCTTACATTTTATTAAATAAATATTAAGTACTTGTCTGAGACCCATACATCTTAAGTGAACTTACAAAGCATTGCATGAATTATTGACAAAAGTAGTGTTTAAATGCATCCCCTTCTGAATACAAGTTAATACCATATCCACTAAGATACGTTCTCTCTTTATTGATCATTGTGTCTGCCACTATATTTCCCTATTTCTCTCTCTTTATTTTTAACTTCCTTTCTCTACGTCTTTCTTGGTATGCCTCTCTCTTACCCTGTCTCTATTCTCTGTCTCCCTAACCTCTCCAATCTCCTTTCCCTTGCCCCTTCCTTTTTATTACTATTAGCAAAATAGTAGTACTTACAGTAACACAAGGATGAGATAAAAAAAAGATTTTGTTCATTCAGCACTGGAATGGTGCCCTTGAGGTAGTGCTAGATGTGAGTACTCTTAGCCAGTGTTGAGTCCCTTCCCTCTGGGAAAATCCTGAGTTCGAAGTTATTATGTACCAATCCAGGACTCTTATTTACCCCACTTTTGAAATGAAACCAACTTTGGATATAGTTGAGATTCAAGGCCAGGCATCATATAGGTCAATAGTACTCTGGAGAAAATGTCTAAAGGAAAGCTTAGAAATAGTTCATATCTAGGGTCTCCCCAAAAGAGATTTACAAGTCTCTTCACAGAAAAAGAAGAATACAAATAAGATAAAAAGTATAAGATGTTTTTTCTTCCACCACAAAAAATACAAATAGCTCTTATGTACAAATTGAATTCATAAAACATAAAGCAATAACCCTTGCCCATCATTATCATCTCCTCCAAAAAAGTAAAGCAATTTTTGAGGCTGTTGAACAGAAACTTATTCTATTTTCACTTCGGATTCACAATATTCAAATGCTACTCAGAGTTCAGATTTCAGCATCAGTCAGGTCTAGCTTAGGGTTTCTTGATTCTTTCACGTTCAGCACTACTTTGCCCTGTCCATCTTTTCTAAAGAGCAGTGCAACTGAGAAAGAATCCTTTCTGTCTCTAGCCAACACATAGATTCAGGAACATGGGAACTGTTTGACTTTATGAGAGAGCCATTCAAGTTAGAAACTTCCTTTTCTTAGGACTTTTACGTGACCTGGATTCAAGGAAAGGAATACAGAAAAGAATAGGGAGCTAGGAGCTCAAATTACTTCTTTTGGGATTGTGTTAACTCTCTGTTGTACTCACTGTAGAAGGATAAGTTTGAGAGAAAGGCAACAGAGTCTGAAAATGACACATACAAAAGAGAAAGGGTAGAACCTTTCTACAGATGTTTTTTTTTTACCTACTGAGGAGGCAGGGGCTGACTAACTCTATGGCCAATCATCTTGGAAACCATCCTAGTTACAAGGACCAAAATATCAGCCAGGGAAGGTGTTGAGTCAGGCATATCTTTTAGTGTGGTGAATATGCCCCCACACAAAAGAATCAGAATCTGTGTAGGAAGTGTTCTATTACAGTCACATTACACCACCTGTTCAGTGTTCTTACCACTTCCATTAATTAAAAGGTTGCAATGAAGCACCAAAGGGCAAGCTTTGAATTTCTCAAGTTATTCACTCAAAAGAAGGTCATTGGATTTGTAGTTACGGGCCCCAGTTTCAAATCTAATGTATGCTACTTACTCCCAATTTTACTACACACACAAAAAAATTATCTGTCTATCATTATTTTTATCAGTTGTAAAATGAGAGCATTGTGCTGAATGATCTTGAAGGTTCATCCCTGCCCTAGATACTATGATAGACTGTTGCTCCAACTTCAAAAGAATAAGTGGTATACTTCATTCTACATCTCCAGAATATAGCTAGTACTATCCAATAATGAATGACCAAAGATAGAAAATGAAAGAGGCCACTGGCATCTTTGCTTTTCCTGTCAATGGTTCATTGAGCTGTCCATCAACAATAAATCAGCCAATGTCATTCAGCAGTTAATGTAGTGAATGGATAATTGGGTTCTAAATAACTTTCCATTCAACTAGGCCACATTTCATTGACAAAGGTAGAAGGAATGGCCTCCACCTTTTCCATTTTTATGCACCTCATGGGGACCCATTTGTACCAAAATGTTATATATAAAACTGTTTATATATATATATATATATATATATATATATATATATATATATATATATATATAATTATTTACCTGACTATGAAAATCTATTCCTTTGAGTAAGCATCCCAGATTGCCATTTTCCCCTGCCTTGTGAATCAATTTCTATAAATTAACCAATTAAGATAGACTTGAGGACTCAGGCATAGGAATGACTTCCTAAAATATATGTGCATTTGAAATGATTTTCTGTTTTGGTCTCATACTGTAGCCAGGGTGACCACCCACATGGTACAATTTTAGGGGCTGGGTATACAGATACCCAAAAAATCCTCCCCTGCTTGTTGGCTACTGAATAGAATCCTGCTGTCAGGTCTGATTTTCCTTTTTTTTTTTTTGGTTATTGATCGCCACCGTAAAACAAATATCCCCTGGGAAGGGCACCACTTTAGGCTATTATCAGTTATTAGATTAGAAAGAGACAACAGATTTATTCTCTGTGCTTTCAACGTGCTAAACTGGAAGATTAAATGAAAGACACAGAGAGGAGCATATTGTTTCAATTCAGGGAAGAACATCTAACTCCTTGGAGCTATCTTAAAGATGGAATAAGCTTCCTTATAAAGCAGTACGGTTCCCATCCCTAGAAGTTCAGAAGAAACTGGATAACCATCTTTCAGAGGTGATGTAAAGAGGATTCCTATATGAGGCAGGAAGTTGGAGTCAATTATTTTAAGGCAAAAAAGGAATGGATCAAACATTTCTTAAGCAACTACTTTATGCCAGGTAATGCCATCACAACTCTGGTTGGTAGACATTATTATTATCTTTATTTTACTGTTGAGGAAACTGAGGTAAACAGAAGTTGTAACTTGCACAAGGTCACCCAGTTAGGAATTGTCCACTACTGGTTTGAATTCAGACTTTCCTAACTCCTGGGCCAGTGAGTCCACTGAGTCACTTGAGTTACTTTCCAACTCTGAAATATGACATATATGTTAGTTTAAGGGATGGTGTTCAAAGATCAGATCAAGCACTACAAAAGGACTGGTCCTTCTCTGTTTTCAGTGGAGACTGGAAACAACACACCCTTCCACATCTTCTTTATTTATTTTGGTTTTTAAATAAATGTTATTTCTTTTAATCACTATAGGTATGCTTTCTCACCCTCCTCCCCAATTGCAAACAAAAAATAGACAAACCCCTTTAAAACATGCATGGTTGATGAAAACACATTTTTACATGAACTATTTCTAAAAGTAATTTGTCTCATTTTGCATTCTGAATCCTCTACTTCTTATCAAGAGATGAGTAGCATGTTTCATCATTAGTCTGCTGAAATCCTGGTTGATCATTATGCTTAGCGAATAATATTCAATCACATTTATAAAGAGTAACTTTGTCGGGGCGGCTAGGTGGCGCAGTGAATAGAGCACCGGCCCTGGAGTCAGGAGTACCTGAGTTCAAAACCAGCCTCAGACACTTAACACAAAAAAAACTAGCCGTGTGACCTTGGGCAAGTCACTTAACCCCAACTGCCCTCCAAAAAGCAAAAAAACAAAAAAAAAGAGTAACTTTGTACAACTATTCCCCAATTTATAGCACTCCCTCAGATTCACATCCTTTTCCACCTCAAAAGGTGTGACAAATATTTTTGTACATGCTTAGAGTTACTTTGTTTAGGACTAATTCTTCTCTTAATCTGTGCTCCTTCCAAATCTCCATCCCCTTCTTCACTTTCCCTTTTAGTTTCCTCTTGAGTAAACTATATTTCTGTGCCCAACTCTTTTGTGTGTTTATTCTTCCGTGTTTTACTACTAAATATAAGAGTGACATCCAAGTTTCAGGCTCTCCCCTCTACCACTTCTCCAGGTCCTTATTTACATAGATGTCTCCTTGCATACCTTCATCAGGTGAGATAATTTTCTGTAAGTTTTCTTTCCCTCTCCCTGCTTCCTTTCTCCTTACATAAATTTATTAAAATCATCTACACAGGACAGGGCTGTTCCTAGGTCTTTTCTAATTGGACTTCCTCCACAAACTCCGATGATGAAAAGGTTCAGTGAGGACATATATCATATCTACTTATTAGAATACAAGTAGTTTCTTATTATTTTGTACTTAATCATTGTTCCTTCATTTATTATATTTGTTCTTCTTATAATTCTATTCACTCCTATGTTTGAACTTCAAGGTTTCTTCACAGCTATTATCTTTTCTTCAGGTATGATTAAAGTTATACTTCTTTCCTTGTAAAATTTTTCTCAATTTTTCTAGGTAAATTATCTCTGTATGTCCAAATGCTTGGCTTTATGAAATATCATATTCTAAATTCTCTACTCCTTTTTACTGTGGCCAATAGAGCATATGTGATACTGACTGTGTATCCTTGGTATTTCTGTTCTAACTGCTTGCAGTATATTTTTTTTTCTTTTACCAGGAAGTTCTGAATTTTGACTATGATATTCCTGGGAGTTTTAATTTTATGGGTTTTTTCAGAAGGTGATGAATAGATCCTTTCCAATTCTACCTTGTCCACTGGTTCTAAGAAACTTGGATAATTTTTGTTTAAGATTTGTTCAAGTATAATATTTAGGCTCTATTTTTGCTCATAAAATTCATACAGCCCAATGATTCTTAAATTGTTGTTTTTTCTCCTCAATCTGTTTTCCAAGTCAGTTGTTTTTCTATGAGATATCTTCCATTTCTTTTTTTTATTTTTAAGCCTTTTGGTTTTGTTTTAATATATTTTTCTTGTCTCCTAGAATTATTGGTTTCTATTTGGTTCATTTAAATTTTCAGAGAGTTCATTGCTTGGGCAAGCTTTTATACCTCTTGTGTCAAGATGTTAAGCCTCTTTTCATTTTTCCCCATATATCTCATTTATTTTTTCAGTTTTCATCATCTGTCAGAAGCTATAATTTTATTTATTAAAAAAATTTGTAACTCATAAGCATATCTTAGACTCCATAGCTCGTCATCTGGAGAGAGTCTAGTTGGACAGGTACGTTTCAGTGCAAACTTATGTGATAAAGAGGTGAGGCAAGAGACCAAAAGCTGAAACACAAGACATAAACAAAAAACAGATAAAGCACCTTTCATGATCATTTTATGGACGAGTACTTTTGCTGTACTTGACAGAAGAGCCAAGGCTTCTATCCCAGGAGGTTAGGAAGTATTTTGGCTTCTGATAAAAAAAGATGCTGCCAGCTCTTACTGCTTAAAACATTTTTCAGATTTTTTGCCATGAATTTCTATTCTTGATAAATTATCATTTTATGTACCACTATCATCATGAATATCATGTAATTAATGTTAGCAGCACTGATGGAAATTCAGAGAGGGAGAATATGGTAACAAAGGGGAAAAACAGAATAAGCATGAACACAGACTAGGTAAAAAGTCCTTTAGATAAGCTAAAGGGGTTTTACATCACTTTTACTGAAGAAAAAAAAGAAGGAAATGAAATGAAATGTTCAATTACTAACCAATATGCATTATTCCTCATGTCTATAAAAACTTTATGAGACTGACCTATGAACATATTGTGGAATCAAAAAATCACAGATTCTTAAAAATTGTAAAAGACTTCAAAGACTATTTATTACAACCCACACATCAATAGAATTCCTTTCTACACATTTACAATTTTACATTATAAATTACATTACATTTACAGCGTCCTTGGTTACAATATTTGTTATAAGTGGCATCCAACCTTAGCTTAAATAACCCAACATATGCTTTTAAATGCGTGGGGGAGGGGAACACTCACTACCTTCTGAGGCAGTCAATTTAACCTTTAGAAATAGGAAGCATTTTCTTAAGGAGCAACTAAATCTACCTCTCAGAAATGTACATGCATTACTCCTTATTCTGACCTAATTTATGAGCCAGAAAAGTAAGTCTACTCCCTCTTTTGCAATGTAGACCTTTAAGTATTTGAAAATAGATTGTGAAGAAACTTTTATAATGTAACTCTCCAAATCAGTCAATAATGTAAAATTACATAAAGCATAGATTATGGAAAACATTGTCATGTTAAATAAAGCCTTCTGTTATGAAACAATGCATAGCTTGGTTGAGCAACCATGTTCTGGATTGTTCAGTCCCTCTACTCATGAAATTCTAATGGCTCCCTGTGATTCTAGGAATAAATATAAAATCCTGTCTTTGATATTTACCACCCTTCATAAAAATGGTTTGTCATATATTTACAAACTTCTTACACTGTATTACTTTCTATATACTCTATAATCCAATAACAACATCCTTCTTGCCCTTCTTCATAATACTTCATCTCCCAACTCTGTGCCTTATCAATACCTATTTCCTATGATTGGAATATTCTTCCATTTCCCCTTTACCTACTAGTTTAATTGGCTTCCTTAAAGGTCTTAGATCAAATCTCATCCCTCTATAAGATGTCTTTCCTGATTTCCCTTTCTCCCATTTTCTCCATACCCCCACTTCTAGTGCCTCTCCTTTAAGATTAATTTCCAAGAACTCTGTATATATATATATATTGGATTTGCATATGTTTACATGTTGCCTCCCCTATTAGACTGAACTATTTGAAGGTAACAACCATATTTTTGCATTTCTTTGTATCTCCACTATTTAGCACAGCACCTTTCACGTTAAATATTTGATAAATGTTTGTTGACTAAGGGTTTACTGTGCAACTCTGCAAAAGTCTGCAATGACCCTCCATTGCTGCTTTTATTGTCTGAATCCTATCACTCTCTGTCAGAACAGAAGGTCAGTCTACTGCTGCCACCACCATCCATCTGCCCTGCCTCCCCAAAAACACACACTATCAAAGTGATTACCCAGCCCCTTTGGAGAAGGCAAACAATTGATGGGGGAAGGATATGCAGCAGTAAAGAGTCACTCCATGTTGAAGGGGAAATGGATTGATTAGAATCTAGAACTTATGACTTAACCCTGTGTATTTTCCATGTGGCAGGTTAGGAGAAAAAGAAGGGGGAGGAAAATGAGGAATGTAGAGCGAGTGAAGAAAAATTATTAGAGAGAAAAGGAAAAAAGAAATGAATAAGTATCATCATATGATAAGAAAGCCAAAAAGTCTAATTAAATATGTGTAAAATAAATAATGTAGGATCCAGAGATTTAACAAATCAATAGCAGAATTCCCAAGTCTAGTAATAAAAAAATAAAATTTAAAGTAAAGTTTAAAATATCAAATAGTGATATAAATTAGTTCCAAAATTAGGGCAAAAATGAGAACACTGAAGGACAAATTTAATAACAACATAAAAGAAAAAGAAATTTGCATTGGAAGAACACGTGAGATCTGTACAAATCAAAGTAACTGACCTTAATGATAGGAAACAGGTATTAGAGAGTTAAATTGAAGATCATATGTCATCAGAAAGAGAAAAATGTGAAAAATTAAAGTATACGCTAGAGGAGAGGATTATACAGAAATTTTTTTCTAGCAGTACTGAAGCAGTGATTCATAGAATCCTCAGTTTACTCATTTAGAGAAACATGAAGCTTCAATCTTCATGTAAAATTATAGTTGAAATTCAGAATCTTAATTTTAAAGAACAAATATTGATAACAGTCTAGTGAAACTCCTTTTTCTATTGAAGCAAATCGGTTTGTATGCTCTAGGACTGCTTTGTGGATACAACAAGGCATGGGAATATGCTATTTGAAAGGACTGGATGTTTCAGGGCATAGATAGTCTAGAAATCTGAGTCTACTTATAAACAAAAATAGAAAGAATGTGAATATTACAGGGAGTATTAAAATCATTCTTCCGCAAGAATTAAGATGTTAACTGATGATTCAACATGTCAACACTTGAAACAAGAGAAATGGAAGAAACATAAATAAACTGAGTTAACAAGAAATTTTTCAGTAATGATGCTGTCTTATACTCATAAAATTATATTGTTTTTAAAATCTTTCTTTGTTCAAGAGTTAAAGAAACAACACAGAGCTCATCAAGGGCCAAAGAAAAGAGAAAACATGAATTAATATTTTAAGAATTAAAACCAAATTTAGTTCATAAGTGAATAAGTTTTAGAACATGGATACTCAGAGGAATAACTCAGAAGGCAAAGAGAAGAATAAAAAAGTGATTGAGATTCAAAAATGATTCTGGAATGCTTGTTTTTAAAGGAGAGAGAAGTGTCTCTTTGTCCTGTTGACTTTCCTTAGCAAGTAATGGGGAGAAGTAAGGGAGAAGAATAGGGTAAGAACAATGGAGTAAAGTGATGTGTGGTAGCAGTCAAAGGAGAGGTATTGTTCTGGTTTGGGGAACATGAAAATGTGTTCACATGATGACTTGGTTATTCTTACCAATACAAAGATACAAGAGTATCCCAAAGTACTCTTGAGGAATAATGCTATCCACTTCTAGAGGTGCATGAATACAAACTAAAGCATACTATTTTTCATTTTCTTCTTTTTTTCTTTCTTTATTCTTTCCTTCCTTCCTTCCTTCAAGTTTTCTTGCACAAAATGACTAATGTAGAATATGTTATTTCATGATTGCACATATAAAACCTGTATATTGCTTTCTGTCTCAGGCAGAAGAGAAGGCAGGGATGGGTAGAATTTAAAGCTCAAAACTTAAAAAAAAAGATTGTTGAAATAATTTTACATATTATTGGGAGAAATAAAATATTGTTTTAAAAAAAAGAAAAGAAAAATGTACTCACATGAAGTATGGCAGTGTTATAGGGACTCTGTAATGGATTCCATTTAAAGGGAATGAGTAGCTCAGGAGACTTTGCTTGTCTAATCATGGAAGATGGTCTCCAGGAATGTTGTCTACACCAAGGTAGAGAATTATATGACCATGAAAAACCCAGAATTAAAACAGGACCTGAAGTAAGAATCCAAGAATTTCATAGGATTTTCTTAAAACATGTGATGAATGAATTTAAGGACTTGCTCTAGGAAAAAGGTCTGTAAGTGTGAGAACAGTGACTCTAACTACACCACACCACCTCCCTCCTTGATGAGCTGATGCCTCAGGGAATGAGATTCCTAAGAAAAAGCATTTAATGAAGATTGAAGCAAGCTACTTGCTCTCTCTTTCTTTTTCATTTTGTTTTGTTTCTTCTTTCCCATTGTTCATTGCATTAATAATAACTCTTTACAATTTGACTAATGTTTAGGTAAAGGTATATGTAGAACCCATACTGGATCACATGCCACTTTAAGGAGAAGGGGGAAGGAGAAAGAGGGGGAGAAAACTTAGAACTCAAAAAAATTGTGGAACTGAATGCTGTAAACTAAAAGTAAAGAAATGTAAAGAAAAAATAACATATAAGCTCATAACAAAAAAGGAAGTCAAGAGTGGGCAGGATTTGTAGTTGAACAAGCAGAACAGACCAAGAACACAAAGTTTTTATCTCCCCTAAATTCTACCTTGAATAAGCCCAAAATAAAGAATGTAGCCCATTTATATAATGCATATAGGACACGAATGGGAGACTGACTTTGAGGATAGGTTATAAAAAGGAAGAAATAAAGGAAGCAAATTAATACTTCTTAGAGTGGATTGCCAAGAAAGTAGTAAGTTCCTTTTCACTGAAAGGCTTCAAGCAAGTATTGATGACTTCTCATTGGAAATATTGAAAGGGACATTTTGGTCATGTAGGGATTGGACTAGACCATTTTTATGCACCTTACAATTTTGAGATTTTGTCATTTTGAAGATCATCAATAAAGGAGTAATGGGAAAACAGGGGCATATAGGGTAAAAAATGGAAAAGTGTGAATGGTTTGTGAATTAAACATTTGGAGAAATGCCCATATCAATGAGGTCATGTATCTGAGTGGAGATACTATATTCAAGGTTTTCATTAATGCTGTTGGTTCTCAGTATGGATAATAAATAGATCACTGACTACATAGTGTAAAACTTTTACTTCAAAACCACAATTAATTCTCTTATTACCTTTATCCTTTGGCAAAATTCCTCTGATGCTCACGTGACCATAAAAAGTCAGGGCAAAAAAATGTTATTCTCCTACTGAGAAGCCAAGTTAATTAATCCATCAGTGCCTGGCAGCATTGCAAAAGGAGGCAATAATGATTCAGTAGGTACCACTATACCCTTACCAAATCAGGACACTCTAATTTTTGTAATGGCAGAGAACTTCTGTTATCCTAAAGGAGTTACCTTGGAGACTAAAACTATTTCTTCCCAGGGATGAAAAAGTAACTTTTTTTTAGTAAAATGAAGCAAAAAAATATTCACAGTATGTAATGCTATTTTCAGAAGTGGTTCTCAATTTACCTGTTCCTAGGGGTAATACAAAATTTGTGCATTCCATAAATTGGGTCTTAAAGCCACTGCACATAGCACAACTAAAATTATACTTACTTTTAATATTACCATCATATTTATTTGGGTACATATGTATTGGGTTTTAGGTGGACTCTTTTCCTCACAAGGTAAATGGTCCTTAGAATGGATGGACTAGAATAAAAATGATGGCTACAGAGCTGATACCCACAATTAATAAGGTGAATTAAGAGACCACTTAGTGGCAGTAGATGACTACAAGTCAAGTGGCCAAGATAAACTATAGTCTTGGATGCTGAAGCAATTAGCAGCTGTGATTGCTGAAAAATTGTGAGTACTATTCAAAAACAAATTACAAAGACTTGTAGAGAAAGCAAAGGATTTGGGAAAAACAAATACTATCTGATTTTTTTTGCTTTTTTATTTAACATTTTATTTTTCCTCAGTTCCATATAAGAACAACTTTAACATTCATTTTTAAAACTACAGTTTCCAAATATTCTCTCTGCCTGTCTCCCCATCCCCTTGCCTCATTGAGAAGGCAATCAGAGAGAAAGAGAGAGAGAGAGAGAGAGAGAGAGAGAGAGACAGCATGGTAGAGTAAAAGAAGAGACTTGCTTGGGCTTGCCCCCAAACCCTTCCCAATACCTATAAAAATGACTTTAAACAAATTCTAGAGCTGCAGAATACACAAAATGACAGAGTAAGACACATATCCAGTCAAACAGCCTGGAAGACCAAGAGGAAGGGTATATAGAATACTGTGCTGGTAGCAGAGCACAGTCTATCTTGGGCTGTAATAGGTGCTATGAGGCCAGAGCAGGCCTCAAGAGACCAAATCACTGGAACCTATGGTGACTTCCAGATTTTTCAACCCACAGTGTGGAAGTACAATGGGGAAACTCTGTGGGACCTGTGTGAAAGAGGAGTGTGCAGTCTATGGGACAATAGAGGTGGCTGCAGAGTGGCAGCAGTATTGGTGGCAGCAGCAGCACAAGCAGCAACATGGCTGCTTCTGGTCCTCTGGGAACACAGATGGAGGGAAATCTAGAGACTGATACAAAACCCCACAAACCTGGGAAAGTATACCTTCGCCCACTCCAGCCCCCAGCCCCCACCTCACTGGAAGCAGAACCTTATTTTGACAGGGAGTTAAAAAATCAAATATTTGGCTGGAAACACAAACACTGTTAAAAAAAAAGTCAGAATGTAGAATTCTGCTTTAGTAACAAAGAAGAAGACAACAGAGTCAAAGCTCCTAACAGTAAAAACCTCCAAGAAAAAATGAATGGGTCACAGACCATGGAAGAACTCAAAAAGAATTTTGAAAATCAAGTAAGAAAAGTAAAGGAAAAATTGGTAAGAGAAATGAGATTGATGCAAGAACATCCTGAAAAATAAGTCAATAGCCAAATAAAGGAGAAACACACACTCACACACACACACACACACAGATACTTTTAAAAATGACTCTAAACAAATTTTAGAGCTACAGAACCCACAAACTGACAGAGAGAAACACATCTGCTGCTAAAGGCAGCCTGGCAGGCCAACAGAAAGGGAATATCATGACGAGGCTGAGAGCCGAGCACAGACCTGCATGAGCCATGGCCGCACAGACCTGTGGTGACCCCAAACAAGCAGCACAGACTGGCCAGAGCAGACTTCAGGAGAATGAATCAACAGCAGCTATGGTGGTTTCCAAACTTCTCAACTCATAAACACCAAAGAGAAAGTAAAAGGTCAGTAGAGAAGTCTGTTGGGAAAAGATCCCCAAAAGAAAACTCTTAGGAATATTATAGTCAAATTGTAGAATTCTCAAGTCAAAGGGAAAATATTACAAGCAGTCAGGAAGAAACCATTTGAGTACTGTGGAAACACAATCAGGATAACACAAGGTCTAGCAGCTTCTTAATTAAAGAATCAAAAGGCTTGGAGTATGATATTCAGGAGGTCAAAGGAGCTAGAATTAAAACCAAGAAACACCTACCCAGCAAAACTGAGTATAATACTTCAGGGGGAAATATGGTCATTCAGTGAAATAGAGGACTTTGAAGCATTCCTGATGAAAAAGAACCAGAGTTGAACAGAAAAAACTGACTTTCAAATACAAGAAGCAAGAGAAGCATGAGAAGGTAAACAAGAAAAGGAAATCATAAAGAACATATTAAAGTTGAACTATTTACATTCCTACATGGAAGAATGATAATCATAACTCATGAAACTTTTTCTC
>CM053595.1:22539262-22555921 GCA_028646575.1 Pseudocheirus occidentalis | reverse complement strand
ACATAAGAAGTAGGGAGAATTGGGGGATGGTTGAAAGCAAGACAGGTTTGAGGAAAGAAGATACAAAGAGAGAAAGTGTTAAACAGAGGGAAATGGGATGAAGGAAAATGCAGTCAGTGATCATGACTATGAATATTACTGAGATGAGCTAACCCACAGAAGGAAAGCAGATAGGAAAGTGGATTGGAAACCAGAATGCAACAACATGTTGCTTATGAGAAATATACTTGAAACAGAAAGACAGAGCTAAAGTAAAGACTTTGAGCAGGGTCTGTAATGCTTCAGCTGAAGTCAAGAGGGCAGGGATGGCAATCATGATCTCAGACAAAAAAAATAGACCTGATAGGAAAAGATAATCAGGAAAGCTACATTTTGCTAAAAGTGACTAAAGAAAATGAAGACATAGCAAAATTTTATAGCAAGATTCTTTGACAACGTCCTCATTTCTCAAAAGTGTGGGGAATTGAGAAAAAAATTTTTATTAAATAAGAGTCACCCCCAACTGATAAATAAGGTCACAAAAAGGCAATTTTCAGAAGAAGCAATCAAAGCTATTCATAGTCCTATTTTTAAAATGGTATAAATCACAATTGATTAGAGAAAGGCAAATTGGAAAAACTCTGAGGTACTATATCATACCTGTAAGAAATGATAAGTATTGGAGAAGATGAGGGAAAATTAATTCATGGAGGAGTAGTGTACTGGGCCAATCATTATGGGAGAGTAATTAGGAGCTCTTTCCAAGGGATATAAAACTAAACATACTATTTGATCCAACAATACTACTACTAGGCCTATAGTCCAAAGAGATAAAAAAGGAAAGGGACCAAGATAGACAAAAATATTTATAGCAACCCTTTCATGGTGGCAAAAAATTGGAAATTGAAGGAATACTCATCAATTGGGGAGTGGTTGAACAAGTTGTGACATATGATTATGTTGGAGTACTATTGTGGTATAAGAAATGACTAAGGGGGCGGTTTCAGAAAACAAAGTGACAAGGCATACATAAACTGTTACAAAATTAAGTGAGAAGAACCAAGTGATCATTGTGCAGTAACAGCAATGTCGTAATAATCAACTGCGTAAGACTTGACTACTCTGATTAATTTGTAATGTCAGACAATTTCAAAGTACTCATGATGAACAAAATGCTATCCACCTCCAGAGAGAGAATGGGTTAACTCTGAGCACAAAGTGAAGTACAATTTTCTCACTTTTTCTTTCTTTTCTGTAGCTTTTTTTGTGATATGGCTATTGTGGAAATAGATTTTGCATGATTTCACATATATAATTGATATCATATTTTAGCATTTTCAGTGGGTTGGGGAGGGGTGGGAAGGAGACAGAGAATTAAGAATGCCAAATTTAAAAAGAAAAGAATGCTAAAAATAATCAAGATTCCAGAAGGTGGTTTTGAGGGCCAAAGAGAGGGTAGTACCCAGCTGCATGGCCTTAACTTGGCAAGTGAAATTTGAGGTCAAAATGTAAAGACATAAACATGTAGAATTTAAATAAGTAAATCTAAGTTGTTGTCCTGGAATCAACACTGGGTAGGAGAACACAGGAAAAAGTGAGGTTTGAATATAAAAGAGGGATTGGCACGCTGAATTTAGAACTAAATATAGAATCCAAAATAGAATTCCAGAATTTCCACCAAATGGATGAGTCCATTTGTGTAATGTGGGTACAATTGTTAATCCTAGAATAGGATTTTTTTTCACCATCTGTGAGTGGCTGTCTTCTTCACCTCAGAGTGAGGCAGAGCTCCTGAGGTGCTTGGGACTGACCTTCTGACACAAAGGACCAAGCCCTCAGGTATGACATGATAGCTTTCCACAGGTATTAACAGGGCTGCAATGTAGAAGTAGGGATAAATTTGTTCTGTGAGACTGTAAAGCAAAAGACCAGAGCAATGGATTGAGGTGGCAAAGAGACAAATCTAGGAGTAGTAACAGTTAAAAACTCCCTAATAAACGTAACTCTTCATAAGTAGGATAGCCTGAGTTGTGAGGTAGTGGATTTCTACCTCATTGGAGGTCTTCATGCACTTGTCAGGGATGTTGCAGGGGGGATTCCTGTGGAGGTACAATTAGGACCAGATGTCCATTGAGTTTCCTTCCAAATCTAAATCCTTTTATTTTGTGATTTTTTTTTTTGCTATAGAGTGTCTGGGAATGTTCACTTATTTGCTGCAACATTACTCACGTGTCACCTAATTGTAGTCTCATCTTCTCTCACCTAGATTATTACAGTAGCCATCAGTTGGTCTTGCCACTTCATCTCTCTCTCTCTCTCTCTCTCTCTCTCTCTCTCTCTCTCTCTCTCTCTCTCTCTCTCTCTCTCTCTCTCTATTCCAACACATCTGCAAGGGAACTGGGTTGTGCAGTGAATAAAATGTGAGAACTGGAGACAGGAAGACCTGAGTTTAAATTTGGCTCACCAGAATTTTGTATAACAAGTCTTTAGTCTTCAGTTGATATTTTGGCCAGATCTGCTCACAAAGCCAGAAAGGAACTGGAAGTTACCTTTTCAGGTACCTCTCAAATTGATGGCTTATATACCTGGAATTGGGGAACCATGAATTGGTTTAGAGGCCATTAGCTTTCATTCTAGGAATGATTTCATAAGTGCACAATGAGTTTTGCCAAAGATATTAGACGACAGTATCAACAACACAAGTCACTCTTCTATCCAATTAATATTTATTGATTTTCCCCAGTATACTAACAAAAGATTTGCCATTTCAGCACAAGAGAAGTTTCTGGCTTTCTCAGCTAAATAGATGAAGGTTACTGAAGTGGAAATGCATGGTAACTCTCATGTCATATCAAGTTGACTTCTAGTCCAATGGGAATTTTAATTTTAGAGCCTAAGTGAACTTCCTGAGCTTTATCTCCAAAGAATTTATCCTTCTTTTCCAGTTTGCATGTCATGCTGCCAAGAGAGGTTTTTGGAATGACTCCCATGAGTCTTAATTTCAATTCATTTACGCTGTTTGAGACTTACAGTGTATTTCATGTTAAATAGAGTTGTTACCACTCATTCGAGTTCCTTCGAAAAAAGACTCTGCCTAAATACAAAGCAGTCACTGGGAGTGGAATTTGAATTTTAATGCGTTACTTTATCCCTCTAGTACAAATACTCTGGTGAGGACAACAGCTGCAGACATTAACTGGTATTGATGTTTGGGTTTCAGGTGGGCACCAAACTGAGAGAAGGTGTTTATAGCCTAGCTGTAATTTTATGGGCTATCTCATTATCATGCAAGGTATGTGAAGGCAGTTAAGTTAGATCACTCAAGAGTCCTGCCAAGAGATACTATTTATATTTTTTCTGATTATATGCCACTTTTTCTACTAGCTCTGTGTTCTAATAAATAAATCACCTAATATTAGTTAAGTACCTGTTATCTAGCTAGAACTATATTAAGAGCTATGGGGGATACTGTAAAAAAAAATGAGACCTGGCTGCTGCTTATAATCAACTAAGTTTGATGGCATTATTAACAGTGCGTAGAACTTAGAGGCAAAAACTCAGATCCTTCCTCAGACAATTACTAGCCCAATGGCCAGGAGCAGATCATTTAACCTTATTCAAGCTTGGTTTTTTCATTTGTAAACTGAGTTTATTAATAGGCATCTACCTCAAAGGGTTATTGTGAAGGTCAGTTGAGATACTGCATGTAAAACACTAGCAAAATACTTGAAAGTATTCTATAAATGCTGGCCTTATTAAAATAGATACACATCAAGTAATAGCCAACAATTATTTTTGGAGGAGATGGGGAAGTGTGTCAAGATCTATCATCTCAGTCCTAGGGGGAACTGCCAGTGTGGAATCTCTTTCTAAAAACACACTAGTAGCTTCTCTGTAGTTTACAATCTTTGAGAATTGCCTACAGTTACTGAGGAGGTAAAGTACTTTACCCATGGTCACACAGCGCGAATGTGTCAGAGGTAGGGTTGAATCCAGGTTTTTCTGACTCTTCTTTTTAATCATGCTATCTTTCAATAATAACAAAAATATTAACATCAACAATAACAACCCACTCACATTATGTTTTAAATTTTTCAAAACAATTTATGTAATCTTATTTGATCTCAATGAATGACGGTATATAATTTATAAGTGATATGGTATTTAACATTGTGGACTGGAAGAATGATGGAAAGACTGGAGATTGACCCTGAAGGAACAGGAGTAGGGGGATTCCATAAGAGAAAAAAGAGTGTTTGGGCAAAGGGAACAAATTAAGAAAAAGGAAGTCAGTATGGATGGACCTGGCATTTCCACATCCTAACGAGAAGAGTATTTTAACTTCTCTGGCTAAGCGAATAACTTCGCCCTAGCAGAGTTACAAGATTGGAAAAGAAGACTGTATTGCTGATGTTAGAGTTCATCTAGCTCAACTTTCATGATCCCTCCCCACCCTGCAAACTAAGAGATAAAGAAGCTGAAGTCCATGGAGTTGAAATCACTTACCAGTGATAATAGCTAGCATTTGTATGGCGCTCCAGGGTTTGCAAAGCACTTCCCAAATTTATCTCATTTGATCCTCCCAGAACATCCCTGGGAAGTAGGTACTATTGTTATCTCCATTTTGCATATATGGAAACTGAGGCAGAGGGCAGTTAAGTGACTTGCCCAGGGTGACAAAACCAAAAAGCATTTGAGACCAAATTTGAACTTAGGTCTTTCCTATTTCAGGTCCAGCTTTATCCACTGCTTCTACCTCGCTATCTGACTTGTACAGCGTCACACAATTAGGAAGCTGGAGCTGGAAAGGTTTTGATTACTGGTTCATTGATCTTTTCACTACATTCTCTTCTTTTCAGGAAAGCCTATTTGTCTATATCTTTACGGTCATTGTTAAAAAGTTCTATTTTCAATTTATAAGATTTTTAAAAAACTTATTTGCATAGCTATGTAACCCTGAGAGTCACTTAACCCTGTTTGCCTCAGTTACTGTTCTGTAAAATGAGCTGGAGGAGGAAATTACAAACTACTCTAGTATTTTTGCCAAGAGGACCCCAAATGAGGTCTCAACTAGTAAGATACATCTGAACAAGAACAAGAATAATATTGTCAAGAAAACCTCAAATGGGATTATGAAGAGTTATATACAACTGAAATGACTGAACAACATTGAGCTCAAGATTTTCCCCAAAGTCTACATGCTTGCCATTGCACATTGATCGGGTAGCACTTCAAGGTTCACAAAGAACTTTACATGCAATATCTCATACATTATACTCACACCTGTTCTGTGTGGTAGGTGCCATCATTATTATCCCCATTTTACAGATGAAGGAAGTGGGGCTGACAGAGCTTAAATGGGACCCACAGTATCTAAGTAGGATCTGAACCCTGCTTTTCCCGACTTTACATCTAGACCTCTATTATATCATTCCTTATTGTTAACAGACTGGTGTTGGTATTTTTATTTTATGTGGAGAAATTCAACCTACTACAATGTTCTCTCAGACACCTGCTGAATGTTCCCTGTAATTGTTAACTGGCAAGGGAAATCAATTCCTTAATAGGGTGGACTGCTTTCATGACCACTGTCATTTACTTTGTTGGTTGTGTGATTCTGACTAATGAATTTAACTCATTTTCACCTTTATTGACCAACTGTTTGAAATGGTCAAACAGATTATGGTGCAAGAATGTGACATGAGAAAGAAAAGAATATAGAATATTTCAAGCCAACTTGCTTTGATCATACACAAGAAAGCTGTTTCAATCTTTAGGAAGGCTTGGACCTAGTTTAAGTAAGCAGTGGAAGTAGATTTTAATACAAGAGTAAATTGGACAGAGAAAATGATAAAACTTATGCCTTAGAATTCAGTCATTAATCTGTGCAGTGGATGAGAGTTCTAAAGCTAAGAAGAAAGTGGGCTCTCCTCATCAAACTGGACTCTCTACCTTCAATGGATCTTTAACCTAGCTGTGGAATGTGACTTTCCTCTTTTAGATACTGATAGTGAAGACTCTTGGTTGGTACAGACTAATTCCTATAGAGGAATAAGGGCTAATAGAACTTAAAATGACTCATTAAGGGCAGATTGTTCTTTAATTTTCAGGCATATAGTCAAGTGAGTAACTAGACTCAAAACTCTGAATTCCTAAACAATTAGTTCATTCTCTAGTCTCCTCTTAAATTACAGTCCTGTTATCACCAACTATGTATTAGACATAATAAACTAAATGTCCCACAGATATTTCAAACTCAACATGTTTTTTTTTTTTGCTTTTTGGAGGGGGTAAGGCAGGGCAATTGGGGTTAAATGACTTGGCCAAGGTCACACAGCTAGTAAGTGTTAAGTGCCTGAGGAGGAATTTGAACTCATGTCTTCCAGACTCCAGGGCCAGTGTGATTTTCACTGTGCCACTAGCTGTCCCCTAAACTCAACATGTTAAAAACACTTCTTATGCTCTTTGCTCCCAAATTTTCCTCTTATCCTTATTTCCCTTTCTCAGTTGAGGCTTCCACCATACTTTTAGCCACTCAGGTTTACAACCTCAGTCTCTTCCTTCTCCCCCAGCGACATCTAATTGTCAAGTCTTGTCAATTCTTCGTCCAAATATAAGGTGTCCCAAAGTCTTAGTGCACTTTTAAACTTTAATATGTATGCCTCCCATCTTCCCCCTTCCTACCACTCACACTCTTACCCTTTTTCAGACCTTTGTCATCATTTAAGTGGATTATTGCAGTGGGCTCCCTCAGAAGGAAATGACAAAATATTTGCCTCCATTAACGTCCCTCTCAAATCCAACTTGTACACAGCTGAAAATTAATTTTTCTTTTAAAAAGTTTCACGGGAACTTTAAAACTATCATTTTTTTATTGATGCTTCATCATCAGTCTTTGGAAGCCATGATTGATGACTGAATTGATCTGAGTTCTGGTGCACTTTAGTGTTCCTTTTGTTTTTTTGGCAAAACTAGAGTTGGAAGGAACCTCAGAGGCCATTCAGTCTATTATATTTCTTTTGCAGATGAAGAAACTAGTTTACAGGGAGGAAAAGTGTCGTGCCTATTGTCACACAGGTAGAGTTGTTTTTCTTTTACGTTATTATTGCCATCACATAATTGTTCTGGTCCTGCTTACTTTGCACTTTACACACACACACACACACATATGTCTTCCCAAGTGTTTATGAATTTTTCATGTTCACCATTTCTTACGATGTTCCATTATGCTAATATGCAAGAATTCATTCAGACAGTCTGTGATTGATGGATACCCACTCTTTTTCATCTCTTTTGCTATTGCACAAAATTCTATGTGAAAGAATTTTGTATATTTCCATCTTTATCCTACCTTATGCTTAGTGGTGCTGTTTTTCTTTTTTGATCTTGGATCTGTCATTTGATCAGGATAGGGCAGTTATGAGAACAAGATTAAAATGTAATTGTAAAATACTTAATAAAATACATGAAAATATAATATAATATGGATAAATGTTAATATGCAGTTTTCTAAGTCAATGAATATCTTGCAGGGATACATATGTATGGTTTAATTAGTAGCCCACTTTTCTATTTGAGTTTGATACCACTGGTGTAAGGAACTCCTGGTGAGGAAAATTCCTTTATCCTTCTAGATCTACATCTGCTCTGACATTTACAGTCTTTGTGGCCTGGAGACTTGAGAAGGTAAGTGACTTCTCTAGGGTTTCACAGCTGGTGTGTGTCATACGTGAGAACTGAACATCTCAATATCTTCTAGGACTAACTCTTGAGCCACTGTATAATACATTCCTAGGAGAGCTTTACCTGACTCAAAGGGTATGTACAGTTTAGTGACTTTCCACGGTCATATTCCACAAATATTCCTCTGACTGTGCTGCTGCTCCCCTTAAAAAGTTTCAGTACTTCCCTCTTGCCTCTGGGATAAAATCTGCACCCTTCTATTTGGCTTTTAAAGCCCTTCACAAACTGAATCCGTCTTACCCTTTCTGATTTACTGCACATCAGTCTTCATGTCCTGTACTTTCTTACTTAGCTGTTCTTCATATGTAACATTTTATTTGCCATCTTCACACTTTTGCACAGGTTGACTTCATGTTTAGAATACACCCATTCCCAGTTCCTAAGGATCTTGAGTATCTTTCAATGATCAGCTCAAGTGCCATCTCCTACAGGAAACCTATCCTGTTCCCTCCTTCAGTCCCTAGTTTCCCCTACATAAGAAATAACTTCATATCTAAATTGAATATATTTTGTGCATAATTTTCTGTATACCTCTTTTTTGCCACAATAATTCCTGCCCTTGAGGGCTGGAAGAACTTTATTTTTGTTTTAAGCTGTACATAAGAGCTTAAAATGCTTATTGAAGGAATGAATTAATTTATTGACTCATTCAACCAATATTTATTAAGCATCTGCTCTGTTCAGAGCTTTGGACTAGGTACTGGGAGAGATAAAGTTTAGATAGACTGTGTGTCTCCTCAGACAGTGTTCAGTCTAATAAGGAAAGAAAACACTACCATAGGAAGAGCTTGAACAAGCACTGAATTTAATCCTACCACATATATTTTAATTGCAGCGCTGCCATGTTCTACTTATTTGCCATTGGGAGAATCACATAATGTGAGTTTCTTTATGTAGAAAAGGATGGGATTGGACCTTTAGGATACTTTACACCTCCAAATATTGTGATCTTTCGATTCTATAAAACAAATCTTAACCCTGAACCTTCCACATATATTAGTTATAATTTTAATGACTTTTCATATTCCTGATTTAAAATTTCCTGATACAATCAATCAAGTGGTCCGTAAGCATTTATTAAGCACCTATTACATGCCAGCTACTATGGTGGTAAGTGTTTAGGATACAAAGCTTTTAAAAAGTCTTTGCCCTCAAGAAGCTTATATTCTGCTGTCAGAGACAACGTTTCATACACAAACAGAAATACATACACATATGCATACACACAGTATATATAAACTTACCTACATAATCATATACATGTGATGTATATGTTGTTTGTTCTTTATTTTCTAAGAGGATTATGACAACATGGAGGTGATGCCATGACATACAAATGAATTGGATTTAAGTGAGAGAGGGCTGTGCAAAGTCACCAGTCTCCCATTCTCTACTGGAGACTTTCGGGTCCAGTGCCAGATACACATCAGGAGGACTGGAGATGGCCCCCATATATGTATATAATATTATATGTAATATTATATAATATGTAGCTATATTGAGAAAAATCATTATTTTTCTCTCATATTAATAGCCAACTATTAAAATTGAGGAGAACCCAGCTTTTTCCTCCTGTCTTATTTCCCTTTCCAATCCTTCTCAAAAATAGAGTTGATGAAAGATAGGATTAAAATTCTGTGTACTAGGGGCAGTGGTGGTGCAGTAAATAGAGCTGTATTTTTTTTCCAGTGGTGCAGTGAATAGAGCACCAACCCTGGAGTCAGGAGGACCTGAGTTCAAATCTGGCCTCAAACACTTAACACTTATTAACCGTGTGACCTTGGGCAAGTGACTTAATCCCAATTACCCTCCAAAAGAGCAAAAAAAAAAATTCTAGGTACTGCTATTCCACTCAACTAGCTCAGATTTGGGTGGAGCATATAGATTCTTGGTCCAGATTGCCCAAGACTGGGGGTGGTCTGATATGGGGGTAGTCTCTCTGCCAAGTCTCAGCCCTTAATTTCAGTGAACTCACTTCTCTTTGTAAAACCCATCTCTTATTAACTGTTAGCCAATCAGTGTTCATTGCCATCTGCTGGAACACCTCTCATTAAAGGGCATATAATCCTTGAGAAGTAGTCATGCTTACTTTTATACCATCAAGAGGAACCCTTTTGGTTAATCACTTGCTGACCATGAATGATAAAATAGATCATATTTTACCTCAAAAGTTTGTCCCTTGAAATTATTTTATACTTTACAAGGTACATATATTATGTGTGCAAATTATACAAAATGTATGCAAGACTAATAGTAGGGGGGATCAGAAAAGACTTCATGTAGAAATGTCACTTGAACAGAGCTGAAAGGTAAGGATACTTTCATGGCATGGGACACAGATAAGACAAAGATATGGAATCCTAGAATAAAGTCTGTTAGGAAGAACTCTGAAGGCAGTTGGGCTGTACTAAAGAGAGCAGGAATGGAAATAATATATAGTATGGTTGGAAAAATAGGAGACCAGATGTGAGAGATACTGTTGAGGCAAAAATAATTAAATTTGTCAACTGATTAGTTATATAGAGTAAGGGAGAGCGAAGAACTGAGCTATTGCTAAAGATGATTGGTTGTCCTTCTCTGTCCCTAATAGATAAAACGCCTTGACTGGACAAATTTAACTGGCAATGACCTTCAAAAGGCTCCCCATCCCGTGTCTAGTCCTGCCTGCAATCGTGAACTGATATCTCTGAACCCTTTTCCTGAGGTGATACAATGTAGAGCTTGGATAGTAAGCACTTCCTTCAATATTTATAATGTCTATCATGAAAGGTGGCAGCTGTAGGTATATCCTATTCAACGGTGCTGAAGCACATTTTCTTATTTGCTTTGATGGAGAACTTACCAAGAGGCTGACATCATTGAATGTGGATTTCTTTTGGGGGAAAAAAAGAATGAGATGAGTTTTATTTCAGGAGAAGATAGACAATTTCAGTTGGAATAGTACAGAATGTGTCAACAGTATAACACCTATGAAAAACAAAAGAGATGAGAAAATAGCTGATATTAAAGTGATGGAATAATCTCTTATTCTGTAATATCACTTTGTGTGACTTAAAGGAGTGAGCCTCCAACCAGGATCTGTCAACCCCCCTCAATAATCTAAGGTGACAGCCTGCAGTTCTCCATTATTCCCTGCTGTCATTTAGCTCCTTTGGGGGATTTGATAAATTGCATGTTTGTAGAATAAGTGATTCTTCCAGGTCTCCTATCCCGCCCCAATCCTTGCATCCTACCAGGTGTCAGAATACTACACAGCAAACAATTGTCTGTGTTCTGAGCATGTTAATACGTGTGCAAATCACAACTACAGATGATCAAACTGAGTTATTAGTGTCTGATGGGCACCATTCTGATTATGCCCAAATTATTTTTTAGGAATAGGAATGAACTCATGGTGTAATATTTTGTGAAAAACAATGCAAAACTGGAGTCAAATAATACTGATCTATGCATTTAATTACTATAATAGCAAAAATCCTTCCTTCTGAACCCCCACCACAAAGCTAATTTAGACTGTCTGCATATGTTAAAAAAGGATTGAGATATATTATCTAGATAATTTAGGAATAAAAATGCTCAATTTGTTAAAAACTTATTGGGGACATGATATAGAGAAGTGCTCTCTATGCTAATGAAATTTATCAAGTAATTACTCATTCCCCTATTTTTTGTCTGTGGGCACTACTTAGCATGTGCCTATAATAATTATTGACATTTACAGAGTGCTTTGTAGCTTATAAAATGCTCTATAATTATCTTATTTCATTCTCCCAGATAGGTGGCATAGATGTCATTATCTATTTTACATATGGGAAAACCAATTCACATAAAAATTAAGTTACCTGCCCAATGTCAAACAGTTTGTAAGGGGTCAAAGTGGAATCCAAGTGTTTTTATTCCATATTCAGTGGACTTTCCTCCATGCCATAGATTTCCTTTAAATTTCCACAGCTAAATCACAAGTATGATAGAATGTCTAGTTCAGTGGTTCTCAACCTTCCTAATGCCATGACCCTTTAATTCTTATATGTGGCGTACCAGCATGTGGGCAGACCCACCTAGAGACAGAGGAATGATATTTCAGTTTCTAAGACCATTGGAAATATGTGTTTTCCAATGGTCTTAGGCAACCCCTGTAACACACCCTGTGAAAGGGTCGTTTGACCCCCTGTGGTCGCAAACCACAGGTTGAGGACTGCTGGCCTGGTTTTGGCCCCCATCCTGATGAATGACAGAAATGTAGGAATATTGGACTTATTGTAAAAAAAAAAATGTTTATCTTGAGCTATCACAACAAATTTAAGTGACTGGGTCAATTACAAATCTTTGTTACCTCTGATTTTTACAAAATTTGCATGCATATATTTAATGACTTCCCACAAACCTGTGTAAAATAAAGTCACATCACTTCAATAAGCATCTATTAAGGACCTGTTATATACCAGGAGGCACTGCGCTGAGTGCAAAGAATATAGAGAACAGCAAAACTATTCCTCGGTATCAAGGAGATCACAGTTTAAGGGGAGAGACCATTTGCAAACGATCATGTACAAACAACACGGAATTTTATGCACATATGTGTATGTCCACATGTATATGCATATATGTGAAAAATACTTACTTTTTGAGTTTATGTGTTATTAGGTAACTGCTGCTGAACTAGTTCTACTATAACACAGAAATTCTAGAGGGATTTCATTATGTATAAGCACAGGTTTAAAGGAGAAAAAAGTAATCTTTAAACCTCATTCGATTATCAAGACTTCTTATAGGCAGAGCCAACATGGCAGAGTAAAAGCAGGAAACCGAGCTCCTACTCCAACCACCTCCAATACTTGTAAAATATGACATGAAACAAATTTTAAAGCTACAGAACCAACAAAGTGATAGAGAGAAACAAATCTCCCTCTGAAGGCAGCCTGGCAGGCTGAAAGGAAGGGTCTATCACACCAACTGGGAGCTCAGTTCAGTCCCACGTGAGCTGCCTGGGCATGGGGTTGGCCCCAACCAGTGGCCCAGATCAACCAGAGCATACTTCAGGAGAGTGGATCACTGGCAGCTGTGGCAATCTCCAGATTTCTCAACCCATATACACCAAAGAGAAAGTAAAAGGTCAGGGGGAACTCTGTTGGAACCAGGTGACTGAAGAGCATGGTCTGGCCCCTGCCTCTGGGGTGGGAGGTGGCAGAGGCCTGGTGGCTGCAGCTGCTGCCATGTGGATGCCTCTGGAGCTCCTGGCCTGCAGATTGTAGGGGGACCAATTGACCATTCAGAGGGTAATCGCTCTTGCTTTGACCTGCTTGGATCTGGATAATGGTTTTGGATGGTGGTCCTGGGATGAGAAATGCCAGTGTGCCAGAGCTTGGGGTGGCTGTAGAGAAGGCACCCTCCTCAGCCCAACAATATTTGCAAAACCCCCAGCAATTTGGGACACACTCTATTCACTTTGGAAGCAGAGTCTTACTGTGGCAAAGAGCTCAAAAGTCAAGTTATTAGCTGGCAATATGATCAAGCAGAGGAAGCACAATCAGACCATAGAATACTTGTTTGGGGACAAAAAGAATGAAAATATGGAGCCAGAAGTCAATGAAGACCAAACTCCTGCATCAAAAGCCTCCAAGAAAAATATGCTTCCTTCAATGTCCTAAAAGATAAACAAATTTAGTTAAACAGAATCATAATCTCAATGGTTTTCCTAAGGAAACAACCATAATTAAACAGACTATAAGTAAACTGTTAGACTACAGATTAAACTATGTTTAGAGATTTCACAAATGAGCTGATGGATGGGAGACATTTACATGCTACACAGTCAGTATGAGAAGAATTTCTTTCTCAAATAAGGCAGGTCAAATTACTTGAGAATTCTTGAATCTCTCCTCTTCCCACCTTTTAATCTGGCTTCTTATCTGAGGAATATTTGAGACCTTAAGTAAATTTTCACTTCCCATAGAACTAGTTGTAGTCATCTAAATAATGTTTTCACAAATAGAAATCGCCCTGACATCCTTAATAAAAATAATGAAAAATTTTAAAATGATCCTATCTACACACATATACATACATATATGTGTATATGTGTGTGTATACACACACATATATATTTATATACATACATGACATTGGAGATAGTCTCACATCATTATAGTTTCAAATTGGACAGTCTCAAAGGCACTACTAGCATTACAGAAGACAGAAAAGAAATTCCTGCTAAAGATGAGATTTAGCTGAGACTTGAAGGGAAACCAAGAAGCAGAGGTGAGGAAGGAGAGAATTCCAAGCGTAAGAGACAACCAGTAAAAATACCTATCTTTGTTGAGGATGAGCAAGAAAGAAATTCACTGATGATTCACTAGACTCATTATGTCCATGGAAGGTACAAAAAGTAAAGTGTGAGAATACTGGAAAAATAAGGAGGTAGGTTGTTAAAGTTATTTTTAAAAAGCAAAATAATAATATTTTCAATTTTCTCCGGTAGGTAATAGTGAGGCCCTGGATTTTATTGAGTCAGAGGGCATTGATGTCATGGTCAGAATATCAATGTGATAGCCTAGGGGAAGATTTTTTTCCTCTGGAAGTTTTATTGGATAATTAAAGTTGATTTTAACAAAAAATTAGTACCTGTTGTTCTAGTTGATCTCCATCTTATAGCTTCTACCTTCTTCCTTCAAAATAAAAAAAAAATAAATGAGAAGGCAAAGTAGACGACTATTGTATGGAATAAAAGTTCTCTGAGATACAAGGTTTTTCATATAAAGGTTCAATAAATAGAAAACTGCATGTTCCTCACTTTTGTCAAGTTCCATGGCTCTATTTTATCTTCTGTGTAAGTGTTAGACACACTGATAATTTGTCTTAGGAATTTTCATTGGTAATGTTGTTTCTGGGACTTTCTCTTTGGAAAAGGAACATGAAACTCAGCTTTTACTGTTAAAAGTTAATGTATATTGAGTGCAGCTGGATGACAGTGGATAGAGTGGTGGATTTGGAATCAGGAAGTCCTGAGTTCAAATGTTACTTCAAATACTAGCTGGGCAAGTCTTAACCTCCAGTTATTTTAGTTTGTTTATCAGTAATATGAAGGGTTTGGACTTTAAGAGCCCTTCAAACTCTCACTTTGATTCTGGTAATTTATCTTCCTTGATTGATGAAACATAGTTTTGGAAAAAGAGGTAGACTAATTGTGTAGTGATAGAGAAATGGCCATTGGAAAGTGCCAGCACTGCCATGATCAGAATGACATAAACAGGATCTTCCATCATGCTGGTTCTGATTTGTAGGAGAACATGGGTAAGAATTACATTGGAGCAGGTATCGTGAATGGATTGTGAGTTGCACTAATGTAGACAATACTGCAACTGGAGCTGAAATCAGGATGCTACAGAAATTCTCACGAGTGTAAGATGCCAGCCAAGAGCCTTCTCCTCTCTAAGCTTTTGTTGATTCAGTGATTTTTTGAAATATTCAACTCTTTATCTGATTTATCAGACTTTATAAAATACCAGGAAATATAAGCAATGCCATTTAAGTGTTGGCTGCTCATATGAAACTATAGTAATTGCAATGAAATGCTTGAGCCAGATGAGATACTTGTGTGACTGCTACCTCTCCCTCATCAACTGCTGAACCTCTAGTCTAGTCATCTGGTCATTCAATTCATTATTCGGTCCTTAGCTATTATGATGACAGAAGTATACATGAATCCAATTGTCCACTGGGGCCTAAATGATCAAAATGAAGGCCACAGAAAGGTGAACTTAATTGAAATTAGATGAGCTGAATATTTGTCTTAAAGCTAGAAAATGACATCTGTACATTCCAGATACCATACATGCAACCAAATGATCACTGGAATTCTGGAACTCAAAAGGCTTCTGGAAAGAGAGAGAATTTCAATTGAGTTATTGACAGAATAATTCCATGAATGTATATTTCATACCAAGTGCTTTTGCTTTTAGTTTTGTTTACATTTAGAATTTGTATCAAGCTCTTATTTTCTTTTGATATCCCATTAACTTAAATGTAGATCTTATGGAGCAATAGTGACTTTTCCATTATTGAGAATCTGTTTCAAAGTCATTTAATCTTCTAGGCAGAATTTGTTGTACAAAGTTTTATATAGCCAAGAATAATTTATTTGTAAATGTAGCAGTACCATACAATCAGTCAAATAAGATTGAGTTTCTCGAAATAATAGACTACTGAAGGTTTAAACGTTTCTTTTCTCTGTTGCATTAGAAACAAAAGAGGCATATACAAATACTTGAAAGTGTTCAGTGCTGATGTAGCTAGCAAAACACTGTTGGAAAAATAGGCCCCTTCCTTCAGAATACTAGCATTTTTTAGTGCTATGTGCAAAGAGAACGCTATTTTCAAGGAAATGTTGAATTTAGATCACTGTGTTTTTTAATGAACATGAATTTATTCATGAACGTGAGAAGTTTCATTTTTACCCTGGAAATAATTGTTGTTCAAGATAGATCAAAACAAATCTTAAAGTTCAGGAGCATTTTAAAAATGATTGATTAGGGTATAATACACTGACACGACCCTGGCAATTAACCCCAATTGAACTTTATAGTTTACCTAATTTGTATCTTTTGCTTTTTTGTAACAACTGCTATATGGTAGCATTTTATTCAAAAAACAAACAAACGTACATACATATAGACTATGAAGACTTTCAGTGTAATGTTAGGATGAATCAACAATTTGTGGAAATCTTTTTTCCTAATCTATATGCTATTTGGGGATCTATGGTTGTTTACCTTTAGGAGTGTATTTGTAAGTTTTAATTAATTTCCAATCTCTAGCCAATGCATTAACACCGTTGTGCTGGCTGGAGAAGACATATAGCTTGAGATATTTTTTTCTTGCAATGCTGATGGATTTGTGTTGAACTATTCACATACCCTCCCTTCTTTCTTTCCTTCCTTC
>CM053595.1:22493275-22518300 GCA_028646575.1 Pseudocheirus occidentalis | reverse complement strand
CTTTTTTTTTAAAAGAATATCCTCCACATGGCAGGCCCAAACCCCTATGCCCTGCTGGATGAGGATGAATGCTGAATCTCCATCCTTTATTCCTTCCTCCCACTCAACATCCTTGTTCTTGGACTGCTCAGGAATACCCCTTTTCCATCTCCCCACTGTGAATAAAGATGACCTGGTTTGTTAGCCCCCTTCCCATCTGGACTAAAGCTGAGGTTTATTGTTAAAAAAAAAAAAAAAGAATATCCTCCTCATCTTTCCTTAAAGCACAACAAATAGTCCATCATGATCACATACGACAATTTATTCTGTCATTCCCCAAATGATGGGAAGACCCTTAATTCCCAATTCTTTGCCAGCAGAAAAGAACTGCTAGGGATATTTTTGTACATATAGTTCCTTTCCTTTTTTTAAAATTTCCTTTGGTATTCAGACCTAATAGTGAAATTAGTAGGTCCAAGGGTACGTCTGGTTTTATAGCAATTTGGGCATGGTTCTAAAATGTACTGCAAAATGGTTGAATCACTTAAAACCTCCACAAATGGTGTGTCAGTGTCTCGTTTTTTTCCCACATACCCTCCAAAATTTGTTATTTTCATTTTCTACCCTATAAGCCAATTTAATAGGTACGAAGTTGTACCTCAGAATGATTTTAATTTGCATTTCTCCAATAAATGAGTTAGAATATGCTTTTCACATGGCTATAGATAGCTTTGATTACTTTATCTGAAAGCTGTTCATATCTTTTGATCATTTATCAATTGGGAAATGGCTCTTATTTTTATAAATTTGACTCATTTCTCTGTATGTTTGAGAAAAGAGGCCTCTATCAGAGAAACTTGCATAAATTTTTTTTCAGTTACTATTGTTAACTATATTTTCCTCCATCCTCTTTGGCCCCAACATTAATTTATTCTATTCTCTTTGTCCTTTTACTTTAGCACTCATCAAAAGTTTATTATTTCTGACTATACCTTCCCCAATCTCCTCTCCTTCCTATTGCTCCCCCTGTTTCTTATCCTCTTCCCCTCCTACTTTTCTGTAGGGTAAACTAGATTTCTACAATCCATTGTGTATATATGTTATACCTTCTTTGAGTCAGTTCTGATGAATAAAGTTTTGCTCACTATCCTTTATGACTCTCCTCTTCTTTCATTGTTAAAGCATTTTCCTGCCTTTTATGTGAAATAATTTGCTCCCATTCTACCTGTGTCCTTCCCTTTATCCCAATACATTCCTCTCTAACCTCTTAATTTTATGTTTTATGCATAATCACTTTATATTGCATTCACACCTGTGCCCTCTGCCTATACATACTCCTTCCCTTTGCCCTATTAATGAGAATGTTTTATGAGTTATAAGTATCATCTTCCCCTTTAAGAATGTAAACCCCTTAATCTTATTCTGTCCCTTATAACTTCCTTTCTTTACCAGTTTATCTTTTGTGGGTTTTGGTTTTTTGCTTTTTGGAGGGGGAAAGGCAGGGCATTTGGGGTTAAGTGACTTACCCAAAGTTACACAGCTAATAAGTGTTAAACATCTGAAGCTAGATTTGAACTCAGATCCTCCTAACTCCAGGGCTAGTGTTCTATTCACTGCACCACCTAGCTGCCTCATCTGTTTATCATTTTATGCTTCTCTTGAGTCTCGTATTTAAAAATGTCTATTCAGCTCTGGTTTTTCCATCAGAAAGCCTTGAAAGTTCTCTATTTTATTAGATATTCATTTTCCACCTAAAACTTTATACTCAATTTTTTTTGGGTAAGTGATTCTGGGTTGTTTTTCTAGCTCCTTGCCCTCCAGAATATCATATTCCAAATCCTCTGATCTTCAATATAGAAGCTTCTAAATCTTGTGTTATGCTGACTGTGGCTGCATGATACTTGAATTGTTTCTCCGTGGCTATTTGCAATATTTTCTCCTTAACCTGGGAACTCTAGAATTTGGCTATAATATTTGTGAGAATTTTAATTTTAGGGTCTCTTTCAGGAGTTGAACAGTGGATTCTTTCAATTTCTACATTTACCTCAGGTATTAGGGCAGTTTTCTTTGATAATTTCTTTAAAGATGATATCTAGACCCTCTTTTATCATGGCTTCCAGGTAGACCAATAATTTATAAATTATCTTTTCTAAATCTATTTTCCAGGTAAGTTGTTTTTCCAATGAGATATTTCTCATTGTCCTCCATATTTTTCATGCTTTTGGTTTTGTTCTATTGTTTCTTTGCTTTTCATAATGTCATTAGCTTCTACTAGCTTAATTATAATTTTAAGGAATTACTTTGTTCAGAAAGTTCTTGTGCCTCCTTTTATATTTGGCCAATTCTAATTTTTACAAAGAATTTTTCTTGAGAAAAATTTTGTATCTCTTTTACCATTTGACCAGTTTTACTTTCTAATGCATTGTTCTTCTCACTAGCTTTTTCTACCTCTTTTACCACTTGGCATAGTCTGTTTTTTAAGGTGAAATTCTCCTTAGTATTTTTTTAACCAACGTTTTGACATATTTGTCATTATTTCCTCACATTACTCCCACTTCTTTTCCTATTTTTCCCTCTACTTCTATTACTTGATTTCTATAATCCTTTTTCAGCTCTTCCATGGCCTGAGGTCAACGAATATTTTTCTTGGAGGCTTTGGATGTTGGAGCTTTAACTTTGTTGTCTTCTCAGTGTTTGTTTTAATATTCCTTGTTACCGTAGTGACTTTCTATGGTCAGAATTTTTTTTTGATGTTGTTTGCTCATTTTCCCAGTCTATTTCTTGACTTTTAATGCTTTGTTAAACTAGGATCTCCTTCCAGGGTATAAGGTGCACTGTTCCAAGCTTCAGGGATTTTGTATAGGTGTTTTCAGAGCTACTTTTAGAGACCTTTAAGTTTTCAGTTCTTCCAAGGTGGTATGATCTAGGGAGAAATGTTTACTACTCCCCTGGCTGGTACTGTGGTCTGTGGGTGGACCACAAGCACTCTTTTCTGCCCAGCAGTTACGACAAGATTCCCTATTCCACTGCAGTCGCAAGTGCTGGTGTGCTAGTCGTCCTCCTCACCCTGGGACTTCCACCCAGGTCTGTAACTCAGATCTAAGTATGGGAAAAACAACGAAATCCTGCCTCAGTACTAGCCAATATCTGTGTAATCTCCTTGTGACAAGTTGTTCAATGATCTTACCATCTGTGGCCTTAGAGCTCCAGAAGAACCTCCTGCTACTGATGATTCAGTGGCTCCCAAGGCCTACTTCAGTTTTGATAAGGTTAGGGTTGGGTATATTCTGACGTGGCCTGTGCTGGGCTATAGTTCACTTTCACCCAGGTGCAACAGACCTTTCCCACAATCCTTCCAAGTTGTATTTGGCACCAAGTTATTTCACCCTATCCTTTTGTGTCTTTTAGTGGTCCAGAAATTGTTTTTTTGTTTATTTAGAGGTTGTTGAAGGGGTTTTGGGGAGAGCTCAGGCATGTAACTGCATTTTTTCTGCCGTCTTGGCTCCTCCCTCTATTTGACTGATTCTTTTATTTTTTTCGTTCTTGATCTCAAATGTATTCATTGGCTTCCACTTCCCCAGTCTAGTTTTTAAGGACTTATTTTCTTCAGTTATGTTTTGAACCTCTTTTGGAATTTGGCCAATTCTATCTTTCAAGGATTTGTTTTCTGCAGTGAATTTTTGTACTTTTCTCCACACTGACCAATTCTAATTTTTAAGGAATTCTCTTCAGTGAATTTTTATAAATCTTTTCCCATTGTTTGCACTTCTTTTACTGATCTTTTGACTCTTTCTTTTTCATAATTATCTTGCATATCTCTCTTTTTTCCCCTAAATTTCCTTCTACTGCTCTAATTTGATTTTTTAAATCTTTTGAGATCTTACAGGGAGACTTTTTGGGCCTGAGACTTATGCATATTTCTTAACATGTAGCCATTTTGACATAAATGTCTTCTTCTGAGTTTGCCTTTTGATCTTTTTTGATACCATAATAGCTTTAGATGGTAAGAGGTCTTGATTTCTTTTGCCCTCATTTTCAGTGTATCTCATGATTTTTAAAGTTGAGATCTCCTGTTCCTAAGTTACAGGGGGCAGGGTCCCAATATTTTTTTTTGTACTAGGCACCAGGGGCCTGACTACCGACCAGGGGCCTGCTGCACTGAGGTCTTTGAGCCTAATCATTTGCCTTCTGTGTCAGAGCCTCTGGGCCTGGTGACTCACCTACCATGAGGTGCCAGAGCAAACAGGCCTGCCAAGATCTGGATGCAAGCCTGCTGTGCCATGACTGGAAGCCTCACAGCTGACCTATTGTGTTGTTGGCCTGCTGTTCTGCGGTCATGGTTCCTCAGTTGCTGACCTATGCTAGGCTATGAATCTCCTGGGGGCTTGCCCAGACACTGCATGTGCTAGGCTATGCTCCTTTTTTTGCCCAAATGAGACAGAAACTTTCCTGTGGTTTTTCTAAGCTGTTTTAGCTGGAAAATTGTTTTACCCTGTCCTTTTGTGGGTTCTGTTACTCCAGGATTTTTTTGAGGGTCTATTTAAAGTTTTATTTTAGAAAGGAATTTGGGAGAATTCTGACAAGTCCCTCCCTTTTTCCCACTCTCTTGGCTCCATCCAACCGAATTCATATTAATTAAATGATCACTTTTTGAAGACTAGACAATTAAAAAAAATCAATCTCCGATTTTTAACATTTTCTGATTTCCAGGGTCCAAAACTCAAAATTTAATAATATATTTTAATTTGGTATGGCTATCTTCAGTACTCCCCGCCTTTTCCTAATACCCTTGGAAGAGTTTATAACTGTCATACTCTTGTCTTGTCCCTTCAAAAGATCAAAAGGTTCCATCCAAAGTGCTAGTATGGGAAAGAAAAGATTCTCCATTTGCTTAGGTTTAATTTTTTAAAATTAATCTACCTTTTCTGTATTTGCTTGCATAGACACCTGTCCCCACTATTTATCTCCAGAAATCCTGGTTTTTAATGTGGTTATAGCTTCCCTCCCCTCTGTGCCCCCCACCTTGCTTCCACGAATTCCTTCAAATTGGTATTCATTTTGATTCTGCCTTACCAACTGAGCAAGAAGACTGCTGTGAAGACCTATATGCAGTAACCTGGAAACCCATATACCAAGAGATTGCAAGTATTTCTCTTCCTGGCATAAGGCCATCCTTTATGAATACATGTCCTCTCTTTCCCCCTTTTTCAGATGCTTCTATAAGCAGCCCTAGGTCATTTGAATAATCTCAGAAAGCTCCATAAATGCAATTCATGAGAGATGAGAGGCAATTTGGAAGATACCAAGCATATCTCCCACATTTCTAAATTCGTGGAAGGGACAGGGTTGGGTAGAAAGATATACCCATGTCCTGATTAAGAGAAGATATTTTATTCTAATTTTCAACTTGGCATTATGTGTCAGGTGAACATGGGAAAGGCAAGGGAGTTCCTTACCCTTATGAGAACTCTTATGGTAAGTCAGAGGCTGTAAGAAACGGAACACGAGGACAAGATGAGATATCGACTTCACCTGTTCTGAAGCAGCATTTGACTAAGTAGCATTTTCTTTATTTTTAACTAGGAATGTGAACAATTGATGCCATTTTTGGGAACTGAAAAGAATTTCAGGTAAAGGTACATGTGGTACAATGCATCAGAAGATGAAATTTACTTCTATCTGCTTAAAGCTATACTGAGAGGCAATTTGAAGATCAAAATGCTAAACAGTAAAGGAGAAAGGGATACTAAAGGGAGCACAGAATGCTTAAATATATTAGGCACTGAGAATTATGGGAAGAGTGAGCTTTAGTCCAAGCAACTCTCAGCAGATGACTGAACTCTGGAATGAAGTACAATTGTGAATGTCTGATCCCAGATGTGCCCTACAGATGACTAAGACTACACAGGTTTCTGGTAAAAGCTGGTCATTAGGAAGTATTGTTCTTTTCCACAGTCCCTAATATGACACCTAGTTTTGGTACTTGACTATACATATTTTTATTCTTTTAGTCCTGTGAATAGTGTCCTTGCAAGAGGAGCTGTTACAAACTTACCAGATAAAGTGCTACAGAATTTTTCAAGATTATTTGGATGCAAGCAATGAGTGAAGAGAAAGTCTCCCCAAGTAGTCCCATGCCTTTGACACAAAAATAATTTATGCATGAGATCCTTTCATTGATTGGACAATTTAGCTCTAACTCCCTGAGAAAATGTGATCTTGCTTTATCTTTTATTTGTTGTTAATATCTAGTATTCTGTGATTTTAAGTCATACTCACCACCAACTTGTTCAAGTTACACACTAGCCTCCATATAACTCTTCAGGTGCTCTGTGACTGACAATAGTTTCAAAAGCCCCTTGTTCTCTGTTTTACAGAAAAAGAAAAACCTATTATTGACTGAGAACAGCCTTTATGAAACTTCCCAGAGTTTGTCATTATCAGCCTCCTCCATGTTACGTGTTATAGAAATGTGCTTAAAATGTCACTGGCTTCTCACCTTCTGTTAGTCTGTAGCAGAATGAAGTTAGATCTGTTGGGTATTCAGCATGACCTGATTGCTGTGAAGGGCAGCAAAAATCACAGTGAGAAATGGCACCTGTCCAACCATATTAAATAGAGTCTTGTCTATTTTCAATTACTCGTTGTCAATAACTATTTATTCAATACCTTATTATTAGACATAAGCTATATAGGAACAATGTTGTTTTAATTTGCCCATTTAAGGTAATTCTTTCTTCCCAGGAACAGCTTAAAATATGTATTTTTTAAAATTTCACATCAAATTTCATATAAGTTTATGAGAGTCTCACCTCACTTCAACTCACAATTTTCTAGGACAGTAACGTGTGAAGAGAAGTGAGGGGTAAAAAATTCAATATTAAAAAAATAGTAATGTGAATTCCTTATTTTGAGTTAAATTAGGCAAAATTGTCCCTCATTCTATTCTCCTAGGAGAAACATATTTTCAAGACAGTGCCTCATCTTTTTCTTGTAACCTTAAAAGTAAGGAAGAAAACTCAGGCCACACATGTTTTGATAATATAGGAAACTGAACAACATACTAGTAAGAGCAAGAGGTTTGTAAAGGTCATCCTTCTAAGTAGTGCTAAAATGGATTGTAGCTCAGATTGATATTCAAATGTGCTTTCTTAAAGCTTCGTACAGAGATTCAAGGAATACTTTGGGTTAACCTAAAAGGAAGGAAGGAAGGAAGGAGAGAAGAAGAAGGAAGGAGAAACTTGCAAGCATGTATCTGATGTTTCTTTGACCAATTCAAACTCATTACTTTGGAGTCAAAAAGAACACTGGTTATTTAATCATAGACAAGACACTTAACCTAGTAGTATTCCAGGCAACTCTCTTAGTTTAAAAGGTACAGGTAAAGTGCCAGTTTATATGAGGGAGGGAGTTTTCTCACAAAATTCTCCATCTAAATGAAATTGCATGTCAGAATATCAAGAAGTCTAGTACTTTTATTAAATTAATTTTTTCAATTAACAAAAAATATTTTCTCTCTTTACTATCCCGTTGTCATTGAAAAAAGTAAAACAAAAGCCTATATTTGTAGTCAATTAAATTCTCCCATTGACCACCTCCTAAACAATATATATGGTCCATTCTGTAATTTAAGTCTATCTTCTCCCTTTTAGGAGGTGAAGAACCCCAATTTGGATCTAGTTAAAAATTGTCTGTTTCATGGACAGTTTTCCCTTTTTAATGCAATATTAATAATTTTTACTTTTTTTAGTACATAGTATAGGTTGAGATATATATTACAGGCTAAATCCCCTTTCTTAGTTTTGGAAGCACAATGTTCCTTGTTATTCTGGAATTTCATTGTTTTGTTTTATTGGTATTGTATTAAATTTGTAGATAAACTTGAGTGACATTCTATCTTTACAATAATAGAGGAATCTAAAATTCTAAGCATCTATTTTGAATGTTTTACTACTTAATTTCTCCTTTATATTTTACAGCTAGATTTATATAGCTTAAGTGTAATGGCTAACTAATATCTAAATATTTTGTGTATATTGTAATTATTTTAAGTTGTAATTGTTTATAAATTTTGTCCTGTTTATATTAATTGAGTGTAGTATAATTTTATTTTGCTTCCAATTTCTTCAAAGGTTTTAATTATCTTTTATGGCTTCTTTTAAATTTGTATTTTCTAAATAAATCCTCATATCAACTGTTAATATGCATATTTGTATGTATTGACTTTTTTTTGTCTTTTGACATTCTTGACTTGGCTTAGCTAACAATTAAAAAGGCATATCAAATAGTAATAAGGAGAGTAGAGAGCCTAGATTTCACTTTTTCTTTATAGGAAATATTTTCATGTTTATGTACATGTACATATACAAAATTATTATATTATATTATACATGATATATGTTATATATACATGTATGAATGATTGTCTAGCTATTATACATACTACATACTACCTCTGAAATACAAATAGACATTTATGATGGAAGGCTTTTTCAAAATCATTTGATGAAATATGTCTTACTTTGTTCCATAAAATATAATTATATCTAACCTTCCTATTAGAAATTCTACTTGATAATGACAGAGAGGGGTTTTTTTTGCTATACTTCTGTATTCTATTCACTATTAATTGATTTCATATTTTTGAAACTTTATGCAAGATACACTTTTCTAGGAATCAAGGCTTTTGTGCAGCTCTTTTCAGAGGTAGTTCAGAAGCTTTCAGTTCTTCTGACGTGGTATAAACCAAGGCAAGCTGTGTTTACTACTCTCTGGCCTGTGCTCTGGTCTCTAAATGATTACAAGCCCTTTTTTTCTGCCCTGGAACTGTGACTGGATCTCTACTCCCCTTTATCTGAGAGCTCTGCTGTGTTAGTGCTTCTCCTCACCATGTGATTGCCACTCAGGATACTGACCCAGATCTGACTATGGGCAATGTAATAGAGTCCTGTCCCCAGCATCAGCAAAGGGGCCTCTGTAATCTTCTGACCATTTGTTTGATCCCCTTACAATATGTAGACTGAGAGCTACTGCAGCAGCCACTTCCATGTCTCAGTCCTAAATGCCTACTGTTGGTTTGCCAGGTCCCAGTCCACAGTGGCATAGCCTCACTGAACTGCCCTCCTCTCTTACCTGGTGTGACAAACCTTTACTGACAAGATCTAAGGTGTCTTGACCTAGGAAATTGTTTTATACTGTAATTTTGTGTTCTGCTTTCCAGAATTTGATTTTGGCATTACTTAAAGTTATTTGGAGAGAAATTTTGGAGAACTCCTGCAAGTCCCTGCCTCTTCTCCATCATCTTTTTCTTTTCTTTTTCTTTTTTGCATCTTTATGAATAACATTTGTCTATAGTAATCATTTTTTTACTTTTGCCTGATTTGTAAATCAGAAAAATATTTCCTTTATTAAAATTTTGGGTAAAATGCAGTGAGGTTGATCTTGGAAAGCAATTTATCTAGAAAAGAGGTGAGATTTATTTGTTTTGTTTTGATTTTTAGAGAGTTTTACATTGTACAATATTGATAAATAATTATTTTTCTGATATGTCTTTATTTAGATTTTATTTTACCATTTTTCTTTTGATAGCTTATATTTATGAAATTAGTCATTTATTTCTATTACATTCCCATTTTAAAGAATATGATGAGAGTCTGATAATACTACTTATTTCTACTTTATTGTCATCTCTCCTTCCTCATTTTTTATCTTGGTAAATTTTAATTTAATTTTAATTACATTTGATAAAGAATTATTAATTGTATTGATTTTTTAAAATACTGTAGTTTTACATAACAATTCAATTATTTTACTTATAAAATTAAATTGTTCTTTAATTCTAATGATAGTTTGCTCTCTGCATACTGTTGTTCTATTAATTTTGTCCATTTCGTAATACTTTAACTCCAAATTGCATTAATTAATTTCATTTTTTCTCTCTTTGAAAACAAGCAAAGCCACACCAATGAAACTACCAGAAAATTATTTATAGAGCTAGAAAAAAAAATAATAACAAAATTCATCTGGAAGAACGAAAGGTCCAGAATACCAAGTAAATGAATGAAAAAAAATTCTGGGGAATGTGGTTTTGCCATATCATATCTTAAATTATATTACAAAGCAACAATCATCAAAACTACTTGGTATTTGATAAGGAATAGAATGATGAATCAGTGGAATAGATTAGGTACACATGGCACAGTAGTCAATGACTATAGCATTGTGCTGTTTGATAAATCCCAAGACTCCAACTTCTGGAATGAGAATTCACTATTTGATGAAAACTGCTGAGAAAACTAGAAAATAGTGTGGCAGAAACTAGACATAGATCAACCTCTGACTCTGTATACCAAAATAAGGTTCAAATGGGTACAAAGTTTAGATATAATGGTTGATACTGTAAGCAAATTGGAAGCGCAAGGACTAGTTTACCTGTTAGATTTATGGACAATGGAAGAATTTATGACCAAATAAGAGACAGACAACATTAGGACATGCAAAATGAATAATTTTGATTATACTAAATTGAAAAGTTTTTGTACAAATAAAGCCAATGCAACCAAGATTAAGAGAGAAATAGAAAACTAGGAAATAACTTTTATAACCAGTATCTCTGATAAGGGTCTTATTTATAAAATATATAGAGAAGTGAGTCAAATTTAGAAGAATACAAGTCAGTCTCCAATTGATAAATGGTAAAAGGATATGAACATCTAGTTTTCAGAGGAAGAGATAAATCCATCTATAGCCATACCAAAAAAAAAATAATGTTCTAAATCAATACTGATTACGGAAATGCAAATCAAAACAAGTCTTAGGTACCATATTGTGCCAGTCAGATTGAATAATATGACAAACAGGAAAATTATAAATGCTAGAGAAGATGTGGGAAAATTGGAACATTAATGCATTGTTGGTAGAATTGTGAATTTATCCAACCATTTTGAAGAGCAATTGGGAACTATGCCCAAAGACCTAAAAACATGTGAATACTCTTTGACCTAACAATACCACTTCTAGGGCTATATCCCAAAGAGATCATATAAATGGGGAAAGAACCCACATGTACAAAAATATTTATAGCAGCTCTTTTCGTTGTGGCCAAGAACTGAAAATTGAGGGGATGTCCATCAACTGGGGAATGATTGACCAAACTGTGGTATATGAATGTAATAGAATACTATTCTGCTATAGGAAATGATGAGCAAGTGGACTTCAGAAAAAACTGGAGAGACTTATATGTACTGACACTGAGTGAAGTGAGCAGAACCAGGAGAACATCGTATACAGTTATATCCACAGTATATGATGACTAAGTTTGATAAACTCGACTCTTCTCAGCAATGCCAGGTTCTAAGACAACTCCAAAAGACTCATGATGGAAAATGCTATCCACATCTAGAGAAAGAATTATGAACCTGAATGCAGGTCAAAGCATAGCATTTGCTTTCTTTTACTTTTGCTTATTCTTTCTCATGGTCCATTCCATTGGTTATCATTCTTCTTTGAAGCATGAGTAATGTGAAGCCTGATTAATACGAATATATCTAAAGACTAAATCAGATTATGTACTGTCTTAGGGATGAAGGAGAGGAGGGACGGGTAGAAAATTTGGAACCAAAAAGCTTGTGAAATTGAATATTGTAAACTAAAAATAAATTAATTAATAAAAAAGTAAAATAACAATGCAGAAATATAAACTGATTTCACTGAATTCCTTAAATTTGATATGGGTTATTTGAATCAGAAGTGAAAATTTTTTATCTTGCTGGAACACAGGTATACTCAGAGGAGATGACTCCACTCCCATTTCTTTTCATATGTTTTAAGAAGTGGCTCTCTATAATTTGAATAACCAAACCAAGAATTGCCAGGGCAAGACAAAAAATAGGAAATGAGGTAGAAGCAGGAGAACTCCACAGCTCCCCACATAATCACCTCAAATACCTATAAAATAGGACTCTAAACAAATTTCAGAGATCCTGAACCCACAAAATAACACAATAACAAAGTTTCCACTGAAAGGCAGCCCGACAGATGGACAGGAAGTGTTCATCACAATGTGCTGGGAGCAGAGCCCAGACCCATGCAGTTTTAGCCCCAGGGTATCCAGGAGAAGCCGCAGCTGGAGCTTTCAGGAGAGTGGATCACCAGCAGCTGTGGAGGTTTCCAAAATTTTCAACCCATAAGAGCCAGGGACAAAGGAAAAGGTTAGTGGAACTCTGCTAAATTTGGGGGAGAGGGTCCAGCTGACCACCTCCAGAGACCCACCCTTCTCCAATGCATTTACCTCCACCAGTTGTTTTCTCCTACTTTGCTTATGGTTGAAGATTGAGATAGAAAAGCACTCTGCCCAAAACAATAAACTTTTTATGTGCCTCATTTACCCCATTCTTCTCCTGAAGATTGCTTTGTGAGATTTTTTTAGGACCACAGAGGGACTTTCCTTTGTGCCCCCATACCCTCTACACATAATCCCCTTGCCTTCTCTAAATATTTTCTCCATATCCCCCACCCTAACTTTGCCTCAGGTACTAGAATCTATAGTTACAGCTCTATTTCACATACACATAATCTCAAAATTAATTTTCTATATTTCCACTATGGATCAGGTAAGTACTTTATGTGATGGGACAAATGGGTAGCACAATGGATAAAGCACTGGTCCTGAAGTCCTGAAGGAAGATTCCTGAATTAAAATGTGGTCTCAGAACTTACTAGCTATGTGACCCTGGGCAAGTCACTTAGCCCTACTTACCGCACTTTCCTCATCTGTCAGATGAACTAGAGAAATAAACATCCAGTTATTTTAATATCTTTGCCAAGAAAACCCCAGATGGGGCCACAGAGAGTCAGACATGACTGAAATGACTGAATAACAAGAATATTTTATGTGATAATGCCATCAACTAACAGCTCATTCAAGTGATTCTTGATATTCTCCACATCTGAGAGTGATTTTACAACACTGTTCTATAAAAGGCCATTATTTGTTGAAGGAGATTGTAGGTACAGCTCCTTCGACAAATTCTACCTCCCACTCTTGCAGGGAGAAAAATGACTCTTCTAAAGAGGTTCTTCCTCATAGGATCCTTCCTTTCCTTGGGCACTAGGGTTTCTGTAATAAAATTCCTCTGAATCTGCCCCCTGAGCTGAAAGTTTTACTGCTTCTCTGATACTCTTCCAACAGTGTTGTTTGTTTTCTTTTAAATTTCTTCACAGGAGGCATGGGATATTGTAGTGTCAAGGTATTGCATCCCAGTTGGCTATCTGAACTATTTTGCATAAGATGGCAGTAGTCCCAACTAATGCCAAAACTCCAGCAAAGTCTGCTGGATTGGAATATGTCAGAGAAAAAAAAATGTTCACCCATCCTAACTTCTACCTTTCCTAAGTCTCTCCAAACTCAATATGGTATAATCCAAATGACCATAGATTGCATCCAGTCCACAAAAGTCCAGCCCCTGAACAGGCTATAGGAGGACATAGAGTAAGCATTCTTCATAAAATTACTGGAATGCAATTTTCGCTTGAGAGTCTCTGGCCAGCACTAGTAAAGTCTTTAATCTTCCTTCTTATTGTTGTACAGAGTTTTTGTGAGACTTGTTAGAAAGAAACCAGGAATAGTGAATAAAGAATGGTTTAAATGTTTTCTGGCTCAGAATGGTCCCCAGCTCTGGTTTGGACTGTTTTCCAAAGCCACCCAGTGAACTTCAGGTTCTAGAAAACCGATGCTACATTCTACATACTCTAATACATCATGCACAATTCCTATTATTATGAAAACCAGTCTAAAGTGTTAAATTCCCTCTTTAGGACAAGAAAAGGCTTTTTCAATGGAGGGGAAGTGATAAGAAATTAGTGGACTTTAATCTCATTGGATTTGGCTTAACAATGGGAATAATATACACCCTCTATTGAGTATGGAAATCTATCTAACCCTACAGGAAAGTAGGGGGAGAGAGGAAAAGACGGGGAGTGATAGAACTGAGGGCAAAGGGAAGATGGGGGTAATCACAGATGGATACTTTTTGAGGAGGAAGAGGGTCAAAGGAGAGAATAGAAGAAATGGTGGGGCAGGATAGGATGGAGGGAAATATAGTTAGTCTTTCACAACAGACTGTTGTGGAAATGTTTTGCATGACTACATATGTATAACATATAACGAATTGCTTTTCTTCTCAATGAGGGTGGGTTTGGAGGGAGGAAGGGAGAGAATGTGGAACTCAAAGTTTTAAAACGAGTATTTAAAATTATTTTTACATGCAATGGGGAAATAAAATATACAGGCAATGAGGTGTAGATATCTATCCTGCCCTACAGGAAAAAAACAAGGGAAGGGAAAAAGAAAAGGGGGGAAGGGGATAGAAGGGAGGATAGAAGGGGATAGATTGGGGAAGGGGAAATCAGAATGCACACCATCTTGGCTGAGGAGAGGGGAGAGATGGAGAGAAAGTTTAGAACTCAAAATCTTGTAGAAGAATGATGATGAGGGATACAGAGACTAAAAAAAACTTCCCTTTTTAATCATTGTATCCCCCATCATCATTCTCTATACAAGCCTCTCCAGTGTTTAGGACTTTTTCTGCTTCCACTTTATCTAGATGTTCTAGCTACTTCTAGTGCTGGCCACCAAGTAGAGTTTGAGCATCCATAAGCATTTGATTATCATGACCCTGTGGACAGTCCTCCTTTGATAAGTGCATAATATATGAAGACACCCTACAACTCCTCACTCTTACTACTGCTTCCCATATCTAATACATTGCCAAGACCTCCTGATTTTACCTTAACATTGCTCCCATAAGCTCCTTCCCTACTCTTTCACTGACACCACTTTGGTACAGGTAATATCACTCTATCAATATGGAATATTGCAGGAGCCTACTAGGTGATCTCCCTGACACAGCTCTATCCTCATTCCAGTCCATTCTCCAATCATTTGTCAAAATGGCATTTCTAAAGTGCAGGTCTGACCATATCACCCTTGATTCAATAAACTACAGTGGTTTCCTATCACCTTCAGGTTCAAATAAAAAATCCTTTGATAATCAGAATATGCTTCCCCCTCCCATCTTTTCATTCTTCTTAAACTTTACATACTATTCCCTCCTTTGTGATTCATAAACACTAACCTTTTAGCTGTTTTTTGAAGAAGACCCGCCATATCATGACACCAGTCACTTTCTCTAGCTATTTCACATACCTGGAATGTTTTCCATCCTCTTCTCTGTCTATTTGCCTTCCCTGGCTTCCTTCAAGTCCCAGCTAAATTTTTACCTTCTACAAGAAGCCTTTCCTAATCATCTTCAATTGTGAAGTCTTCCTGTTTCTCAGTTATCTTCATTTTATCTTGTACTTTGCTTGTTTGTACACAGTTGTTTGGATATTGTCTCTCCCATTAGGCTGTGAGCTTCTTGAGGGGAAGAACTGTATTTTTACATTATATTTTATCCCCCCAGTGCTTAACACATTGTCTGTCATAGAATAAGTACTTGGTTTTTATTGACTGACAATCAATGACTGATTGCATTAGGGCATAGCCATTCTTGCATGGAACTTATGGTGTTGAAATGAATAACTGCCACTTTGACTTCAGACCTTCCATCTCTTGCTGCACCTTTCCTTTGAGTAAAGAGGAAGAGGAAACTTAGTAAGAACAACATTTATTTCTCTTGTTATGCAGGTGCCACCTCCAACTTCTGCTGAACCCTTTTTCTGACCAATCTCCACTTTTCAGAGAGAAGAGTAGCAGCACTTCTTATGTGACCATTTGAACATATTCCTGTCATCATATATTGCATCCACCCTGATTTTCAACCTCCATTAGTAGGAGTGGCCCCCTACACTCTGTGATGAACATTCTCATATCAGGCCATGCCCTTTACATGCTAGGAATTGTAAACCCGTGGAAACTGTCTTCTAAACATGACCACCTTTTGTAGTACTTATTTCACCTTCACTCATTATTCCCCTTGGCTTCCTGGTCAAGGCAGAGGAGTTGATCAACTCCTTGATTCCTATTCCTGCTTCTAGCTTCTCCCCTTACTTCTATCACACATCTATCTTGTGAGGTTCATGCTATTCATATCTGCCACCAAAAAAATCATGGTAGTTGTGACTCTCAAGTCACAACTCTCAATGAGTTTTGTACGTGGCTCACAATTTTTCTCTCCCTTCCAACCTCTCCTCTCATACTAGGAGACATCTGCATACGTATAGATTCTCCCACAAACCCTCTAATTGCACAGTACCTCAACCTCCTACATATCTGAAAACTCTTTTGAAGTCCTTTTTGCTGGACCCTTATCCATTCCATGCCCTCTAACCATCTTCTCTTCTCTTATTGCACTTTCATTTAGTAATATGCTCAATTCCCATGGATTTAGGAATCGTTTCTACACTGATAATACTCAAACCCATGTATCCTGCCCCAACTTCTCTGCTCACATCCGAGCTCATATTTCCAATTGCCTTTCAGATGGCTCAACCTGAATTCCCAGGGCACATTTTAAACTAAACATGTCTAAAACAGAACTCATTTTCTTTTCTCCCAAACCCTTCCCCTTCATGCCTTTCCTATTACTCCAAGTCATTCCCCCAGTTCCTTGGAATAACAATCTAGGAGTTATCCTTGACCAATCCCTTACCTTTTTCTCTCCATATAAAATTTTTTTTCAAGACCTGTAGCCTTTCTTATGAATCATCTCTCAAATACGTCCCTGTTCTCCTCTGATGCTGCGACTACTGTAGGGCAAACCACATAACTTCATTCCTGCACTATTGAAATAGCCTGCTGTTAAGTCTATGCTGCCTCAAAGCTCTCCCTACTCCAATCTATTCTCTATTCAGCTACCAAATTAATTTTCCTAAATTGTAGGTTTGATCATTCCACTCACTGCTCAGTAAACCAGGGCTCCTTATGACCTCTAGAATGAAATTCAAAATGCTATTTTTGGCAAAGTCCTTTGTAACCTAGCCATTACATGCATTTTCATGTATGCGCGCGCACACACACACACACACACACACACACACACACACACACACACACATACACACACACACACACCACATCCTTTCCAGTCTTCTTAAACCTTCCTAGTTCATGAATAAGACACTCTTTCTCTCAACTCTATGAATTTTCTGGCTGTTCCCAAGGCAAGAACACTTTACCTTTACAACTTTATTATTGAGTTCCCCAGTTTCCTTTTAAGTCCCTCTAAAATCTCACCTTTCACATGAAGCTTTTCCCAACCCCTCTTAATTCTAGTGCCTACCATCTATTAATCATTTCTTATTTATCCTGTATATATCTTACTTTGTATATATTGGTTTGCATGTTATCTCCTCCATTAGATTGTAAGCTCCTTAAAAGCAAATATTGTCTTTCACATTTTTTTGCATCCCTAACACTTAACATACGTGGCACTTAATACATTTTTTGATTGATTGATTATATCATGTCTATGACAAGTTCAAACCAGGTAGAGAAAGCTTCCTGTCAGGAAAGCGGACAGGATTTTTCTGAACATAAGGTGAATTAATTGTACATTTTAGCATACACACCAGCTGTACTGTTTGCATGACAATTTGTTTCACAGTCTGAACTCATTCCTGTGTTAGTCCAGATCATTGCCTGAAGGGACTTGTGTCTCCACTCACAACAGTACCTTCACATAGTCCACTGTCTATCCTTCATCCTTGATAATGAGACCATATTACTTAATAAATTCTGGATAGGAAAAATAATTTATTTCCAAATATTCCTTTTAATGTGGATTTCTAGGGATCTTGAAAAACCCAAACTTTTCAATTAGCTCATGAAATTCAGCAATTGCATTTTCTACTTCCTGTATACATTCCTTAAAATCTAATATCCACCCTCATCCCCAATCCCAGTACTTCACAGTCACACATACTCTTTTAATCCTGGGATCATAACAGTCTGTTGCTATTCCCCAAATCAGCTGTCAATAAAGCCAGCAGGTATTAATAAGTGCCTGCTTTGTGCCACACACTCTGCTAGGTGCTATAAATACAAAGCTAGTTTCATCATAGTTTCATCATGCATAAAAACTCCATCAAGACCTTTTTATATAATTATGTAAGATACTGCAAAAAAAAAGAGTCCTTACTTATCATTGGAAACCAATAACTGCACTACCATGAATACACAACCTCATGTACACACTTATGAAAAGGTTCTTACAATCAAACTTGGCTAGTTTGCTAGCATTTAATATATTGAATAATTGGAGGAATGTGTTGAAATTTTGAAAATACCAATAAACCTCAAATTCTAAAATAAACAAACCTCAAAAGGCCCCCGAAATGCTTAGACAAGTAGCCTCAGCTTGTCCCCCAAACTTCAATCCAAACACTGGAAAGGCTTGCCCAATGCAAGTGCTCAATATATCCTCATTTTTTGTCTGATTTCTCTCATAAGAGAAGCCATAAATATTTGTTGGTTATTTCCACCACAACACAACAGTTCTGTGGCAATGTTCAGAGACATCCAAAGATGAGCCCATCCTGAAGAATGTTCCCCTGAAACCAGGCACAGGGTCTATGCTTCTTCATACAAAGTCCTTTCTTTGGCACATTGTTGCTGCTGCTGCTGTTGTTCATTTGTTTTTCTGTCATTCCCACCCTTTAAGACCCCATTTGGGGTTTTCTTGGAAAATATATTGGAGTGGTTTGCCATTTCCTTCTTCAGCTTATTTTACAGATGAAGAACTGAGACAAATAGAGTTAAGTGACTTGCCCAGGGTCACAGAACTAGTGAGTATCTGAGGCCAGATTTGAACTCAGGAAGATGAGTCTTGCATTCAGGCACAACACCATTTTCACTGAAACACCTATCCTCAGAGCACCCGCAAAGCATAGTGTCAGCATGTTGGCCAAGCTTATACTTTCACATAGTAGAGAATTGCTTTTATGATATGATTTCAGGGATTTCAAGAGGTCCTCCTTTCTCTAAAATACTGCTTTCTATTTTTCTTTAAGTTTTACTTTTAGAGGTCCATTACTTCTGAGGACCATTCCAGTTCTAAATCTATGTTCTTGCAATCCTTTAATTGTATTTTGGCATCTTCTTAAATTGTACCCTTTTTTCTAGTGGTGGTGGTTCAACATCTGTGATTCATTTATGCTAGAAATTTCCAGCATGGAAACTCTTTCCACTAATACATATTGTTAATTTACTTATAACATAAAACAATTGCATAGACAATGAGAATTTGAGGTCATACTGCTCATGTATGTCATACTTGGGACTTTAGTGCAGGTCTTCCTGACACCAAAACACAGCTCTCTGATACTTCTCAAAATGCAAATATTTCTGGAAAGTACCTATGACATTTATTTAGTCTCCCTCTTTCCTCTTTGGTCCCATTGTTCATACTGACTAAATTGCTCAGTATCATATTCATAAAGCCAGAAAGGACTTCCTAGGACATCTGGTTCAACCATTTAATTTTTTAGATCCAGGAAAGTAAAGCCAGAGAGCTTATTTTTGTTCATTGACTGAAAATTGAGATCCAATTTGTTAAACTTCAAAACATTTTTACTGATCTTTACCTTGTCTTTGCAACAAAGACCATTTAATCTAATAGCAACTTTCCCTTGGTTATGCCACAAGGCTACAAATATTAGACTCTCATGATCCTCTCAAGGGGATTAATGTACAAGCAATACAAAGAACATAAAAGGTTATGTAGAGGACGAGGCAGGTATGCCATTTTAGGCAGAATAAATCACTTCTATGGAAAAATATATATTATTAAGTATATGTATATCCAGAAAAAGAAAATTATCTGGTCACTTAAGTGAGCGTGAGAAGCAAGTGGACACTTCAAATGTTCCATGCTTTACACTAAGATATTTGAAAAAATTAAAAGAAGGTCTCCAGGACACTAATGTGTATGCTTTATGGGTGAATAAATGGAAAACTGTGGAAAAAATCACATCGGTTGGTGGAAAACAAATGGAAAGGAAGGGGGGGGTGTTCTTCATTTAGGAAATGACTGAATAAATAATGACATATTAATATACTGGATCATTAATGTTCCTTAGGAAATGGCAGAAGAGAGACTTTTTAGGGGAAAAAAACTTAAGAAGATTTGTATGAAATGATGCAAAGTGAAGTAAGCAAAATCAGAACACCAATGTATACTGTAACATTGTAAAATGTACAATTTAGAAAGACTAATGAATTCTGATTAACAACTAACCATCTCCTGCCAAATAAGTGATAGACTCAATATCCAAAATAAGTTGCACAATTTTTTGTGGGAATTTGTTTTGTTTGACTATGAACATTTGTTATAAATATTTTGTTTTTTTCTTTGCTCTTTTTCTTTCTTTAGATAGGCTTAGAAAGCAGGAGGTGGGAGAAAAAAAAATAAATGCTTGCTAATAGAAAAAAAGCTTAAAACAAACAAACAATAAAACCTAACAGAATAAGAATACATAGAAGGGATGCATGTCTACACTAGTAGGTTGAGCATCCACATCAATGGAAACACAGAACTTTCACTATGTTAAATATTAATAGTAATCATAATAACTCACATTTACATAGAACTTTAAAGTTTACAAAACACTTTACACATATACTCTCATATGATTCTCATAACAACCCTGTGAGACTGTTATTGCTATTACCACCATTTTACAGATGAGGCAACTGAGGCAAAGAAATGTTTAATGATTCCACACAGCTAAATAAGTATTTGAGGCAAGATTTTTAACCAGGTCTTTCTGACCCCTGGTTCAATGCTTTCTTAGCCATTATTCCATCTAACAAAACTACATTTGCTCACTACTTCTAACTTTCTGTACTGTTGGTACATTTTTTTCTGTATCTTTTGGTAATTCCAGGGAAAAATTAAGGAAATGGACAGAAAACCTCACCAAATATATCATGCAGCTATCCTTCCTGGCCTGCCACAGATTCTTTCCTAGCCTGCCTGAAGTGGTTTTCAACATGTTGATTTCATACCCATCAATGAATGGACGGGCATGCCATTCACCCATGTGGGGTAGAACAGATCTCTGTCTCTCTATCTCCCTTCAATAAAATAAAAGCAACCCTTTCTTAAGCATCTACACATACTTTGTACAAGGTACTGGGTTACCTTTACTTATTTTCTGCCCTGTGCAGTTGGACTTTCCATGAACATAACAACCTTTTTTCATGGTCAATATAGGGGAGAAGTTTTGAAAGGCACACTGACTTTCTTAGTGGAAACATACAACTGATGATTCTGTTGTCTTAGTTAATTAAAAAAAAAGAAATTTGAAGATTGATTGCAATGCCTCTGTACTGTCTTATGATAACAGAAAACCAAATGGGTATTAACATTACACATGACTTTTTCGTTAAATTTGTAGTCTACTATTTAAGGCATATTATATCTGTCATTTACACATTGCTGGCAGGGTACTAATAACTGGAAGTATGTTTTGGTTTTCCTTTCTATCACTATTTATATTTGTTTTTCTGTCTATTTTAATTAGAATTCTTAAAATCTCCAAAGAAGTAAATCATCTTGATGGCATAAATCTCCATTATTAAACGAAAGGCCATCCCAATCCAGAGAAAGAGATAAGGAGGCAGATTTCCTTTCTTAAAGCACAGAAGTGGGGTACTTCTGGCACAGAATATGATATACATTTGTAGACAGTCTCTCTTCCAGATGGTTCTGTTTAATTATTTTTCTTTGTCACAAAAGAGGATATGAAATGGCAAAAAGGGGAATTTGAGAAATTCATTAATCAATCACTTATAAGTATTTATTAAGTGCTAATACTGTGCCAGATGTTATTCTGGGTACTAAAGCTGCAATCCATAAATGAAAATGTCCTTCACATGAAGGAGCTTATATTGTAAAGGGGGTGATGACATGCATACATATTAAAAATGGAAAATATTTATCGAATAAATAGAAATTGGAGAGGCTGTGTGGTATAAATACTTAAGAAGATGGTCTTGGAGCCAGGAAAACTGGCTATCGTAAATGGCATTGCCTTATCATGTGATCTTAGCAAAATCACTTAACATCTCAGTGCTCTAAGACAACTCACTAAAATTTTTAAGTTGTAGAGAAATTGCTGATCTGCATTGGTAATGGGAGGAATTTTCTCAATTGGAAAGAACTCTCTCAGTCTCACTTCAAAGTATAATCACATAAATTTTCTTTTCTGGACTCAATGTATTAATGACATTATCTAAATTTGAAAGTGATCTATACTTTCTAAAAAGAAAACTCATGTGATAATACTGAAGTGAATCCAGATGCCCTAGGTATCTAACTCTTGATACTAAAGCTCAACTATAGAGATATGAATATATCTCAGCACAGTGACTTCCTTTCTATCCATACTATCTTAGAATAGGTCAGATGTCAAATATTATTTTGCTTTAAATTAGAGATAAAAGTAATGATCAGGATAGGAATAGAAACACTATTAGGGATAGGTATAAAGATAAGGAGAGGAAATGGGACATTGTAAAGGCTTGTTGTCTAGACATTGACTCACATCTGACTCTTCCTGGCTCCACTGATCATTACACACCAGGCTCTTCAATCCGCTAGTATCTTTCACCAATGAACTCCCTTAGGAAAAAAACCTCCGTAGAGAGCATAGGAATAAATGGAATTTTCTTTTAAATGATAAGTAGCATCAATTTAAAACCATCAACAAGGATTATATGTAATGAGGATAACCTAGAAGTATTTCCAATAAGATCATGGGTGACACAAGGATGTCCATTATCACCACTGTTATTCAATATTGTACTAGAAATGTTAACTTTAGCAGTAAGAGAATAAAAAAGTAATTGAAGGAATTAGAATAGGCAATGAAAAAACAATGTTATCACTCTTTGCAGATGATTGGATGATATACTTAAAGAATCCTAGACAATCAACTAAAAAACTACTTTAAATAATTAGCAACTTTAGCAAAGTTGAATGATATAAAATAAACCCACATAAATCATTGGCATTTCTATATATTACTAAAAAGCCCAGCAGCAAGACAAAGAAATTCCATTTAAAGTGACTGTAGGTAATATAAAATATTTGAGAGTCAGCAAGACAAACCCAGGAATTATATGAACACAATTACAAAACATTTAATGATTGGAAAAAAAAATCAGTTGTTCATGGGTAAGTCAAACTAATATAATAAACATGTCAGTTCTACCTAGATTAATTTATTCTGTATCATACCAATAAAAGTACCAAAATGTTTTATAGGGGTAGAAAAAATGATAACAAAATTCATCTGGAAGAGTAAAAGATCAAGAATGTCAAGGGAAGTGATGAAAAGAAATGCAAGAAAATGTGGCTTTGCCATACCAGATCTTAAACTGTATTATAAAGCAGCAGCCATCAAAACTACTTGGCACTGGTTAAGAAATAGAGTGGTAGATCAGTGGAATCAGTTAAGTACACAAGACACAGAACTCAAAGACTATAGTAATCTATTGTTTGATAAAATAAAATGGTCTGGATTCTGGGATAAGAACTATTATTCGTCCAAAATTGCTGGGAATACTGGAAAATTTCAGAAACTAGGCATAGACCAAAATCTTATACCAAATACAAAGATGAGGTCAAAATGGATACATGACTTAAACATAAAGGCTGAGCAAATTAGGAAATATTTAAAGAATAATTTGCCTGTGAAATCTCTGGAGAATGAAAGAATTCATGAGCAAACAATAGGCAGAGAACATTATGACATCAAAAATGGATAACTTTGATTACATTATATTTGAAAGGTCTTGCAGGGCGATGCCAAGATGGTGGAGTATAATCAGGGCTTTCATGTGTCTCCAGCTTCTGCCTCCTCCAATACGTGTAAAAAATGAACTCTAAACAAACTTTGGAGCTACAGAACCCACAAAGTGACAGAGAGAAACAAATCTCTCACTGAATGAAGCCCAGCAGGCCCCCAGGAAGGCCACATCACAGCTTATTGGGAGCCAAGCTCACTCCAGCTTCAGCTGCCTTTTTAGCCCCAGGGCAGCCCCAACCACCAGTGGCTGGAGCAGACTTCACAAGAGTAAATCTCCAGCATATATAGTGGTTTACAGACTTCTCAATCCACAAATGCCCAAGACAAAGAAAAAGCTTAGTGTGGAACTTTGTTGGAACATGGGAAGTGTAGTCTGGCTGCTACCCCCCAAGCAAGAAGCAGAGGAGGCATGGTAGCTGTAGCCACTAGTGCAAAGCTGCTTCTGGAGCTCCTAGTCTGCAGATTGTAGGGGGACCAAGCAACCACTCAGAAGATAATTGCTCTTTTGTTGACCCGTATGGATCCAGATCACAATTGTGGATGGTAGTCCTGGGGTGTGTCACCAGTGAGCCAGAGTGTGTGGGAGCTGTAGAGAGGGCATCAATCTAATAGCTCTGGTAGCTGCAAAAAACTCAGCAATTTAGGACGTAGCTTTCTCTATTCTTGAAGCAAAGTTCTACCATAGCAAAGAACTCATAATCAAGTAACTTGCTACCAATATGAGTAAACAATGGAACACAGACAGAAGATAGGATCCTTTTCAGTGAACAAAATAAAAATCAAGTCATGGAGCAGAAAGAAGACATCAAAGTCAGGACTCCTGCATCAAAACCATCCAAGTAAAAAGTACGAACTGCTTATAGGTCATAGAGGAGCTCAAAAAGGATTTTGAAAATCAAGTAAGAAAAGTAGAGGAAAAATTGGGAAGAGAAATGAGAAAGATTCAAGAAAATCATGAAAAGCTATTCAACAGCCTGATAAAGGAGATCCAACATCACAGAGAAGAAAATAACACCATAAAAAATAGAATACCTCAAATGGCAAATGACCCAAAAAACCAATGAGGTGAAGAGTGCTTTAAAAAGCTTAATTTTCCAGATGGAAAAGGAATTTCAAAAATCCACCAAAGAAAATAACTCTTTCAAAATTAGATTGGAACAATTGGAAGCTAATGATTTTATGAGAATTCGAGATACTATAGAACAGATCCAAAAAATTAAAAAATTGAAGGCAAT
>CM053595.1:22472512-22487512 GCA_028646575.1 Pseudocheirus occidentalis | reverse complement strand
TTTGAAACAATGAATGAGTCCATTTTAAGTATGGAATCAAGAAGGGGTCAGAGATTCTATTTTATTTTATTCTGTGATCTCTAGTTTTATTTATCAGTGAGAAATTTAAAGGGAAGAATTAAATATTCTGACTGGCCCCTTTACCATTTGTATATGTTTATACACATCTGAATTCTGTCATAAAATCATCAAATTATGTATGTGTGTATATATATACATATATATAAACATATATATATATTATTCTATCAAAAAGTATTTATTATGTACCTCCTTTGTGCTATTCTCTAAGTTCACCTTTAGATGGGAAGGGAGGACAAAGTAAAAAACAAAACAATATTTACCTTTGAGAAAATTACTTTCTAAAAAGAATACATAAAATATATACTAATTAACATATATAAATATTTCTGCTTTATGGTAGCTAACTCTAGCGTGATGGGAGGGGAAGAGAAGAAAAAAGAAGAAAGTTATATGATAACTTTATCGTATTTTAAAGGAATAGCAAGTTGTACATAATAGATAAGCAATTTCATGTGCAATCAGGTTTTTGTATTACACTGTATTATGGAAATGCTTGTTTTATTCCATAAATTATAAACAAACAAATGAATAAATAAATGAAAAGTATAAATGTAGAACGTTCTCTAGAGCTACTATCCCTAGTCCTATTAATGAGGTCAGACTCTAGTAATGAGTTTGGGGAAGGACTCCAAGTGAAATTAATGAGGTCAATGCAAGGGTGATTTGATTTTTTGATAGGCAAGGGGTTTCCCAGAGCATGTACCTCAAAGATTCAAGGAGAGCTCAAGAAGGGGTGGTCCCAGAGCCTACACCTCATCATTATGTGCCCTCATAAGTTAGATCCTTAAAACATGGCTCCTGAAGGGTTGTGGTTTTTCTTTCTAATGTTGTATCATACAAGGCCCTACCAATATGCCTTACCAAGTTCCATTTCTGACCCATATAGTCTGTGTGACCCTGGATCCCAATTATTTGGGACCCCAAATATTTAAGAGTATGCATAAGTAGTAGAATAATTGATGATCTGTAACATCCTTTAAGGAATTTTCACATGAGGAGTTCTATGCCAATGAATGTACAAGATCAGTCCAAAATTGTGTTTTTTAAAAGTAAATTTTAGTGGAAAAAGAAATGTTATGTATAATTCAATCCACATTTCTCATTTAGGGGGTGAATAAATGGAAGTCCTGGGTGGAAAATTATTTGCTGCCTGTCACACACTAAGTTAATTGATTAAATTAGACAAAAGTTGAGCTATTAGGACTCCTACTCCACATACATACTTCATCATAATAGTGGATTGAATTTAGGAACGTAGATGAGCACTTAGCATTTCTCTCAACATCAACCTTCTGGGTTGAATATTCTCCCTCTGCATCTATTAAAGGAAACATTGCAGTGGAAATAGATACTTTTATGTGTAGATGTTTTGATGTGACACCATTGCTTGCTATATATTAAGCCCAAGGATATTAAAAGGGCATGAAGAGAAGAGTGATAGAACTGGAGTAAGAAGAGCTGAGTTCAACTGGTCTTTTTCCTTACTGATACCAAGAAGATTGGAGGTCCTATGAAAGTATAAAATCTACAAATGCCTTTACTTAGGAGAAATTAGGGAAAGGAGAATGAGGTCAAGACTAAAGCCTGGAACCTTGCTACTTTTCTACCCCAACTGATTCCTTAGGCAAGTACCAGGGAGAGACCGCTGCCCTAAGGGAGGCAACGAGGTGGGATTGGAAGTTTAGAATAGGTAAAAAAGAGATGAACATAATTTAAATAAATAAACATAAATTCCATAATTAAAATAAATTGTAACATAAATATGCAATATAAATAAATATATAATTCCATAAAATTACATAATATGTAAATAAACAGAAGTCCATTTCCCTCCTTGCTGACTGGATTTTTTTGCTTAATACTTTGTCATAGGGTACAGCTGAAGGCATAAGCCTGCTAATTGCCAGTAAAAACTATCAAAGAAAGCTGACATTTTTCTGAGAGAAAAAATAAAGACCATTACACCTTGAGCAAGAAAAAAAAAACAAAGTAGGGAATAAACATGAAAAACAGGGATTTCTGATAGGGACACAAATCTCAGTCATATATTTTCAAGGTTTAGGGAACTTGATGTCTCCCAGATTCTCTCTCATTGCTCATTTAGGGCTCAGAAATGATACCATCACAACTAATAAATGCTGCTACAATCATGGAAAATTGGCATTGACACAAAGTATGCACTGATCCATGGAGTCTAAATACCAGTGGAGGTAACAGTCCTTTATCTAGCTCTGAGTACCCACCCTCTACATTTCTTGCCTGTATCTCAGTTTCCTTTACTTTATGATGTAGAAGGTTGTACTGGATTGCCTTTGAGGTCCCTTTTACCTCTTTATCTCTGATTTTCTGATCCTAGGAATGTATTTCACTTTAGCTTACCTCACTTACTTTTGGAAAGAAAGAAATATTGCTTGAAAAAAAATGAAAATGCATCAAGTATAAAGCAAAGACATGGAGAAAAATATAAAGAGAAAATTCAATTAAATCAACACTCAGTTTCCAAAAGTTGGTGTATTTTTTATTTTAATTTTTTGCTATTTGGAGGGGGAAAGTCAGTGTATTTTTCCACTATTAAAAATATAAATAATAGTAAGGCTTTGGGGACACCATACATATTAAATGACAATAATGTACAGAACATTGTGATCAGAACTTGGAATATAAAGAGAAGAACAAAATATTCTCTGCCCTCAACTTTCTGTCAGGATATTTTGTGGTGGAAGAATATGACAGAAAGTAGATACAGACAACACTTCGAGGTAGGTATCATTTGCTTTGAACAGGAAGTTGCTCTCTCTTAAGAGAAAATAACTTGTCATTCCAATGAAAGATAATGTGGATCAGCAGTTGTCAACAAGAGGTGATCCAGTAACAATCACAAGAAGAAGGAATTATAGGATCATAAATATAGAGCTGGAAGGGACTTTAAAGGTTATCTAGTCTCTTGTGGGGCATACATAGGTTAAATAATTTCCACAAGGTCAGATACGTAACAAGAGCAGTGCTGAGATTGGAACCCAAGCCCTTTGACTCCAGACACTGTTTTCACTATACCACACACAATCATCGTGGTTGGCAACTCTAAACTCAAGGGAATTGAAATAACTCATGTCTGCCTGATATGAGTTACAAAGATTTTTTTTCTTCACAAGGAATAACAATAAAAAATGAAGAAAATAGTGGTAGTTATTATTTGCTGAGGAGTGCTAAGGTGGTTACTAGTAGAACTTAAATTTATCATATATAGGTCTGTTGTGAGTGTGTGTGCATGCAAGTATGTATTATGAGAAATCAGTGATTCAAGATATGAAACTTGTGAAATCAGCAATTACTAGGATTCATCATAGATGATTTAGGTGAGGGCACAGGTTTCAATCAAGAAAACTTTCCAGTAAACTCCAGGAAGCACTTTTAGGGGATACTAAAGATCACAGAGTAGAGAAGCTCTCAGTCAAGCTCTCCCAACATTCTTCTCCAAACAACTTTAAGATAACACTTCAAATTGACTTCTGGAGTGGCAAAGCCAATAAAAGATGAGTGAGACATTCTTCCAGCATGAGATGATTTAGGAGTTCAGAAAGAGATGTGTGGCATATGGGTAGAGGCTGGCCAAGAGCCCACATGAATGAAATACCACTGAAAGGACTAGGTGGTGGTGACAGAATTAGCAATAGCTTCAGGGACTCTCAAGCTAGAGGTGGTAAGGGTACTGAAAACTGTTCAGAAAGAGATTACAAGGGAGCCCTGTGATTACACTAGACAAGAACAGATGCTGTTTGGCGAGCACTGAGGGAAATGTGAAAAAATTCTGACACTAATTTTCTCTTTGTGGAGTTGTGAACTGGTCCAACCATTCTAGAAAAGAATTTTTTCAAATGCCGAAAGGCCTATGTAAATGTACATGTCCTTTGACACAGTAATATCACTGTTAAATATGTTTCTGAAAGAGATCAAGGAAAAGCAAAAAGGATCTATTTGAACAAAAATATTTATAGCAGTTCTTTTTGTGACAGGAAAGAATTGGAAACCGAGAGACTTCCCATTAATTCAGCAATAACTGAAAATGTTGTGGAATGTGATTGTGATAGAATACTATTGTGTATAACTGCTGAAAAACCAGGGAAGACATGGGATGCAAGCAGGGAGAACCAGGATGATGTACTATGTAGCAGCAACAATATTGAAAGGATAATCAACTCTGCAAGACTTTGCTATACTGATCAACACGGTGATCTAAAGCAATCCCCAAGAACCCAAGATGAACAATGCTACCTATTTTCACAAAGAAAACTGATAAACTTCAAATATCAATTGCAAGATGGGCTTTTGTGTTACATTTTTATGTTTATCTTTTAGTTTGTTAGTGTTTTTTTTTAGCATGGTAAAACATCAACGGATATTTGTAATACCCACGGCAGCTTTGAATATGCTGGTATAGTTGTGAATCACAAAATGTAAGAGACTCTCAACATGGAAGACTGAACCAAAACATTTATTCAAATACCAAAAGCCAAATGCCAAAAACAAAAAGCCAAATCTATCATAGCAGCCAAGAAGTTGATACACATAACCAATGCAATGAACACAAACTTTCCCAAGCCTTCCTTCTATCAGGCCTTCAAAACAAAACAGGATCCCTTAAGCAAAAATATCCCTCTCTCACTCATGATACCTGCTCAGCCTCCACATTACTTGCTCCCAGCTGTCTGGCTCTCTCTCCTTCTCCTTGCTCCACCCTTCCTGTTCCACCCTTTCAGCAAGCTCCTCCCCCCCCCTTAGGCTCCAGGTGATTACATTTGGCCTATTAAGGGACAGGGAAGGTCTTCAAATTCCCATTACCATTACACATGGCTAATAATGGAAATATGTTATACATGACTTCACATGTATAATTGATATCAAATTGATTGCTTTCTTAAGGAGAGGGGGAGAGGAACAAAGGGAGTGAATTTGGAACTCAAAAAAGGATTATTAATTTTTTCTTATGTAATTGGGAAAATTTTAATAAATAGAAAGAATTAACAAAATAATCTGACAAAGGGAGAGAGACAGACAGAAAGAGAGAGACAGAGAGACACACACACACACACACACACAGAGAGAGAGAGAGAGAGAGAGAGAGAGAGAGAGAGAGCACTTTATTAAGATTTACAGGGAACAAATTTCTAAGACTCTACATTGCAAAATATTTGCTTATTTGAATTAATATTCACCTCATACAGATTGTTAAATAGATGGATAGATGTAGGCATATGTAGAGGCATCAGCAGTACCACGTTTAGACCTAGTCAATCACAGCCCTTGCCCAGATGCTCTATTTTGTAGAAAAGCAACAGTTTCTTAGAAACCCAATGATTGATATTGTCTTTAGGAAACAGGACCCACCTCAGACAAAAACATTATCACTGACCCTTAATTTTATTATTATGACATGCTTCATCTTAGCCTTGAATCCAGTGCTTTGGTGTTTAACAGACAACTGAAAGAGTAAGTCCCTTGATATCCTGGCTTCCTTGGGGCTTTTGGCTTTAACTTTAGGGGATGGCCTCAGTAGTTGCTTTCCATTTCCATACTGACTTCTACCACCATTTCTGAACCCTGTTGTGGGGAAGGAATTTCTTATCTCCACTTGGTTCCTCCTTCTCCTCCATAGGCCCAACCCTGCAGACCTTCCCATCCACTGACAGTAACCCTGGAATCTCAGCACTGCATCTGAGAGCCTTACTCACCAATTGAGGAAGATTAGAGACAAAGCATCATCTGAATAGACCACCTTCTCTCTGATGAGATGGGTCTATGCTCTCTTTGACCATCTTGAAGCCTCATCAACCCACCTGAACAACAGTAAGAATCTTCACTTGCACTGATTGCCAATAAACAAACTAATATGTACATCTTCTCTAGACATTATTCTAGATCATACTTGATAAATCAGTATATATCAAATGGGGTCAGGAATTTTGTGACACGTTTTAATCAGATTTGTATTTTATATTATATTAACATTTATATAAACAAGGGCCCATAAAAATATTTGCCCCAACCTCATGCATTCCAGAGTCAATCCTGAGTATAGGTATATGGATACAAATTTAGATCTCTCTATCTCTCTCTTTTTCTATCTTTATCATTTAACTCTCATCAATCTCTGTATCTAGCATCTCTCTATCTACCTCCTGGAAAAACAATACCAACAACAGCAATGGAAAACTTTAAGGGCAGAGGTTATATTTTCAGAATAGTTGCAGTATTAAAGGTCAGGGGATGAGAAAAAAGCTAAAATTAGTGAGCAAATAGCTCTCAGGACAGGACTTGGATTTATGGACCATGGATAAAGATTTAGGGATGAGAGAATTTGGGAGAGGGATGGATTGCATCCCAAAGGAAAAAATAGACAGGGAGGCATAAAATTGTTCATATATTTCTGCCAAGGCAGATATCACAGAAAATAACAGTTATAACTTAAGAAGAAGTATATCAGCAGAGAGGACCAGTAATTCATAATAGAAATGCAAGAAGCATGGGCAAAAATAAAGTGAAATAAATATCCTAACACATTCTAACAAACGTTTTTTCATATGAATCAATGAGATTGGAAGAACAAGATCAATGCTTAGAATATAGCTTGAAAAAAGAAATACATCATTCAAGGGGAGAGGAGGGAAAGCATGTAAAGCAAAGGGAGAAATTTGGAACAGTATAATATAATTTTAAAATATGCATTCCTATGGAACTATGGGAAATCCAGGAATCTGAGCAGGAATTGCAGTGGAAATTCTTTTGGTCAGGTTAAATAAATGAAGAGAGAAAGAAAAACAGTATTGTCAATGGAATGTGGCCTATACCACAAGTCTAAAAGGGAGAAGTAAATGTGCATTTTGGAAAGTAGATCTCAAGCTTGACCAAAGAGGTGCGATCCAGATTCTGTGAGGAACTTCAGCTGCCTGGACATTTGAAGAAGCTCACTCTGTTGAAAATAGGGGATACAATAAATGCTTCACTTGTCTTAATGACAATTTCATTCTTCAGAAGCTGTCATCATCCATATGCGTCCCTTATATCCATAGTAATGAAGAGAATTGTTAGCGTCATTCTGACAGTTTGGGGCCAGAGGGGGATACTGGTTGCTAAAGTTAAAAAAAAAAAAAACAGGAACCTTGGGAGGAAGCAATCTCTCTATCAGAAATTTTGACAAAACAGAGAAAATCCATAGACAGTCTGACAAACCCTGTATTTAAAAAGAGGAGATTTCAAAGTGTTCAGTTAAAAACAGGGAGAATCCCATGGGATCCCATGGCCTGACAATCAAAGATTCATAGAAAGCTCTCAAGAATGAAATTCGATAAACATGAATTCAGAAGTTTCTTATTAGAAAGAAAGGAGAGGCAGCTAGGTGGCACAATGAAAAGACTACCAGCCCTGGAGTCTGGAGGACCTGAGTTCAAATTTGGCCTTAGACGACACTGATGTGAAAAAGGAGTAAACTCACTAATCAGGTTAGTTCTTCTTTTTAAGAAGACACATATAAGTTGGAAACACTGGCAAATAAAAGATGGTTAATTAAAAAAAAACAGTGGTATAGACCTAAAATAATAGTGTCAGATAAGCTAAAGATTAGAGTGAGCAGATTCTGGTAATTAATACCAAGGATAACAGAAAGTACATCAATATTCTTAAAGCCATATTTGGGGATTTGCTCATTTGTAAATCAAAGAAATGATATAGCTGTTGCTCAGGGTTGATGGAATATTCATAAAGGACAACAAAAAGAAGACACCACAACTATTTCTTTTTTTTTTCTTTTAAGGAAAATGATTTTGGAACTGCAACAGAACAGGAAGGTAAAACTTTAGATGAGTAGAGAGGTGGTAACAGATCATTTGTTTTCCCTTAATCAACTTAATGAGATTCATCTTAACCATCCTAGGTTACTATTGGGAAGGGGGAGGGCGAGAAAGTGAAGAGAAGGGAAGGTCTATGCAATTGTGACCTTGAAAGATTGTGAAGAAATAACTCAAAACGAAGGAAGAGCAAAAGTTATTCCATTTGCTTTGTAATGATATTGTTTTATTTGTTTTTAATGGAGAAGAGTAGTATCTGCAAGACATTGGCCAATGAATTTGAGACCTCCTGTATTCTCCATAATCTTTACTTCCTGTTTCTCCTGGATGAAATAGAATTAGTAATGAATCAGCATGAACAATGATCCCCAGGAACTGACCACCTTATTCAAATTCCTGCTATTAGATATTATGCCAGATATGGTAATTGATTCCACCCCAATGTAAATAATCATTGTTTTTTTTTTCAAAATTTAGATTCCTTTCTGTTAATATAACATTAAATAAGAAAAAAATATATTTCTGATTCAAGTTAACTACAGAACAATGAAGTCATTGAAAAAAAAATAAACTACTGAATATCGTACCCAAGATAAACCAGCACTGGCAAAATGACAAAAATGTCATTGTCATCTAAAATATTTTAACAGCATAGATTGAACTGTCTTCTCTTTCTTAACCTCTTTATAATATAGAGAGATAGCTGTCAGTCATGTAATCCACATCTAGGTGAATTTTCATGTTCATATTCTCACACAATGAACCAAGTATAGTTGGATGACCTGTAGCATTATCCAAAAACAGTAATGCTTTAAACAGAATATTGCTGTCCTTACAATAAGTTTTAGCAGTTGACCTAAAATAGTTTGAAACCCAGTCTTCAACTAATGGCTTTAGTCACCTTCATTTTCTTATTTGTCCACCAAAAAACTATTAAGTAACCAATGGTTTCAGAGTCTCTAAGGTGAGACGGCTTAAAAAAAACATTTGTTTTAATATAAAATTTTCTTTAAAATTAAAAAATTAAAAAATTAAATTTAAAAATTAATTTTTTAATTTAAAAATCCCTCCCAATAAGTGTTACACAAATCTTAAGACACCTTTAAATCCAAGTTGAATTGTTCTCTTTCTTAGAAATTTAAATTCTCGAAGTCCTTTTCCCCAAATTTGCCTGTTTTTTCAACATTATGCCTTCTTTGATTACTTTATTTTATTTTCAAAGCCTCAGAATATTTAACTGTCTCACCCTCATCTGTACTGATTACCTCTCTGGTCATTTAGTTACTACCAACCAACTCTTGCAGGAAAAGTTACTTCATTATCCACATGATTTCATTTTTCTTTCACTAAGTGAACTTGAAATATTTGTCTGAATGGTTTGCTTTGTTATGAAGGAGCAACTTCATTCCACATTTCCCTGATGGAAGACAGCAAGAGTTGAGTACAAATCCTATCTGCTCCAGTAAATCACTTCCTACTTTGCTTACCAGTGGATTTTCCTATTTTCTTCAGTAAAGGAAGTCTGTGTCTCAAACAGGTCAGCATTCCCTCTAAATGCAAATCTTTCATCTCTCCCTGTGCCTGAGATAGGAGAAAGAGGAAAGTCAATGTGAATCTCCTATCTTACCTCAAGCTTTTGGAGGGAAAAAGGAAAATGGATGGGGGCTTCCTGTCTGACTGTGCTCCTTATATCTCAGGTTCCATCCTGTGAATATCTCCTTCCTGAACTCCAACCTCTTCTGGAAAGAGGAGTGGTGCCTCTGACTCAATTTTTAACATACTATACTCACATGTGGTCATATCTTACATAGCCCAGTGATTCTGAAATCCTCTAGGTCGCCATCCAAACCTCATTTCCCAAGAAGTACCAGTCATTGCCCTTGACTCACTTGTAGAGGTGGGAAAGTTGGAATATTCCTTGTTCCTCAACATCACTTCTAGGTCCTCTCTCTACTCCCATCACTCAGTAAAAACTTTTTGAAGTCCATACAATGGAAATCTACTATCTAATCAGTATCTGATCAGTTGTTATTTACAGATTTCCAGGTCCCTCCCTTTCTGTCCTCAACAAATTCAGTCACTGGCTCACAATTGTTCTTTTCTCTACAACTCCTATACTCTTACTAGACTTAAACATAAGCCCATACATATATTTAACCTCCAGTCTTATCATTCCATTGAAATTGCACCCTCCAAAGTTACTAAAGACCTCTTAGTTTTCAAATGCAATGTTTTTTCATAATTCTTATTCTTCTTGACCTCTCTACATCCATTGACAGTGTTGTTCACACTTTCCTTCTTGATGCACTCTTCTGGATTTGGAGTCTCTAGGCTCTGCTAACCAGAGAAGCTGTGAACAAATCATTTCAATTTTCTGGGCTTAGGTATCCTCATCTGGGGGAAGCAGGGTAGTTAAGTGGTGGGTTGCATAAAGTCCCTGGCCTAGAGTTGGCAAGACTCTTCTTCCTGAGTTCAAATCTAGCCTCAGACACTTATTAACTGTGTGTCTCCAGGCAAGTCACTTAACCCTATTGACCTGTTTCCTCATCCATAAAATGAGCTGGAGAAGGAAATGGTATGTTACTTTCTCTGAGTTTCTCTTCTATCTCTAAGGCTACTCCTTGTCTCCTTCATTGGCTCCTCATCCAGGTCGTGCCTACTAATGATAGGTGAATTGTAAGGATATGTAGTTGATGTTCTTCTCTTCTTCCTCTATCCTACAACTGCTGATTTAATCACCTCCATATGAATTTAACTTTCTCAAATTGATGATTCTCAAATCTACCTATCCTGTCCCAACCTCTCTACTGTTTTCAAATCTTGTGTGTCCAGTTGTCTTTCAGACATGTCTAATGGGATGTCCAGGAGATATCTTAAAATCATTATCTTTCCCTCTTCCCCTCCCAACCTTCCTTATTACTGTAGAGTCCCATTCTCCAAGTCTTTTGGTTTTGTAACCTAGTAGAGATTATCAACTCCTCACTATTTATCACCCTCCATATCCAATAGCTTACCACTGTCTTTCAAAAATAGCTCTTCAACATCTCTTGAATATACTCCTTTTTCTCCTCTCATGGAGCCATCATTATACAGCACTTCCTCATCACCTCACACCTGCATGAAAGCAATAGCTTTCTGGTAAGTCTGCCTTCATCAAGTCTGTCTCCACTCTAGTCCATCCTCCATTTAGTCACCAAAGTGATTTCTTAGTCAACAAATCCCAGAGGCTACCTATCACTTCCAGGATCAAAGGCAAAATTCTCTGCTTGTCATTCAAAGCCCTTCATAACCTAGCTCTCTTTTGCCTTTCTAGTCTTCTTATTCCCCATCATGTACATTTTGATCTAGTAACAGACACTTCTTTACTGTTTGTTACACAGGACATTCTACCTCTTGGCTCTGAACATTTTCTTTAGCTATCTCCCATCCCTGGATTACTTTCTCTCTTCATCTCTACCTCTTGGCTCCCCTAGATTCCTTCAAGTAACAAAATAATACTTTCTAATGAAAGTCTTTTTTATACCTCTTAATTTTAGTATTTATCCTCTATTATACCCTATTTAATTTGTATTTATCACACTTTTTCACTGTGTGACCCTGGACAAGTCACTTAACCTTCTTTGCTTCAGTCCCTTTCCTGTAAGATGAGCTAGAGAGGGAAATGGCAAACCATGCCAGTATCTTTGCCAAGAAAATCCCAAATGAAGTCATAAAGTCATAAAGAGTCAGACATTACTGAAAACAACAAAAAATGTTTGTATGTATTTGTTTACTTGTTGTCACTGTCATTAGATTGTGAGATTAGAACTGTCTTTTGCCTCCTTTCGAATACCCAGAAACTAAAATAGCACCTGGCAGAGAGTAGGCACTTAATAAATGCTTATTATCTGACTTATTCCTAAGAGAACATGTTGAATGCAATCTTAATACAGCTAAAGGATGCTCCATTTTTATCATTAAAACACTTCTATTTTTTGTGTTTTTTTTTACAAACAATAAAAAGATGGCACAACTTTGCCTTTTTCTTCTATTATGTCTTCATGTTTTATTATATTCTGTACTGGAGAGTTAAGTATTCCTAGATTATTTCCTTAGTTTAAAAATACTATGATCACACTCACACCACCCAATTATATCACATTTTTATTTTAATGTTACAATCAAATCCTTTTTTGCTGCCAATTTTCCATGTGAAGTATTCTTCCTTTTTAAATTTTTAAGTGTTCTTTTAAAAATATTAACACAATTATTTGTAATATGCTATCCAGCATTAAATGAAATCCACACACAGTAAGTGGCAAGTTTAGACCAATAATAGAGCAGTGTGTTAACACATTAACTGAATTTTTGTTCACATTAAATGTGATTTGGAATTATGTTATAATTCACCCTAAATAAAATTTTACAGTATTCAAATTCACATTAATCTTACCTGTGTAACTTTCTCTGGCATTTAAAACTCTTATTGAGGTGACACACTCAGTTGAGTTCAAATCTTAAGAGTCATGAAGACAAATTCAAATCCAACCTCAGATATAGCTGTATGAGCCTAGGCAAGTCACTTGATCTCTGTCTGCCTCAGTTTCCCTATCTGTAAAGTATAACTAATAATAATGCCTACCTCACAGAGTTGTTGTTTGGATAAAGTGAGTTAATATTTGTAAAGTATTTTGCAAACCTTTAGGAGCCACATAAATGCTAGCTACTGATATTGTTGTTGTTATATTATAATGCCTGACTCGTTCCTCCAAGTCTTTTTTTTTACCCATTAATCTCTTTGACTAACTATATAGTTCTCCCTGCTGGCCTACTTTCTGACCTCTGAAAATATGTTTTATGTCCTTTCTCTGTGCCTGTGCAACAGGTGTCCTCCATACCTTCATTACTCTCCATTTTGACATTCACCTTTTAGAATACATGTTTTCCTTCAAAACTCAGCACAAACCTTCCTTCTGCAGGAGTCCTTTTCTGGAAATCTAACAAGTGCTAGAGCTTTCCCATTCTATGCCATCTTGTAGCTACTTTGACTGTTTCTTGTATATCTATATAAATCTGTGTACAGATAGCCCCCTTTATTAGAATGCATGCTTCAGGAGGGGAAAAGCTGTTTTTCTTTTGTCTTTTTATCCTCAGGGCTTAGCATAGAGTCTGATATATAACAGTTATTTAATAAATGTTTATTAATTGAATTAATGGAAAATGTACTTTATTAAGTAGTCTGTAAATAGATGAATGACAAGGATCTCTAAGAGACAGCATGGTTTCATCTAAGAACTGGCGTGTCATATGAATCTCATAATTTTTTTTATAAAGTTAATATCAATTTTCAATATGTTCATCTCTCTCCTGAGCTCCTTTACAGCCATCTGTCTGCTAAATGTCTTTATGATGCCCAATAGGTATGTAAGATGTGGAATGTTTAAAATAGTATACATTATCTTCCCTTTATTCTCACCCACACTCTGAATTTCTTTCTTTATATCAAAGGCATGATAATACTTCTAGTCAACCATATTCCCAATTTTAAAGTAATCCTTAATTGTTCATTCTCTTTAACTTTCCATATTGATTCAGTGGCCAAGTCTTATTGACTCTCTCACTATAACATTTCTCACATCTATCACCTTCACTGATGTGAAATGACCATCACCCTAGACTGGGACCTTATTGCCTCTCACCTGGTCAATTGTGGTTTCAGTTTTTTCAATCTATCATTTTTTTCCTAATCCATTCTCCACATAGAATAGAAAAGAAAAACATTTACTGAGCCCTACACATATGCCAAGCTCTATGGTAAATTTTGGGCATAGAAACAGAAGCAGAAGACATTTCCTACTTTTAAAGAGCTCACCTTCTAAATAAGGGGAACAACAAATATAGAAGACTTCAGTTGTGGGGCAGATATAAAGGCACAATGGTCCTTAGGTATCAGTGGTAGGAAAGATTGTAAGGACTATTGGTTTTCCATATTAATAGAAGTCTCATAGTTGGGAGTTTTCATTTTTTTGTCCCATAGTCAAGTCTGAAGAGTTCTTAGTTAAGAACAAGTTAGAAAGAGGGCATGTGAGTGAAATATAGGCAAGTGGAGGTGAAGACCAGGCCTTTGGTAGAAGGAAGCCCACACCCAGTCTGGTCCACTCTGCATAATCTAGTATTTGGCTCTGGGCTTATAGGGTTGATCTATCCCAATGATTATGAAATTGACATTCCTAAGGCATGACTTTGATATGTCAGTTACCTGCTCAAGTAGCTTCAGTGGTTCAGTAATTCCTCAGGAATTACTCCTCAGACTTCATTGTTTAGCATTAAATATACTTCTCTATCTGGCTCCAATATCTCTTTCGAGAATGATTTCATGTTATTTTTCATATACTGTATGCAATTTCACTTCTTTTATTATGACTTTACAAAGTATATCTCCCATTCTGCCATGCTGTCCTTCCTCACATCCATCTCTGGGAAATCTTTGTTCCCTTTGAGGTTTATCTTGTACTTTGTACTTGCTTATCTTTACATCTGTTGTATCACCCAAATAAAACAAAACTTCTTTAGGGTAGGGATTGTTTTGTTTCTATTTTTGTACCCAGAGAGACTTGCACAGTATCTTAAACATAAATTCTTTTAAAATCCCTAATGATTTGAGATAAGTTGAATGTTATAGACACAGTATAGATAAATTTCAGGAAAGCACATGATGAATGACTTAGGATATGCCTGAGAAGAAGGTGAAGAAAAGCAAACTAAATGTGATGAGCACTGGTGTAATAGCAATCAAGTTTAGAAGATACTTAGCACTTAGTAACTTAGGGCTAAGTATGGAAGGTGTGAGCCCAGTACACTGTTGAGAAGGTGTGAACTCCCCTGTTGACATGGAAGAAGGCCATTGGCTGAGACAGAAGGCCAGTACTGTATATAAAAAAGAATTCTAGAGACGGAGGGACAGAATTAGAATGTTGCTCCTTGTGAAGAAAGATTCATGGACACTAAAGCCAGCTGAGAGAGAGAGAGAAAGAGAGAGAGAGAGAGAGAGAGAGAGAAAGAGAGAGAGAGAGAGAGAGAGAGAGAGAGAGACAGA
>CM053595.1:22452560-22472012 GCA_028646575.1 Pseudocheirus occidentalis | reverse complement strand
GAGCCTTTGACCTAGTCTTCAAAGTGAGATTTCCCTCAATAGATTACATTCCTTGAGACCAGAAACTGTATTACTTTTCTATTTTTTATTACCAGTGCTTTGTTCATAGTAGGGACTGAATAAATGCATTTTTTGCATTCATTATTTAATACAGGTAGAGCTCAGGATGGAGTTCACTCCTGGCATTGAGGATAGCCTAGGTAAAGGAATAGACATGGGAGAGATTTTCATATGTGAAGAAAAGTCAGAATGGTCTAGCCAGATCAAAAAATGAATGAAGAAGAGTAATGTATAATAAGCCTGGGAGGATTTTTTGCAGCTGCATGTGAAGGACACTAAGTGCCAAAGAGAGAAATTTCCATTTAATCATAGGAGAATCAGGAAGCCCCTGAATGAAACAGAGCAGGTGGGAAGGTCAGAAAATCAGTTTAGAAAAATCAGTTTAGCATCTGTGTGGAAGATGGATTGGACCCAATAACAACGTACCAATTAAGATAGACTATTGCAATAGTCCAGCTGAGAGATGAGGGCCTGAATAAATGAAATGGTTTTGTGCATATAGGAGAGGATAGAGTAGAGGAGTAAAGAAAAGGTTTCATTTAGTAGGGAACTTTAAACTTACTCTTTGAAGGACACCAAGGGGTTTTTTTTTCAATAAAATAAACTCCTTGAAAACAAAGACTGTGTTATTTAAAAAATATATATTCCCGAAGTAAACACTAAATAATTACATTTCATCCTTTCATTATTTAATGGAGATAGGGGTGAGAAGGTAGTACATTCCAGGCATTGCGGAATGGCTGGGAAAAGGGTGTGGGAGATATTGTAGTGGAATTCTTAAGATGCTGAATTGATTAGATAGTTGTAGGTAGGGAAAATGAACAGCTGAGGATCACTCTGAAGTTACAAACTTGGGGAGTTAGAAGAATAGTGGTACCCTTTTAGAAATAAAGGAGTTTAAGGGTAGGTTTTGAGTGAAAGATAATTAATTCTGTTTTGAATATGTTCAGTTTGAGACGACTACAGGAGACCAGGTAAAAATATCCATTGGTGACATGGAATAGGTTCTCAGTAGAGAAACTAAGGCTGGAAAAATGGAACTTGGATTTATCTCTGTAGAAATGAGAATTGATAAATCACCAAAAAAGAGTATAGACATCCTAGAACATAGCCTTGAGGTATACCTGCAGTTAAGGGGAACACTTTAGATGTTAATCCAAGCAAAGATATTGAGAAGGAATGCCCCACCCCCAGACAAAAACAAACAAACAAAAAAAGTGAGAAAGCAGTATCATGAAAATCCAGACAGGTGAAAGTATTCAGGAAAGTGATCAATATTGTAAAATTCTTCAGAGGTAAAGAATAAATATTGAGAAATAGTTATCAGATTTAGCAACTTAGAATTCAGTGGTATCATTGGAAACATTGGTTTCACCTGAGTGAAGAAATTGGCAGTCAGAATGCAAAGTCATAAAAATTAGAGGACATGAAATAAAGGAAAAGTGAGTGATAGCTTTTCCAAGGAGTTTGACTGTGAAAAGGAGGGATATAGGATGACAATATGAAGGAATGGTTGGGAGAATGAGGATTTTTTTAAAGGATCAAGAGCCTTAAGGTATAATTTGTAATCATGAGACAAGGAAACTGTAGAAAGGAAGAAACTAGAGAATAGAGAAAAGGAGAGTAGATGGTTTTAGGGGCAGTTTGCTGAAGGTGACTGAAGGGCATACATAAGAAGTTGTGGGCCTTAAGCAAGAGAAGGGCCACTTTTTCATTAGAGTTTGGAATAAAAGGAGAGTGTGGTGATGGCAGAAAAGAAGCACTGACATTCTTTTTTGCTCCCTTTTTATTCCAGTGGCTATCACAGAACCTTTGACCTATTAAATCCTAAATGAATGTTTGATGAATGGATGGATGGATGGAGGAATGGAAGAAGAAGTGAACAAATTAATGGATAACAAAAAATTACTAATCTAGTCCCTGGTCACAGACTTTAAAAAATGATGAAAGAATGAGAGACATATGAACTTCTCACCAGAGATTTAAATTTTTTGTCAGTAAGGAAAGTAAATTATTTCCACTATTGACATAGCTTAAGTTTTTCTGATGATATTTAGGTTTACCTCAAGTATTAACATGTTTTGAAGTGGGGGTTGGAGGGTGGCACATTCAAGTGGTCTGATTTGATAGACATTAGAAACATCCTTTAGCAACACAAATACTTCTATGTCTCCACCATGAAATAGGACTATATAAGGTAAGAGAATAAATTCAAGAGAATGATTATTTTAGTAAGTTTGGGTGTGGTTATAGTTGTATAGATATATCTTTCTGTGGAGAAGTTCTTTCCAATAAAAGTTTCTTTTGGGCACATGGAATACTACTCAGTGATGTCTTAATAAGTTGAGCTTATATTTTCCACAAAACAGTTTGACTTTCTAGGAAATGTGTCAAAGTGAAAGAAATGGTGAATTCATTGTAGTGCAGGAACTATGTTAATAACGACACTTAAGACCATCTTTCCATTTTGTGACTGTTTCCCCTGATACTTACTACAAGGATATGCTACTAGGTAGAAACAATTATAAAACTGTTAAGGGAGAAATGTCTAAAGCATGTCATATAATAATATTGAAATATGTTTTCTTTAGGTTGAATTATAAAGTCATGGTGGGAAACTCTGGAAAGATCAGTCGAGGAAAACACATCCTTGTCATCATAAGTGGTCAGCCTTCTCACTTGACACAAATTTGTGAACTGCATTTTTTGTTCCTTGTGCCATACATAGTATGAGAAAGATCACATTGAATAATACTTAGGCTAGTGATTGTTTATGTTTAGGACAGTTGGGCCTTTCTGGGAGATGCAGACCAGCTTCATGCTTGAATGGTAACCCTAGAGGTAGAAGGGAAAGATCTAGAAAAGTCATATTGGAAGTCCTCTGAAGATGTCTATGGCTTCATGGTACTTATGTCAGTTTTGAGTCACTTAAAATGAACCTCAGAATCACCACTCAAGACTGTGATCTGATCCAGGAGGTTGGGAGTGGCTTATTATTTACTGTAGATTCTGGTCAGATTTTAAAGAGACAGGGACAATAAGGTGAAGGACCAAGAGGAAATAGAACAAGAATCTCATAAAACAGGCCAAGCTCCTATTAAGTTCTGTTTGGATAAGAAAGTTGGAAGATGGTAGATATAAAACACAGAGAAAAAAGAGGAGTAGATATCTAGGTGTGACATGGTGGTGGTACAATCTAGGTGGACATTTGGTAGTACTGCAGAAATTATGCCCATTTTTGGCCACATTTTTGAAATAACCTTAAATCATTGAATGGGTGTTAGCTCAGTCATACTGAGACCTGCGGGAGACCTCAGTTTAAAAAGTACAAGGTGTGTATCAGGGGCACAGTCAAGATGGTGGCCTCGAAACAAGAGATTCCCCCCAAATACCACCTCAAATGCCTATAGAGTATAACACAAAACAAATTTTAGAGCTTCAGACTCCACAAAAATGATGGAATAACAAAGCTCCCAGCGAAGGCAGCCTGGCAGGCAGTTATCACAGTGCACTGGAAGCAGAGCCCAGCCCCATGAGTTTTCAGCCCCAAGGGTGTCCAGGAGAAGCCACAGCAATAGTGTTCAGGAGAGTAGATCATCATCAGCTGTGGTGATTTCCAGAATCATCAACACAGGACAAAGGGAAAAGGTCACTAGAACTCAGCTGAATTTGGGGGGTGATGGTCTGGCCAAACTGTCTCCAGAGCTAGAAGAAGTCTGGAGTGGAGGCCATGCAGCTGTCTTCACATGGCTGCTACAGAAGCTCCCTGCATGCAGATTGCAGTGGGGCAAGTGATCATTCAGAGGCTAAGTGCTCTTGCCTTGAGCAGCCTGGATCAGATCACAGTCTTGAGTGGTGATTCTGAGGTTCATTTTAAGTGACCCAAAGCTGATGGGGGCTGCAGAAATGGTGGTCTCCTAATAGCTCTGGCAGCTGTGAAAACCCCAGCAATTTGGGACAGAGTTCACCCCACTGGAAGCAGAATTCCACAGAGCTAAAGAATCAAATTATTGACTGGCAACATGAGCAGGAAAAGGAAGCAAAGTTAGAACAGCAACCAAACTTTGGGCACAGAAAGGATCAAAGCATGGAACGGGAAGAAGACAACAGTCAGAACTCCCACACCAAAAGCTTCCAAGAAACATGAAGACTGTCTACATCTTAAGAAGGATTTTGAAAACCAAATAAGAGAAGTGGATGAAAAATTTGAAAGAAAAATGAGAATGACGCAAGAAAATCATGAAAAGAGAGTCAACAACAAGACTGACGAAAATAACACCTTAAAAATAGATTAACTCAAATGGCAAAAGAGGCCCAAATGGGCAATGAGGAGAAGAATGCCTTGAAAAGTCAAATTTGCCATATGGAAAAAGAATCTCAAAAGCTTTCTGAAGAGAGTAATTCCTTCAGAATTAGAGTGGAGTAAATGGAAGCAAATGACTTTATGAGAAGACAAGATACTATTAAACAGATCCAAACAAATGAAAAAAATAGAAGGAAATGTGAAATATGTCCTTGAAAAAACCTCTGACCTGGAAAATAGATCCAGGAGAGACAATTTAAAAATTACTGGACTACCTGAAAGCCATGATCAAAAAAGGAACCTAGAAAGCATCCTTCAAGAAATTTACAAGGAAAATTGCCCTGATATTTGAAAAGCAGAGGGCAAAATAGAACTTAAAAGAATTCACCCAACACCTCTTGAAAAAGATACCAAAAAGAAAACTCCTAGGAATGTTATAGCCAGATTCTGGAGTTCTCAGATCAAGTAGAAAATATTAGAAGCTGGCAATAAGAAACAATTTGCGTACTGTGGAAACACAATTTGGATAACCCAGGATCTAGCAACTTCTTATACATTAATGGACCAAATCACCTTGAATATGATATTCTGGAGATCAATGGTTCTAGGATTAAAACCAAGAATCACCAATCCAGTAAAACTGAATAAAATGTTTCAGGGGAAAATATGGTCATTCAGTGAAGTGGAGGACTTTCAAACATTCTTGCTGGAAAAAAAAACAGAACTGAAAAGAAAATTCAACACTCAAGTACAAGAAGCATGAAAAGGTAAACATGGAAAAGAATTCATAAGGAGCTTATCAAAATTAAACTATTTACATGCCAACATGGAAAAATGATAATTGTAACTTATGAAACTTTTCTCAGTATGATGATAGGTGAAGGGAATATAAATATATATATATACACATATACATATACATTTACATATGTCTATATAGGAGGGTTTATATATGCATACGAACACATATCTGAGTATGTGTATATATGAGTACATAGAGGGAACAGGATCAATTGAATATTAAGGGATGATATTTTAAAAGGTGTAATTAAGAGGTGGGAGAAGAATAGAATGAGAGGAGACATTGAGAGACAGAATGGGGTTAATCATTGTGTATGGAAGAGACAAGGGATAATTGTTAGAACAGAGGAGAAGAACAAGAAGGCAAAAGGGAATGGGTCACCCTTACTCTCATTAAATTTGGCTTAAGGAAGAAATGACATACACTCCAAAGTGGGTATCTTGTCCTACATGAGAGTAGGGGGGATGTAGATGAGAGGGAGGAGGATGGAGGGGAGGGTAGAGTAGAGGGGGAGGGATATTAGAAGCAAACTCTTCAGTAAAGGTTCATGGACAAAGCAGAGAACAAAACAAGGTGGGGGGAGTAGGATAGGAGAGAGGGAAATATAGTCAGTGTTACACAATATGTTCATTCAGGAGATGGTCTGCATAACTACACATGTATGGCCTGTATTGCATTACCTGACTTTCCAGTGGGGGTGTGTGATAAAGGAATAATGTAAAGAATCCATAATTTAAAGTTCAAGAATCAAATGATAAATATATATATGTATATATATATATATATATATATATATATTATTATTATTTATATGCAACTGGGGAAATAAGATATATAGGCACCAGGATAGGGAGATCCATCTTACCCCACCAGAAAGTCAGAAGGGTGATGGGGGAGGATATAGGAGAGAGCAGATTGGGGGAGGGGGCATACAGTGTGATTGCTATTTTGGGATGGTGGGTAGGGGAAAGACAGGGAGAAAATTTGTAACTCAAAATCTTGTGGAAATCAATGATGTAAACCAAAAAATTAAAAAAATACAAAAAATATTCAAAGAGAAAAATAAAAAAATAAAATGGGAATAATAATGTTTGAAAAAAAATACAAGGTCTTCCACTGCATCTGGACAAACATTCAGTTGACCTGATCTTTATCTAGCCACTCGACCCAGATGGCTCCCAAGGTGAAAGTGAGGCTGCTTACTTTGCCCAGCCCTCCCCCATTTAAATCCCTTCACTTGCAAGTCATTGGCATCACGTTTCTCTTGTCATGGTCCTCTTCAAGAAAGAACAAACAACAATAACACACCCATCTATCCCTAATATACTCCTCTGATTTCAGCACAAATCTACGGGAAACTACAGAAAAGCAGACTGTGACACAATTAATCAATTAGCTAATTGTTTAATTACTTAATCAATTTGAGGGTATAGTATGGGGCAGCTAAGTGGTGCAGTGATTACTAATTGCCTTGAATTCAAATGACACTTACAAGCTGTATGACCCTAATTAAGTCATTGTTTGCCTCAGTTTCAGCATCTGTTAAATGAGTTGGAGAAGGAGATGGTAAATGACAAATCACTCTAATATCTCTACTAAGAAAGCTCCAAATGGAGTCATGAAGAGTTGGACACAACTGAAGAAGAGGAGAAAACCCTAACTATAGATTCCAGCCACCAGGGTGCACTGCATTCAGGTTACCATGACCTGGCATGGGCTGCCTTTCCCAGAGGCTCCAGCATGCCCATTCCTTATCAGATAGAATTAAGTATTTGCTTCTTTACTCTAGTGTCCTGCCACCCTCACCTTTCCAGGTCTCTTGCCGTGCTACTACACTGAAGTTATTTATAGTTTAGGTGGGCAATGTAGAGGAATACTGTAAAGACTACTAAAATCTCTCATCTCTATTTGCTTCAAGAAAACTATTTCTGTTGTTGCTAGGAAACATAGTGGTTAGATCTCTGGACTTAGAATTAGTAAGACCCAAATTTGAATACTTTGAAGTCTCAGATTCTTGCTAGCTGTGTAATGGGGAAATTCACAGCCTCTCTGAGCTTCAATTCATAATAATATCACTTACCTCACAAATACAGGAATCCAATGAGATAACATGTAAAGTTTTACAAACCTTCAAGTACCATACACACACACATACATATATATTTACATACATATATACACAAATATTATAAAGGTATTATCATGATCCTTCATAAAACAGACAATTGAATCTTGTTGGCCATGTGATTAATTAAAATGCCAAGAGAACTATAAAAGGGTAGTATCAATTAACTATAAAATGGTGGCAGCATAAAAAACAGAACAATGAAAATAAGGTCTCTGATTACAAAACTGCAAAAAAATTGCTTGGTCCAATGAAGTTCTCCTTTCCCACACTTATCCCAGATAGTAGGTGGCAAAGAATGAGTGAAATGCAGGTTTTGAATTCATGGAATCATAGATTGAGAGCTGGAAGTGTCCTTAAAGATCAACAATTCCCACACCCTCATTTTATAGATGAAGAAACTAAGACTAAGTATCAGTGTCTCACTGATGTTCATACAGCTAGAGTAAGCACATTAGGTAGGACAAGATTCAGGTCTTCCTGACTCCTGGTCAAGAACACTTTACACTGTGCTACATAATTACCTCTGAGCCCTTGAATAAAACAAGGAGAAAGCTCCTGATTTTGAATCTAGCTCCTGCTCAATCCAATTGCAATGAGTGGTTTCACAGAAATAGCTAATCCTACCCAGTTTTGCTCTGGTGTGCTCAGAATTCCCTCTTCCTTCTTCTGTCTCCAGTGATGTTGCTTCACTTTCTCTCTAGATCTCCATAGGGACTTGCCACAGCTCTCCATGGTCTGTGTTAGCTCCGCCTCATACCATGGGGGAAAAAAAGAATACTATTTCTTAACAGCCAATATGTGTGAGCCACTGTGCTAAGTACTTGAGAATATGATCTCATTTGAAACTCACAACCATTGTACTACTCCCCCCCCCCATTTTACAGTTGAGGAAAGTGAGGTAGACCAAGGTTAAATGACTCATCCAGGGGCACACAACTAGGAAGTATCTGAAACTGACTTTGAACTCAGGTCCAGTGCTTTTATCTAATGTATAACTAATCTGCCCAGCTTGAAAGGTTGTGAGGCCAGTTTGACCTCCATCCCCAATTCATACTTCCAATCATCTATGAAGTCTCTCTGGCCCTGGAAGGAAGAGCCTGGAATGTAGTAGAAACCTCTAATAGGGGAAAATAGTTCAATGCACAAAGCTAAAATGCCTGCCTACTAGCAAAATATTTTTTGCTTCATTTTGGTCTCAGCTTACACCTAATTGTTAACACCTAATCCTTCCCCTACCAGGACTGGTTGTAAAAGAATCAAAGATAAATTTTAAAAACTTAAAAACAAGGAGGTAGCACTTTAATATAAAAAGAGTGCTGGACCTGGACCCAGAACACTGGGGTTCGAATAGTAGTTGTGACACTTAACTGTGTGACTTCAGGCAAGCCACATTACCTCCCTGAGCCTCAGTTTCTTCCACTATAAAATGATGGGGGTTAGACTAGATGACCTTCCAGATCTTTTAGCTTTAAACGAATAATACTATCAAATATTAGCCTATTAAACAAAAAGAAAGAGGTTCAAGCTTAGATCATAAATTTAATAGCAGATGATGTAGAAAAATAAGAGGCAGAAGAAAGGGATAGGAGAAAAAAGAAGATGCATTCCACTTCTCTGTCTGGCTCCTTCCAGAACGAGGTCATCTCTTCTCAACTCACTACTATGCAGCTAGCTCAAGCCGTGATGGAGTCCATCTCCTTCAGCCTTCTTTCTTCTCTGATTGGACAACTGGGTGAGTACCAACTGCTCCCAATGCCTTCATTGGGCAGAAGTGGACTTTTTCAGTGCCTTCTACTTGCAACCTAAAACAATATGCTCCCATACAAGGTACCCCCTGGTGTCCTGTCCACTCTCCCAACCCCTTTGCTTTCCTGCCTTTTTGTGTATGTGTTGTCTCCCTCTTTAGATTGTATGCTCCTGGAGGGCAAGACTGTCTTTTCTTTTTATATATTATATCCCCAGCATTTAGCACAGTGCCTGGAACTTACTTCCTAAGCTCTTAGTAAATGTTTATTGAATTGGGTTGAATTGGAAAAGGAAGACAAAGATGATAGAGGAGGATTAGATACTTGGAAAAATTTAATTAAATTGAGAGAAAAAGAAAGGGAAAACAGTTATATCAATATTCTAGGACCTAGTTATTAAGTGAACTAGATAGAGTGCATTGAAGCTCCCTAAGCAATGGTTAATAGAAATTACTTTCGTTTAAAAATCTCATCTCTTCCCAAGAACTTGAAATATTTTCAGTTCAGATGTTCCTATTTGAAAATGTTGGTGCTTCTACAATATCTCATTTGGGAGTATAGACATGCCCTACACAATATTTGCTTATTGTACTTGATTCTTGAGTCATAGGATAGTAGGAGTCTTACCACCTGTTTCACAATTAATATTGTGTAAATACGTTGCACTCCTTTGGGAAGTTGCAAGAGCAATGTAGAATAAGGTGAATAGAAGTATAAAGCCCTCTATATTCTAGAATTGGCATGTAAATGCATTGAGTTCTTAGGATTGAAATAAGTTCTATTATTCAGCACTGCAAGTGTACTCTATTACCAAATTGGAAAAAAAAAAGACACCACCAAAGTATCTCTTTGTCAGTGCTTCCTTGTTTACCAAAAGTTCCTGGAAACATGAGAGTGCTATCTGGTTCCTTATCCAAATTTCACCCCCATGATCACAACCAACTACTGCTATCTTTTTTAATTGCAAGGTTGCCTAGAGACTTCCCCGACTGTATTCACAGGTCACTCCTGCCACTGTGCTTCTCTATAGGGAAACAGCTACGTGCCTCTATAGAATGGTAAAAACAAAAACTTCCAGGAAAAGAATGCTTTGTAAAATTCATGGACAGCTTTATAAAACTACCAAAATCATGATTGTACCACAAGATTTCCTATATTATACACATGCCCTAGGAGATACTACATGTGTGACCCAAGTGATTTACAACATCAACATTTTATTTTAAGGAAATGGTCTTCTTCACTCTCTCCTGTCATCATAGAGCATGTGTGACAAGAGGTGGTCAGCTTGGTTATTTTCAAATCAGTTGAAAAATGAAGCAACTGGCTCACCACAGGATAGCCTCAGGAAGGGGTTAATGGTCTTGATGCCCTTGACTTAACCTCAGAAGATTGAACTGAAAATGAACACTCTCAGAAAGATGCCTTTCGCAAATAGCAAAGGGACGTCATGATGCCACATTTCTAAGCAAAGGAACAGGAAAGAACCAGTATTATAATTCTATTGTATTCAGTGGAATGTGAAATGGAGTGATTCAAGTATGGCCACTGGATGGCGGACAGAATGTACATCCTGTAATAAAAAGGTGCTATCTGGGGGAGACATGGTAGTAGCTGTGTTTATACAATGAGAAACACCAGATCTGAAAATAGCATATTTTGATCAATCTTTAGTTCAATAAACAGTTTATCACAAAATCAAATGCTTTAATATTTCAAGAATCCATGAATGTAGGGCACTCCCTCCCCCAAATGAGATCACAACACCGGCACTGATTTAGCAAATGTTCTTCCAGCGTTGCAATGGAAACAATAAATTTGAAAACCTGCAGCCAGTCTGATGGTGGATCTCTCTTTGCTTATGTGGGCGAATGTTGGATGAAAGACACATGATCTACTCTAAAGGCATTCACAGAGTATGGGCCAGGTGTCTTGGCACTTTCTGAGGTGACCCTTCTATCTGAAAGTGAAAAGGCTACTCAGGATATGAGTGTGCTGGTAAACGTTTAACAACTAACTTTCAAAAAAATCTACCCAGGATATACTAGTCTAATCTGTACTATTAACATTTTCTCCATCACATTTTTAAGTCTAAACAATAAACCAAACATTAATTAGAGATCTGATTTGTAGTACAGTATAAGTTCTCTCTCCAAACAGTAATAATCTGCTTTGGAGGAAGTAATTAAGTGCTGACTCCAACTACCACTTCCTCCCAGACAAATAATTATGAAAGTTAAATATACCTTAAGGCCATAAATACTTGACCATCTCCTACTTCGTTTGACCCTGAATCAGCTGGCTCACTTGTTTCACCTGAAAGGTGCTGTAAAAGGTTAACTTCTATGTAACCCACCCTGCCTGTTTTCCAAAGGGTCTTGACAGTATAGCCTTGAAAACTCTTACTGAAAAGAAGAAACATGAGCTTTAGGCAGTGGGTGCCCAGAGGCATATGACAGTCAAAGTATTTACATGTTTGGTATTATTTACTTAACACCAGCATTATATCCACCTGAACATATAGTTAGACAAAGCTGTACAATTTCAGTTCTAGGGTCTTAGGATCTCAGAAAGAGAAAACACAGTGCCAGGATCTGTGGGTGGAGATGAGCTGAGAAGGTGATTTATCTCAATTATGTTTCTGATTTGGTTTCTCCATCCTCGGTTTCCTTTGGGGATAAGCTTCAAAGAAAGGGCAGGTATCCAGTTTAAGCTTTCTCTTCAGCATAAAACAGCTGACCAAAAAGCCTGCCTGCTGGTAAGAGAGGGAGAGGGAAGAATTCTTTATTTTATTTTTGCAGTTGTCTTGTTTAGCCAGGGAATAAAACATGTTTTCTACTCCTTTGTAAAGGGCTGAAACAAGAGACCTGGTGAAATGTATCACATGACCTGCTTATTCAATATTAAAGGCAGGGGCTTTGGGATGGTTGAGCTCCAGTCCCACTGTTGAAGAATGGCAGGGCTTCTGTGTGTGAGAGGGATGTAGGAAAGGAGGCTGAGAGTCAGAAGACCTAGGTTTGAGCTTAACTTCTGCCTAGATAGCATTGGGTGAATCTTTTAACCTGAGTTTCTGGTTTTACATCTAGGAAAATAAAGCAATTCTGTTGGCCCTGTCAACCTTACAAGGGCTGTTATCATAATATAAGGGAATAACACATATCTAGAATATTGTAGCTATAAAGAAAAATAGAAATGCAAGCTATGTCACTTTTCAGTGGCTTGTTTTCTGTTGGTCCCTATTTGGTGAAGATGTCCATGGTGCCTAATTGCCCTTGGAGCTGGGTACTTGGAATCTGTCTCTTAGGAGGTTGCCCCATTTCAAAATGGGGAAAAATGAAAATTTAGACTTTAAGCAATATAACTTTACCCATGAAATATCCACCTTGACCTAAAACAGGGGTTCTTAATCTGGGGTCCATAGGGAGATTTTAAGAACCCTATAACTTGGATGAAGAAAAAAATCAGACGTTTATTTTCAATTACTTCTAACTTGATTTTAGTATTTCCTTCAATTATTAACATAGATAATAAACATTATTCTGAGTTGAGGACTATGTGGAGAATTCACCAGACTGCCAACAGTTCTTTCTCTCTCCCATTCATTCTTTCTTTCTTTCTCTCTCTTTCTCTCTCTGTCTCTGTCTTTCTGTTTCTTTCTGTCTCTCTCTCACACACACACGTACATGTGCACACACACATAGACACACATACAGCAGTAAGGGAGGTGGGAAGGGGAAGTCCACAGAAGTATACTTATTGTAAAGAAAAATTTATTTTTTGATTCTGGATCTCCCTATCTCACCCAAGATGGAAATACAATGGCTACTAACTGCCCAACCCCACTACTAATCAGCAAGGTAACCTTGATCCAAGCTTTTAAAACCTGGGATGGTTCACTCCTGCTTAGGTACCTTGGTTCCTCAGAATTCTTGGTATTCACCACGTGGGAGACAGACAGACAGATAGATAGATAGATAGATAGATAGATAGATAAATGTATACATACATACATGTGTGCATATATGTGTGTGCATATATAAATCTGTACACACAAATATACATTTTTGGGGAGATAGTTGAGGTTAAATGGCTTGCCCAGTGTCACACAGCTAAAAAGTGCATGAATCTGGATTTGAACTCAAGTCCTTCTGACTACAGATCCAGTGTCTATCCTCTGCACTAACTAGCTGACTGCATATCGGTTTTAGACATAGTACATACACCTAACTGGCTTTAGTCCTAGTTCAGAACTTCATAATTCAAGTGATGCACCAGTCTCAGTATCTCCTACTAGAAGGACTTGCAAATGTGTGCCACTACACACTGAACATCAAGGGAAATACTTCTTAACAGAGACTCCTAATGCCTGAAGTTATTCATATATTCAGGAATTCAAGTAGATTCTTGTTGGGGGTCTGACCCAGAATATTCATCTATAGGTATGGAATGGACAAGAAGTGTTTTTTTGAAGTTCCCTGTAATTTTGAGATTCTATGATAATGAGTCAATATTAAGAAGTCAGATGCAAAGAGATCAGTCCAAGCTAGAGTGCACACAAACAGAACAGTTAGAGCAAACAGGCAAGTCAAGTCTCCAGTGATCTGTAAGATCAAAGCAGATGGTCAGAAACCAAGAAGTTTGGGGAAAAATGGGAAGGGAAAGATCAAGACATGGAGAGTGACAGATTGGGAATCAGGGAGAAATCAAGTTCCCCAGTGTCTACCTCATTCCCAGAGGCACTATTACCTTTCCAGATCAGTTCCTGAAAAGGTCTAGCATGAAAACTTGAAGGGAAAGGCAAGGGGGGACACATTGATAGGTGAAGAGTGTAGAGGCAGAAGGTGCCAGAAGCCAGTCTTGACAAGAACAAGAAGCTAATTTTCCATTTCTTGATCCTTTAGACTACAATCCCAGCCCCTCCTTCTTTCTACACCATAGTAAATCTTTTTATCAGCGTTTTCCTGCATCATTCAAATATTTACCTCAGCTCTTCACTGTCAGTATAGACTGTCAGTGTAATCTTAACAGCTCACATTTCTACTGTGTATCATGATATGATTACAATAGCTCTGTGAAGTAAGGAGTACAGGCTATTTTCTTGAGGGCAGGGAGCATCCAAACATTCAATTTCATTGAAATAAGAAACTCCCAGTAGGGAAGATCCCTCTACTACAGGTCAGCAACTGTTCTACAAATCATGGTGTTAGAAAACCACTTTTGTCTTGGGGCACTGAGAGATTAAGGCACTTGCACAGGACAGGTTGTACAAGATCTATCCGAAGTTGTCCTCTTCTCTCTAACTCGCAGACCCTAGCTTACTCATACTTCACAGCAAAACAGGACAGGCATTATTCTCTTAGAATTTATAGATAAGGAAATGGAGGCTTAGCAAACCAGGGCTTACTGAAACAGAGAAAGAACTGGGTTTGGGATCAGAGGACCTGTTTTCAAAACTGAGTGCAGCAATTTTCCATCTGTATGAACTTGAACAAAGTCAATCCACCTGGACGAAATGCTATATATTTTTTAAAATCACCCTTCCAGCTCTAAATCTATGATCCAATGGTAAAGTGGTGAGCCACTCAGCCACAAGTAATATAAAGTATCAGAGCTACAAAGTTCTGTGTCAGCTATAAAGTGTTGGAGTCAGGATTCAAAATGAACGATTTCCAAATTCAGGGTTCTTTTTATTCTACTAAAGTTGCCACTCTAGTCTACCAACTTCCTTAGCAACTACATTACAAAAAAGAATGTTTTTAAAAATATATATGTTATACATATATAATGATTAGTATATCATTTCTCTTCTCAATGAATAGAGGAAGAGAAGAAAGGAGAGAGTTTAGAACTGAAAATAAAAGTTTAAATATATATATATATATATACATATATATGTGTGTGTCTGTGTGTGTAATGTCTAAATATAATAGAAATAAAAAAGTTAAAAATATATACATATATATATTTAATTGATATTTATATGTCCAAATTCAGTATGTATCCCAAATATGTGCATTTATACATATACACATAGTATACATGTACATATACATGATATACATCATACATATACATTGTATGTATGAATGTATGAATATCAAAGGGAAGTCTTGACTCTGGAGTGAGTTTTGGCTCTGACACAACCTCTCTAGATGTTACTTTCCTTATTAGCTCTTCACTCACAGCCCCATTCACCACTCTCATTTTTTCCACCTCCTCCCAGCAACCTTTGCACCCTGGAGATACCTCTGTCCTGAACCCCTCTAATCGAGTTGGTGAATTGCTATTTCATGAGCTGTCCAAGTCAAGCATATTCATTTCATTCCTGTCTCCATTTGTCACGCTTTTGATTTCCCTTTCTCCTAGCCAATAACCTTGAATGTGGAGATCAGTTTGACCCCTTCTGTCTTTCCAGCTCTTCTCTGCGTGTTGTCTTCCACAATTAAAATGTAATCCCCTTGAGGGCAAAGGCCGTTTATTTTTTTTTGTTTGTTTGTATTTGAATTCCCAGTATCTGGTATATAGTAAGAAATTAATAGATGTTATATCATCTATTTATAGATCGATCTATCTAAAATGAAGTGCCTTTTCATATCTATGGCTATGATTCAAAAATCTTATGTATTATATGAGGCTTAGTAATATGATTGTTTAAGCAAATAGTAGATGCAGTTAGACTTAAGATAGTAGTAGTACATAGTTTGGTAGACTGAACATATATAACAGTCTCACTACAATTTAAATCCTTCCAAACCAACCCTGTTAAAAATACAGTCTCCTTAAACACAGATAATTTCAAAGCTCTGATTTCAAGCAATATTAAAGACAACACAATTCTAGCATGCCACAAGTATTTGCGCAGCCCCTTTTAGTGTTTCATGTACTTGGCTCTGACATCAATTGTGCCTTTATGCATCTGACAATCTCCTCTCCTCACTTACTTACACTGGGTGTCATGGAACATTCTGAAATCTTTTCCTAAATGAGATTCTTTTTTCTCTTGTATTTGCCCCTGATTGTCCAGTGTCCTTACAATCATTCTTTGATTTTGAAAACTCCTTACTTGGGTCAATTGGCTTATATCATCATAGAAGTATTGTCTTCAACCAGTGACTTACTTCCCTTTCAGGAACTGCCTAGAATCTACTCTTCAAAGCTTTACAGGTTGACTGATCCCAATTCCTTTTACATATACCACATGGTATCTTTTAATAAATGTAAAATCTGTTAAAAAATAGATTGAGGAAGTATAAGGTGTACAATTTCTATATCATCCTTTTAAAAGAGGACTTCAAAATGCAATAGGTAGATAAGCTATGTGTTGTAGAGAAAATAGTGCTGAAATTGGATCTCCAGGTAGCTGGTTGAGAAAAGCACTTTGTAGACCTTCATTTGCTATAAATGAGTTATTATTACTTTGTGAACTTTTGCATGCTAAAATTTTGGAGATTTCAGTGATACCTTATACATTGCAAATCTCCTTTCCCTCATCTGGATAGTAGCAACGGGTGATTGGACTACAAAAACATGACACTGTATCAGGGCAACAGTTAAATATGTCCTGGGAATATTTGCTTTTAGAATCTAGCTATGAATAAGCAGAATGGCAAGTGATTTGAAATCCCCATAAACAAAGGAGGTTTCTTCAAGCTTTCTTGAAAGACTCATTGCCACTGATCATTTTTTTTTCCTGCCACTGATAAATCTTGAAAATATCAGTTCTTGTTTTATGAGTAACTTGGCTTTCAGGAATAACAAAACCTCTAGGATTGTATGAAGTATGTTTTGGACAGCATGGCATAATGTTAAGAACACTGGACTAAGACCCTAGTTAGAAGTCCTGGATTCTAATCTTGGTTCTACCTCTGATTCACTGGGTGATCACTTTGGTCCAAGATGATCAGGCTTTTCCCTCTATTTACATATACAACAAGTTAGAGAGGTAGAAATGTTGCGTTGAAATCGTTTATGGCCAGTTTTTCTGGGCTATTAGATGGTTTTCACTATTTAAAGACTATGTCTATAATGGGTGTTATATAATGTGTGTATATATGTGCATGTATACATATGTGTAAATGTAAATAGATATGTAGAAATTGTATCTGTATATCTAAATATAGTATGTATTTATATATGTTATATATATCTGCATATAGGTATATGATACACACATATATAGTAAAGAGATCTTCATACTTATCCATGTATATATGCACACACACATTTTACACATACACACATGTGTACATACATATACACATGCATGCATACACACATTCAGATATGTGCATGAATGTAAGCACATGCAGGTTTATCTCTAAATGTGTGTGCATATGCATACACACATATGTGTGTGCATGTGTTATTGCATATAAGTGTATGTGCACACATTTACTGTATGCTCATGCACACATGCATGCATATACATTCATGTATGCATATATGTATATGCTACAGGTATATGACCATAAGGGCTATTTACCTGAATGGTAATGGAATTTGGAGATGCCCCTGAATTGACTTGGCTTTTGGGTTGAGTGTTAAGATCCAGAGCTTGTGGGATGGACTTGTTGACATGAAGAGAGGGGGCTGACCTGGGAGGAGCCATGAATGGAAAGGAAGGCTCAAGCCCAGAGAAGACCAGAAGAAGAAGAACTTTTCAGAAGAGCAGTATCCAGTGTCATGGAACCTGAGTTGCTGGGAGAGACTGCTAAGAGCCCATTGGAGCTGTCCAGGACTTTTGAGGACTGCCACCTGGAGCTGCTGAGAACTAAGGAGGCATGGCTGTGATACCGGTATTTTGTCTATCTGCTTTAATGTTGTTTTTCCAGATTCACCTGATGGTGGACAGTGCTGCTGTTGTAGAGGTCCTGGAACCTGGCTGTTGGTTTAGAAGCCCTGAAGAAGGGTTTTCTTGTTGTATGTTCACAGAAATCCAGGAAGGGGGCCTTGCTAATACTTTCAGGAATTCTGTTACTGTTCTACAGGCAGAGTATGACCTGATGAGGACACTGGCTATGGCTTTGTTGAGCCTTCTCTACCTAGGAACTGAGACTGCTGAAGGCTTGCCTCCTGTGAAGATGAAAGAAGGGCGTTTCCTTGGCCTTTCTATGCTGAGATGTTATCTTGACCTTGTTATGGTTTAAGGGTGGATGGCTTTTTGTGCTCTCCTTCTCCCTTTTGAGAAAGTGCTTAGAGTTAATGGATAGTATTGTAATTACTTTGAGTCCAGGGGTAGGAAACCTTTGGCCTTTTTGGGCTCTGTGATGAGACCAAATGAATGTACTTTGTTTATGATTGGAAACTGATCTCCATTTGAGAAGAAGACTTTAACTGTCTAAAAGAATGTACTGCTTAGGGGTGGAGTAGTCTGATCTCCATTTGAGAAGAAGACTTTGACTGACTAAATGAATGCACCATCTAGGGGTAAGTACCTGGATGGAATTAAGAACTTACTTGTGAAACAAATGAGTTATACTGTATTTTGACTTTCCCTGTTCTGTGAATGTTTGCTGAATAAATGGAATCTGCTATGCTACTAATCCGAGCCTTGGAAGCTGCCTTTGCTTGGCATTACATTACTCTAGATTGAATTATCTAGATAGTTGCCTTTGTATGTGCAAATTTAGCTAAAAAAATAATCCCTGATTTGTGATTAAATCCAGTGTGTGATTCAAAACCTATTTATACCTCATTTCCCATTCAGTATCCCTATCCTCATTCACAACTTGGCCTTTCAAATCAATTCAAATTTGACTAATTAGTATATTTTTATATTTCTTTTGATTTTCTCCTTTGAGGGTAATTTTCCACAGGATCACAGAAGAAAGAGGAGATGACCTTTCAAAGGTCTTGTCCTTATCACATTCCTTGGATAGAAACCTTCTGTGGTATAAAATGCCATTTGTTTCTCAAATTAACCCCCTCTCCCCACTCACAAACACATGTATAAATACAGACACTGCTTCTGATATGCAAATGAACACTGGGGATGCTTTGACCTATTTGAGAAGGGGAAAAAGAGGAGTGTAGCATTAGGAAGTTGGTGCTAAAATGGGCAAATAATGAAATTATTTTCAAATTGGTTTTTTTAAAATTTTAATTTATTTTCTTGATTATATCATTCATTTCCACAAGGTTTTGAGTTGCAGATTTTCTCCCCTTCTTTCCCCCACCCCCAAGCCCAAAACAGTGATCCCACCACAAAGCCCCTCCCACAATCTGCTCTCTTCTACGTCCACCTCCAATGCCCCTCTAACTTTCTTGTAGGGCAAGGAGGGTCTCCCTACCCCAGTCACTTCAGGTCTCAATTCCCAGTTGCATGCAGTTAATAATAATAATAATAATAATAATAATAATAATAATAATAATATATATATGTTTGTTTATTTAACATTTGATTGTGTAGCTTTAA
>CM053595.1:22431009-22452060 GCA_028646575.1 Pseudocheirus occidentalis | reverse complement strand
CAAAAAAGGATTCTAGAGTTTTATTGCTGTTCTTACTCTGCTTCCTTTTTCTCATGTTGCCCAGCCTATCAATTGCTTGGTTTTTTAGCTCTGTGGAACTCTGCTTCCTGGAGGGGGAAAGCTCTGTCCCAAATCCCTGGGGCCTTCGCAGCTGCCGGAGCTATTAGTGGAGTGCTCCAGCTTCCCCTAGCTTTGGCTCACTGAAAGCGCCCCTGAGGACCACCACTCAAGACCACGATCCAGATCCAGGCCACTCAACCCAGAAGCCCTTGACCCTGATCGATCGCCTCAGTCCCCCTGCTATCTGCAGGCCAGGGGCTCTGAAGCAGCCCGGTAGAGGCTGCTGCTGCTTTCAGCCATTCCTGCTGCCACAGCCAGCCTCTCGCTGCTTCCTTGCCCTGGGAGCAGTTTGGCCAGACCACTCTTCTCCCCCAAATTTAGCAAAATCCACTGACCTTTCTCTTTGCCTTCTTTCCTATGGCCTGATAAATGTGGGAACTATGCCTCCAGTACTGCCAATCTGCTCTCCTATAGATTTGGCTGGGTCTGACTGCCCTGGGGCCTGGCCAGGCCGGGGCTTTAGGCTGGGCCAGCCGCGGCTCCCAGATTGCTGCGATGAGTCCCACCTGCTGAGCTACCTGCAGCAACAGTTGCATTTTCTGCATTTTGGAGACTCTTGGATCTCTAAAATCTGTATAGAGTCATATTCTATGGATGTTTATGGTGGCTGTGTGGGAGCTACCAAACTTTACTGCTTCTACGCCACCATCTTGGCTCCGCCCTCCCACATTGGGGTTTTAACTTCATCTTAATATCTTTTCACTCTAATTTGACTTCCTCCTGAAGCAAAAAGGCCTTTCTTTCTCAGGTTGTAAGCTTGAAATGATTATATGAGTAACTCAAAGATAAGAAAGAAGACATAGCTTGGTGGGACCTCAGCTGCCACGGTCCAGACAGTGAGCATGTTATGCATGCAGAGGCACAAAGGAACATGGCTTGGATGTGCCATGTGTCTTCCATGTTGTTATTTTCAGAGTCACTGATCTCTTGAAAATCACCACCTTTCCTTTGATTTAAACCAATGTGGAGAACCTGCAGTCTTGTGGTTAGATGTAGCCCTTTACATTCTCAAGTGTAGTCCTTTGACTGAATTCAAAATTCACAGAACAAATTTCCTTAATAAAAGTATTTGTTCTGTAAAACTTAGACTGAGTCTAAAAGCTGCACATGAGGACCTAGAAGGCCACATGTGGCCTCGAGGCTGCAAGTTCCCCACTCTTAATGTAAACTATCATGAGGTAGCTATGTAGTCCAGTGGGTTGAGCTCGAAGTCTGAAGTCAGGAAGACCCATCTACCTGAGTTCAACTTGACCATAGACACTTAGTAGCTTTGTGACCCTGGGAAAGCAACTGAACTCAGTCACAGTCACCTCATCTGTAAAATGAGAAGGAAATGGCCAACCACTCCAATATCTCTGCCAAGAAAACCCCGAATAGGGCCATAAAGGGTCAGTAAAAACTAAAACAATTGAATGGTAAATATCATGATTCTATTACCCACAAAAATCTCTTAAAGGCTTCTTAAACACTCTTTTTGTTCTTACAGAAAAATGTAATCTTGTCTTTATGATCTGGATATTCCAGGCCTACTTTTTCTTCTCCTAAATTATTTGGATAATTGCAAAAGGTCTCCCCCTCACTTTTCTCAGTGTAGACATAATTATGACCCCTTTTCACACAGTTCCATAAGCATATGAATTGGGGCAAAACTTGCAAGACAGCTTATTTCTATGAATATCTACCTCCTGCTTCTTGCAAGTTCAAATAAAGCAATTTCTTTTCTTGAGATATTGCTACTACTTTACCACAGATGCATTTCTTATTCCAGATGAACATTAGATCATAAGCTCCTTGAGGGCAGGGACTATCTTTTGTCTTTTTTTAATCACAGAATTTAGTACAGTGCCAGAAAGATAGTGTTTAATAATATAAGTGTGTGTATGTGTATATATGTATGTATATATGTGTGTGTTTATGTGTATAAATATATATACATACACACACACATACAGAGAGAGAGTTTCTTACTTAGTTGATAAACTACATAAAACATAAGATGAAAAGGGCAGGGAAGAGATGGGAAAAATATATACCTTGTCCAAAAGAGGGGATGTAGGTTTCACTGAAGAGAATTCTCTTGAGGAAGGAAAATGTTTGCTGTGTGTCCCAGGTAGAAGAAAGGGAATTCGTGTCAGGCTTATTTAAGAAGGATTTTGCACTTAGGAAGGGTGCTTTCTCTAAGACAGTCTTGCTAATCCATGTGGTCATCATTCCATTGCTGAAAAAGGAATATGTTCATTCATGGAAACAGGTGCCACTCAGAATGAGGGTGGGAACAATATACAACATAAAACAAGAAATAAGGTGACATGGCTTTGTGATAAGACATTAAACTCTTGGGAAGTCAGGGGATGGTGTTGGGGTATAAGATTTGAAACACAAAGTAACTTCTGTCATATGTTCTTACTTCTGTCAAACATTGCTTCTTTCACGAGTTGATATTTCTAAAGGATGCATAGCAAATAAGAGAGAATGAGTCAAAATCTACAAAGACAATAAGGAAAATCAGAGACATGAGGGAGCTTAGGACTGTTATTGCAGATGTTTCAATTGTATAAGAGACACAAAGAGAATGGAGAAAGAACCAGTCAGGATAGAGTTCATGTGTCAGAAGCAAAATTCAGAATATACTGATAAGAAAGAGAAATAAGGAGGAAGACAAAGCAGAAAAGAAAAGCATGGCACAATGATGCAGTAAAATAGAATTTCTTTATAAACAACAGAGTTTGCAGGGAGTTTGGGAAATCATTTCAAGTGGGAAAAAGGGGACAAAAATAGGGAAAATAAAGATTGAATAAAAATAAGAATATGAACTGAAATTTTTATTACTTTGGTGCAGATAACTTCTAGATAAAGAAACTACCTTTACTGGGAAGTGTGAAATTGGGAAATAAATTTTACAACCAGTGTCCCTGATAAAGGCCTCATTTCTAAAATATACAGGGAATTAAGTAAAATCTACAAGAATACAAGTCATTCCCCAGTTGATAAATGGGGAAAGGATACGAACAGGCAATTTTCAGAAGTAGAAATTAAAGCATATGAATTTTGTCTTTTTTTAATCACAGAATTTAGTACAGTGCCAGAAAGATAGTGTTTAATAATATAAGTGGTTAGGGGGAAGCTTACTTATGGGGAGGCTTGCTTGCAGGAAGGCTTTTACATCTTTTGGTACTAAGTCAATTAGGCACTGGGTTATGATGCCTTCTGGCACTGCGCCTATTAAGTAGTCAAAACTATACATATTCTGAGAGGTTGGTATTTTGCTTTGGGGATCACTCATGGAAAGAATGTTTCTGTGTTATTTGTCCAGACAAGACTCTGGGTAGCTGTTGCTAAGTCCCCTTCCCCCTCCCACCCCCCAACCTGGCTTTTGTGAACTCATATGTTAGTACTTCCTGTTCTAGTGATTATACATCTATCCAGCTGTCTAAACAGACAGTTGGAGCCCTGTCTATTGGATTCTTTCTTGGATACTAACTTCTCTCTACTTATATGTCTTTCTCATTGTTTAATTTAAGTAAGATTATTAACCCCTTTAAATATGTTTATCCTTTAGAAAAGTACATCAAGAAACTGTGTCAGTAGCTCTTCTGTGTGCTGATGTTATTGGTCTTACACCTCCACAACAGCTGCAAGTATCATTAACAATACAACAGTGCAATGAATAGAGCTTGGAGTCAAGAAGGCTCATCTTCCTGAGTTCAAACATAGCCTCAATTACTAGCTGAGTGACCCTGAGCAAGTCACTTAACCTTCTTTATCTCAGTTTCTTCATACATAAAATGAGCTGCTGAAAGAAATGACAAACTATTCCAGTATCTTTGCCAAGAACACCATAAAAAATGGGGTCACAAAGAGTCAGACATAACTGAAATTGAATGAGTGAACAACCACCTGGAAAAGACAGAGAGGAAAATGTAGCTGTCTTCAAGTATTTGAAGGGCTATGATTTGGAAGAAGGATTTGAATTTTTCATCCAGTATTATCTCTCCTTACTTCCTTCTCTTAAAATCCCTGGTTACTTTCAAGATTTAGCTCAACCATTTTTTTTTCTATAGGAAGCTTTTCTTGATCTCTCCAGTTACTAATATATTTCTATCCAAGGTTTTGTTGTGTCAGCTTTCTGTGTCTATTGTATATACTTGTACTGTATATGTACGTTTTCTTTCCTGTCTGAATGTAAGTCCCTTGCAGGAAGGGATTGTTTTCCTTTTGTCTTTGTGTCCTGAGAACTTATCACAGTGCCTGGAACACAGAAGGCACTTACTAAATCTTTGTCAATTGCTTTATTTCCTGATAATTAGATCTGTTCAAAAGTGTAATGACTAGCCACAGAGGTAGTGAATTGCCCATTGTGAAAGATATCTAAATGGAGGTTCAATGACATTTTCTAAGCCAATAAAAGTCTATGAAGGGGTTTTTCTTTTAATTGATGAAAAAAATAACCTAAAGTCATCAGCAAGCATTATTTGTAATGGGGATAATCTAGAAGCCTCTCCAAGAAGATGAGATATGAAAGGATGCCAACTGTCACCAAAATTATTTAATATTTTATTGGAAATCTTAGCAATTGCAAAAAAATAATTAGAAGGAATCAGAATAGGGAATGGAGTAATAAAACTATCACTCAGACAATATGATGATATACCTGGAAAATCCCAAGGATTCAACTAAAAAGTTATTTGAAGCAATAATTTGAGCAAAATATCAGGACATGAAATAAATCCACATAATCACCAGCATTCTTATATATCACAAACAAAACCATGCAAGAAGAGATAGTAAAAGACATCCCATTCAAAATAACTCTAGACAGGATAAAATACCTGGGAGTACAAAAAGCAAAAGACACTCAGGAAGTATATGAACAAAAGCATAAAACATACAAATAAAACCAGATTTAAATAATTGAAGAAATGTTAATTGTTCATGGGTAGGCAGGGTCAGTATAATAAAAATTCCAACTTTACCTAATCTAATTTATAAATTCAATACCATCCCAATTAAATTACCAAAATAAATACTTTAATGAAATAGAAAAAAATAACAAAATTAATTTGGATGAACAAAATGTTAAGAATTTCAAAGGAACTAATGAAAACAAAAAGGAAGAAGGTTTAGTAGTACCATATCTTAAACTTAAGGCTTTAATTATCAAAACTGTTTGGTACTGGCTAAGAAACAGAAAGGTAGATCAGTGAAACAGAGTAGACCTATAAATTTTAGCATCAATCAAAGATAGTAACCACATATTTAGTTTAAAGACACGTTTTTTTATATATTTATATATATACATATACACATACACACACATGCATTTATATTCCCTACATCTATACTCATAATGAGAAAAGTTTCATAAGTTACAATGATTGTTTTTCCCTGATGGCATGTAAATAGTTCAACTTTGATAAGTTCTTTATTAATTCTTTTCCATGTTTACCTTCTCGTGCTTCTTGTATTTTAGTGTCAAATTTTCTTTTCAGTTCTGGTTTTTTCAGCAAGAATGTTTGAAAGAACTCCACCTCACTGAATGACCATTTTCCCCCCTGGTACATTATAGTCAAATTTGCTGGGTAGGTGATTCTTGGTTTTAATACTAGCTCCTTTGATCTCTGGAATATCATATTCCAGGCCCTTCAATTCCATAATGTAGAAGCTGCTAGATCCTGAGTTATCCTAATTCTGTTTCCACAGTATTCAAATTGTTTCTTCTTGACAGCTTGTAATATTTTCTCCTTGATCTGGGGACTCGGGAACCTGGCTATAACATTCCCAGGAGTTTTTTTTTAGGATCTTTTTCAAGAGGTGATTGGTAAATTCTTTCAAGTTCTTTTTTGCACTCTGATTCTAAAATATCAGAGCAATGTTCCTTGAGAATTTCTTGAAGGATACTTTCTAGGTTCTTTTTTGTTATCATGGCCTTTAGGTTGTCCAATAATTTTTAAATTGTCTCTCCGGGATCTATTTTCCCAGTCAGTGGTTTTTTCAAGGAGATATTTCACATTGCCTTCTATTTTTTTCATTTGTTTCAATCCATTTAATAGTATCTTGATTTCTCATAAAGTCATTTACTTGCATTTGTTCCACTCTAATTCTGAAGGAATTATTCTCTTCAGAGAGCTTTTGAGATTCTTTTTCCATTTGGCAAATTTGGAGTCATATTTTGTGGGTATTTGAGGTGACTATGTGGGAGCTGCGAAATTCATTTTCATGTAAAAAATGTTATAACACCTGAAAAGCAATCTGATAGAAATTGAACAGAGACAAATATCTTACACTATTTGCCATGATAAGATCACATGGTTATATGACCTAAGTATAAAGTGAGATTCTACAAAAAAAAATAATTGAAGAACATTGAATATATTACATATCAGGCTTATGGATACCTGAACAATTTATAAATAAATAAGAGAGAGAAGGCAGTGTGAGATGTAAAATGGATAATTCCAATTACAATAATTTTTTAAAAAGTTTTTGTAGAAATAAAACAAATGTAGCCAAGATCAGAAGGAAATCATAACATTAGGGGAAAATATTGACAAATTTTCAGATAAAGGTCTCATATCTCAAATACACATAAAGAACTTTCTCTAATCTATAAGAATGTGAATCATTCCCCAATTGATAAATGGTCAAATGATGTGAACAGGCAATTTTCCAACAAAAAAATCTAAACAATTTATAGTCATATGAAAAACTTCTCTAAATCATTATTGATCAGAGAAATGGAAATTAAAACAAGCTTGATACATCAGTTTATATGTATCAGACTGGCTAAAATGGTTGAAGGGGAAAGCAACAAATGTTGAAGGGGATGTAGAAAAATTGAGACACTAATTCATTTTTGGTAAAAATGTAAATTTATCCAATTATTTTGGGGGGCAATCTGGAATCATGCTTTGGGCATAATTGTCATTAAGTGTTATTAAACTGCTTATATCCTTTGACCCAGAAAAACCATTACTAGGTCTGTTTTCCAAGATGATTAGGAAAAAAGGAAAGAACCTATATGTGCTAAAGTATTTATAGTAGCTCTCTTTGTGTTGGCAAAGAATTATAAATTGTGAGGATGCCCATCAATTGGGGAATGACTGAATAAGTTGTGGTATATGATTGTGATAGAATACTGCTGTGGTATAAGAAATGATCTTGATGATTTTAGAAAAACATAGATAGGCTTGCACAAACTTACAAAGAGCAAAATGAGCAGAACCAAGAGAATGTTGTATACACTAACAACAATATTGTTATAAGAACAACATCAAGTGACTATTTCAGTTTGACCATTATAAATACCCAAATTAATGACAGAGGACATCAGAAGGTGCTACCAGCATCAAGAAAAAGGACTGATGAACAGAACTATGAATAGAATGGTTTTACAAACACACACACACAAACACACATGCACACACAATCACACACATTTGTGTCTACTGGTAGCTATTTCTGCGGTGGGGGAAAAGGAAGAAAAAAGAAAGCTTCATGATAACATTATTATATATTTTAAACGAATAACAAGTTGTGCATAATAGATTTACATTTTCATGTACAATCATCTTTTTTCTATTTTACTATGTTATGGAAAAACTTGTTTTATTTCTTAAGTTCAGTACACAATAAATAAAATTGTCAGAAGTCTATAAATATGTTATTATTACTAGATTGGAAGTCAGGTGACATCGTGTTGCTGGATCCATATCTGATACCTTTCCAGCTTGCCTGACAAAACTAAACTGGTTCTCCAGAGTCTTTAAAAATTTAGGCATTCAGCATAGTGCCAGTAGTCACTGCTATGATTCTTTTTATGGGCATTTAATTGAAATGGTCCTTCCTCCTAACCAGTGGTACAAGTTTAACCTGTATCTATGCAGCACAAGCTTGATATACACTAGCTGAACTCCCACTCACTCTGGCAAGTGTAGTTTGGAAACGTGACTACTACATTACCCTTTCAGCTTCCATGAGTTTCTGGACTGGAAGCCTGACCAATGTTCTTTTTTAAATTATTATGAGTACATATCAAATAGTTAACAAGATTTAATAAGCTTTTCAAAAGGCATATTCACTAAGATAATACAGTGATAAGAGTTATGACATTTCTCCTAAAAAAAAAAAAGAAAGGAATCTGTGGCATAATCTCCCATCAGCCCATACAGAATCCAGGTGAAAGCCAATTCAGGTTTAAATCACACACATATAGTGAAGGGTTATTTCACAGATCTTGTTTTATGGAAGCCTTTTTTGCTCCTTTAAGAATCCTAATAAAACACAGGGCTTTATTTTAGATTCCTCATAGGGTTTTCCATCTTTCTTTATATACTGTGCCTGGTTTGTCTCCAGTTCCCAATGCAAACCCTGTTGCCAATCACTGCTCTCCCCAAAATGCCATTGGGAAATCTAGAGCCTCCAACCTTCTAAAGGTCAAAGTGCTATCCTCTTATGGAAGGATACAGAGACTCTTTCTACTCCTCCCTCCCTACATGTTTTACTCTCAGGGGCTTGGCCGGACTGTTCTCTGCTCTAACCTGCCAAGTGCTGTTATTCTAAGTCCTAAACTGAATTGTCATTTTATAGAAGACCCATAGGATGTGACCAAGTTTCATCAGCCAATCCCAATACATTTCCTGTTGCACCAGAAGCCAATTGAAGTAATTAAAAGGAAGCTATGCCCTGATACCTTTATCAGGTAAAACTCACTTATTCAACTAAACAATTTGAGGTATAAACTATGTGAGGACAAGGTCTTAAGACATTTATATTGAATAAATCAATCAATCAAAGACATTTCAGATCATTGCATCAGGAAATGTGGTATGATTGGCTGAAGAAATTTGGTCACATCTCATGAGTCTTCTTAAAAATAACATCCTAGTTCAATTGAATCATACTCAAACCAAACTAAAAGGAAAAGAACAAAAGATACAATAGCATATGCTGGGTCCTGAGAACTGAAAGACAAAAATTAAATAGTCCCTGTCCTCAAGGAACTTATATTATAAGGGAATATAAACCTGTTGCCTTACTTGAATATAAAACAGACTACTGTGCTTGATGATTTCACCAATTCTCGTGAAATTAATGATCATATCTATCTGCATGACTCTTAGATCGATTTATCTAACTCTAACCTCTCTCTTGAACTCAAATTTCCTATCTCTAACCATCTATTGTGCATCTTGAATGGGATGTCCCTAAGGCATCTTAACTTGGACATATTCAAAGCAAAACTCCCCTCTTTTTAACTTCTCTGTTACTGTCCAGGACACCAACATTCTCCTGGCCATCCAGGCTCACAAATTAGGCACCACCCTGAACCATTAATTCTCCCTCACCCTCCTTATCCAATTTATTTCTAAGTCTTATCGCTTATATCTTTACAAAACCTCTTCTATGATATTCCTTCTATCCTCTTATCTTATCATCAACCTGGTACAGATCTTCATCACCTCTTTTTGGACTACTGAAAGAAACTTCTAGTCTATCCACTTAAGTACATCTTTTATTATGAAATCACTTCATCTTGGGCCTCATTTATGGGAAGAAAGTCATGTAGTTCTACCTACCAGGAAATGGACTTAAATAGAAATCCAAAAGGTACTGATGACAATGCAATGGTACCTAAGCTTTTGTTACTTATGTCCTCCTTTATGCTCATTTGGTAATGCAAACATACCAAAATCTTCCATTAAATCAACAATGAAGAGAGATATATTTGTACATTTATTTATATGAGAATATGTTAGGAAAAGAGAGACAAGAAGAAAGAGAATTTCTTGCCTTGTTAGTGTATTTAATTAGATAAACACTACCATGCCCAAATACTATAAGGCTTTTGGATATGTTATGTCCTGGATTACACTGCCTTGTGATGTTGCTCTTTTTTCTCTTTCCAAAGTGAAAAAGCGATTTCAAAACACATTAATACACTGCTTCCATGAAAAGCATCCTTAGGCCAGATTGGCAGGCCTGGCTCAGTGTGGTAGACTGGGAGAAAAGCCCTGCCTCTGGAGTCAGAGAAGGTAAGTTCAAATCTAGAATCTAATGATTATTATTTCTCTGACCTTATGGAAGTCACTTGATTTCTGTGGGCCAAAGTTTTTTCATCTGGAAAATTATGGTTCCATTCAGAGGGACTTTGAGGGTTCTTACATGTGGAGGGCTATGATTTTAAAATCAGGAGACACACCTTATCTTAGATATTGTTATACCAGGGGTTTGGGTTCTGGGAGGATAACTATGTTGCTTTGTGTGAAAGACATAACACTCCATGCACAGCCTTTAGTCACAGATATCCAAAAACATAATGGGGAGAGACTAAATTCACTGAGGTCTGTTTGGAGGAAAATCTTATATAAATTGTTAATGAAGAGAGTCTAATCTTAAATTTCCTGGAGCTGTATATAATGTTCTTTTATCAGTTATTGTTAACTGATGGGGAATCAACCAGTGAGTAGAGAGTTGGAAAGTTGAATCATTACATAATTTCTGAAAAGTTTGGGGTGTTTTTGGTGTATGTGTATCTGTTTAGTGTTTATATTCAGTAATTAAATGATATCTAATCCCTCCAGACTCAGAAGTTGAATTTGAAGGCTAGCTTGTGCCTTGCCTAAGACAGACCTAAAAATCCATCTTTTCTCAACTGTAGTACTCTTTTGCTATATATTCCCAAGCACTACAAAGAGTCTTGAAATACTAAGAAAGCAATTCATTCTGCCTACAGAGATAGAATATGGATGTTTCAGAGTTAATAGAAATTAAGTGACTTCAACAATGATGATTGTAATGCCAAGCAAAGGCAACTTCCAAGGTTTGGATTACCAGCATAGCAAACTCCATTTATTCAGCAAACATTCACAGAACAGGGAAAATCAAAATACAGGATAACTCATTCATTTTACAAGCAAGTTCTTAATTCAGTCCAGGTACTAATCCACCCCTAGGCAGAACATTCTTTTAGTCAGTCAAAGTCTCTTCTCAAATGGAGAGAGTTCTTCACAAATGGAGAGAATTCTTCTCAAATGGAGGTCAGTTTCCAATAATAAACAAAGTACACCCACAAAAAGGCCAAAGGTTTCCCACTCCTGGACTCAAAGTAATTACAATATCATCCATTAACACCAAGCACTTTCTCAAAAGGGAGCAGGAGAGCACAAATGACCATCCACCCTTAAACCATAACAAGGTCAAGATAACATCTCAGCATAGAAAGGCCCTTCTTTCTTCTTCACTGGAGGGAAGCCCTCAGCAATCTCAGTTCCTGGGGAGACAAGGCTCAGCAAAACCATAGCCAGTGTCCTCATCAAGTCACACTCTGCCTGTAGAACAGTAACAGAATCCCTGAAAGTATCAGCAAAGCCCCCTTCCTGGATTTCTGTGAACATACAACAAAAAAGTCCTTCTTCAGGGCTTCTGCACCAACAGCCAAGTTCCAGGACCTCTACAACAGCAGCATTGTCCACCATCAGGTGCATCTGGAAAAACAACATCAAAACAGATAAACAAAATACCGGTATCACAGCCATGCCTCCTCAGTTCTCAGCAGCTCCAGGTGGCATTCCTCAAAAGTTCTGGGCAACTCCAATGGGCTCTTAGCAGTCTCTCTCAGCAACTCATGTTCCAGGACACAGGATACTGCACTTCCCAAAAGTCCTATTTCTTCTGCCCTTCTCTGAGCTTGAGCCTTCCTTTCCATTCATGGCTCCTCCCAGGTGAGCCCCTCTCTTCACGTCAACAAGTCCATCACACAAGTGGGATTCACAAACTCTGGGTAATAACACTCAACCAAAAAGGCAAGTCAATTCAGGGCCATCTACAAATTCCATTCCCAGTACTACATTCTAAATTATTAGAATCTATTAAATCTATTAAAATCTATTAAAAATGTACAATTATAAGAGACAATGAATTTCTAATTCTCCTCTTTTCCTTCCACACACACACATGGTCCCTGACTCTGAGAGTTGATCATCTAGCCTCATCTTGAAAACTTCCAGCATTAAAAAGTTTAATCCTGCATGTAACAGATTGTTCCATTTCTCTGAGATGGTTTCTTCACTTGTTTGTTTGGTTTGGTTTGGTTTGGTTTAGGAGATAGAACTGTGATTGTATCATTATTATGAACTCCTGAGCCTAAAACTAACCATGATATTCTGCTAATATAGATGAGCACTTTCTCTCTTTGATCAGGGTTTCATAATTTGGGGATTCATGAACTTTTTGAAAAATATAAACATTTCAATATAATTGGTTTCCTTTGTAGTCCTATGCATTTTAACTTATGCATTTAAAAACATTATTCTGAGAAGGGGTTCATATGATGCACTATTCTACCAAATGAATCCAATACATATAACACACACACACACACACACACACACACACACAGAGAAAAGTTTAATAACCCCTGGCTTTAAAAGTTGCCAGGATCGCTAAGAAATTGAACAACTTTTCCAAGATCAAACCACATGAATCAGCAAATGAATCTATGCAAGATTGATCTTTCCTTCAACACTTTTTAATTATATGATTGTAGGCAAGTCAATAAACCTCTCTGAGGCTCAGTTTCCTTACCTGTGACATAAGCTGGATTGAACAAGCCAGTCTGTAAGATCTCTTTGAGCTTTAGTGCTATGATCCAGTAATTCATTGTATGATTATTGTCAACTTTCTCTTCACCCTTTTGTTGACATTTTCATTAACAGTTTCATATCTTTAAAGTCTGGAGATAATACCTATAATATCTACTATCTCACATGGTTTTGAGGATCCAACAAAATAATGAATATAAAGGAATTTTAAAAGCTCAAGATGCCATAAAAATATTAGCTACCAACATCACTACATAAAAAAGCATTTATGTAGTACTTTAATATTCGCAAAGCAATTTTATCTCATTTAATTCTCACAACATCTCTGAAAAGAAGGTGTCATTATCATCTCCATATGCATCATCGTCTTCAAGAACAATGACCTAAGACACTAAAGGAAGCTCAACCATAAAAGAATTAATTCTGTTGAGTTATTATCTATAAATAACTGCAGAAAAATATACTGATGTATTTGGTTTTTTTTTAATACCTTTGCAATGAAAATGACGGAACTAACTAACTTGAAGTTGGTACCCAAGATGAATAAGGAGGTTATAAAATAATATCCATTTGTCCTTGATAAAGTCAAGATTCCTGACTAAGAAAAAATATATCCTTAAGTTGATATTGCTCAATCGCTCTTAGTTGTATCTGACTCTCTGTGATCCCATTTGGGGTTTTCTTGGCAAAAATACTGGAGTGGTTTGCCATTTCTTCTCCAGTTCATTTTACAAAAGAGGAAGCTGAGACAAATGGGATTAAGTGACTTTCCCAAGATCACACAGCTAGTGTGTGTCTAAAGCCGAATTTGAACTCAAGAAGATGAGGCTTCCTGATTCCAGGCCAAATACTCTATCCAACTGCACCACCTAGCTCCCACTATATCCTCAATATGGAAAATTAATAAACCAATTGGAAGACATGATTGCTGAGCCACACTCACTGATATTTGGAAAATCATGAGAAAGAAGAGAAATATGACTAGATTAAAAAGGGCAAATGGTGTTTCAGTTTTCAAAATGGGGAAAATAACTAAATGTTACACTAAATGCTGAAGACCGTGACCTCAATTATAAGAAAAATTCTAGACAATGTAGTTATAGAGGTGATTGGTGAATATCTAGAAAGAAGAACAGTTATTACAAAGAATCATCATGGCTTCATCAAAAATAATTCATGCAGGGGGGGCAGAGTCAAGATGGTGGTATAAAAGCAGCAAAACTCCACAGTTCCCCCCCATAACCTCCTCAAATAACTATAAAATATGACTCTAAACATATTTTAGAGCTACAGAACCCACAAAAATTACAGAAAAACCACATATCTCACTGAAGGCAGCCTGGCAGGCAGACATGAAGGGGTTCATCACAGTGTTCTGGGAGCCCAGACCAGTAAATCATGAACCCACAGCTGGAGCCCCAAGGTGGCCAGAACAAGCCATGACAAGAGTTTTCAGGAGAGCAGATTACTGGGAGCTGTGGTGGTTTCCAGAATTACCAACCCATAAGAAACACAGACAAAGGTAAAAGGTCAGTGGAACTTGGATAATTTTGGGGAGAGGGTCTGGCCAACTGTCCCAAGGCTAGAAGTGACTGAAGCTGTGGCCCTGCAGCCACCTCCACATGGCTGCTTCAGAACTCCTGCCTACAGATTACAGGGGGAATAGGGGATCATTCAGAGGCTAAGTGCTCTTGCCTTGAGCTATGTGGACCGGGATCAAAGCCTTGGTTAGTGTTTTTGAGGTGCATTTTCAGTGAGCCAAAGCTGGTGAGGGCTGCAGAAATAGCTCTGGGCAGTTGTGGAAACCCCAGCAATTTGGGACAGAGTTATCCCTTCTGGAAGCAGAGTTCTACTGAGTGCAAAAATCAAGGAATTGACTATCAACATGAGGAGGCAAAGGAAGCAAAGCGAGCCCAGCCATCCAACTTTAGATTCCTTTTTTCGAGACAGAAAGGATCAAAGCATGGAATGGGAAGAAGACAACACAGTCAGAATTCCCACACCAAAACTTCCAAGAAAAATGTAGGCTGTTTACAAGCCATAGAGGAAGGTAAGAAAGATTTTGAAAATCAAATAAGAGAAGTGGAGGAAAAATTAGGAAGAGAAACTAGAAAGATATGAGAAAATCATGAAAAGAGTGTCAACAACCTGACTGAAGAAAATAACACCTTAAAAAAAATAGATTGACTCAAATGGCAAAGGAGGCCAAAAGAGGCAATGAGGAGAATAATGCCTTAATTTGCCAGATGGAGAAAGAATCTCAAAAGCTCTCTGAAGAGAATAATTCCTTCAGAATTAGAGTGAAGTAAATGGAAGCAAATGACTTTATGAGAAATCAAGATACTATTACAAGATCCAAACAAATGAAAAAATGGAAGGCAATATGAAATGTCTTGTTAAAAAAAAACCACTAACCTGGAAAATGGATCCAGGAGAGACAATTTAAAAATTATTGGACTACCTATAAGCCATTATAAAAAAAAAGAACCTAGAAAGCACCTTTCAAGAAATTCACAAGGAAAATTGCCCTGATATTTTAGATCCAGAGGGCAAAATAGAACTTGAAGGAATTCACTGACCCAAAAGAAAACTCCTAGGAATGTTATAGCCAGATTCTGGAGTTCCCAGATCTAGGAGAAAATATTACAAGCTGCCAAGAAGAAAAAAGTTGAATACTGTGGAAACACAACTAGGAAAATCCAGAATCTAGCAGCATCTACATTAAGAGATGAAAGGACCTGGAATATGATATTCTCAAGATCAAGGGAATTAAGATTAAAACCAAGAATCACCTACCCAGCAAAACAGAGTATAATGTGTCAGGGGAAATGTGGTCATTCTATGGGGTGGAGGACTTTCAAGCATTCTTGAGGGAAAAACCAGAATTGAAGAGAAAATCTGACATTCAAACACAAGAAGCATGAGAAGGTAAACATGGAAAAGAATTCATAAGAAACGTGTCAAAGCTGAACTATTTATGTGCCAACATGGAAAAATAATAATTGTAACTTAGGAAACTTTTGTCAGTATGAGGATAGATGAAGGGAATATAAATGTATGTATACATGTACATATGCATATGTCTATATAGGAGGGTTTATTTTGCTATGAATACATATGTGAGTGTGTGTATATATCTGTACATAGACAGAGGGCACAGGATCAATTGAATAGAATGAGATAATATTTTACAAGATGAAATTGAGAGGTGGGAAAGGAACAGTATGAGAGGAGACAGGGAGAGACAGAACAGAGTTAATCCCCTCATATAGAAGAGGGAAGGGATAATTGTTACAAAGGAAGGGAAGAACAGGAAGGCAAAAAGGAAAAGGTCAACCTTACTCTCACTGAAGTTGGCTTAGGGAAGGAATGACATACACTCTAAATTGGGTATCTTGGCCTACAGAAGAGTGGGGGGAGGAGATGAGAGGGGGAGGAGGGAGAGGAGGGCAGATAGGGGAGGAGGGTCGTTAGAAGCACACACTTCTGTAAAGGGACAAGGACAAATTAGAGAATAGAACAAGTGGGAGGTAGGAATAGGAAGGAGGGAAATATACAGATATTGGGGTAGGGAGATCCATCTTGCCCTACCAGACAGTCAGAAGGGTGTTGGGGGAGGACATAGGAGAGAGCAGAGTGGGGGAGAGGTTATACAGAGGGATCACTGTTTTGGGGTGGTGGGTAGGGGAAAGATGGGGAGAAAATTTGTAAATCAAATCAAAAATAAATAATGTAAACTAAAAATAACCAAAATTTTAAAAGAATAATTCATGCAGGATTAACATTATTTTGATTTCTGACAGGATTAATACACTAGAATATGAGATAAATTCTGTACAAATAGGTTACTTCGATTTTAACAATTTTTTTTATAAAGTAGCTTATACTGTTCTTGAAAAGAATATGAAGTATAGAAAAAGTAATAATACAATTAGCTGAATTTATAACTAATTGGATGATAGATTCAAAGAGTAGTAAAATCTTCTCTTTGCCACCAGTTCTGAATTCACCTAATTCACCACTGAAAATTTAATTCACTAGTAACAACTGGTGCAGGGTCAGCAGGTTAGGAGGTCTCCAATAGAGTACTCCTGTGTAATGTGTGCTTTGTTGTATGTGGCATGACAATATTTTGGTGATTTAGAGGAAGTCATTGTTTACATACTCATCAACTATGCAAATACCTCCAAGCTTTGAGGGGCAACTAATAAATGGGAGGAGTAACTCTTGGTCTTGATGAGCTAGAGAATTAGACTGATTTTTTAGATGATATTCAGAAAGAGGTAAATATAAAATGATACTCTTATGTTCAAAAATCAACTTTGTAAATGTAATAGGAGGGGAAAAACATTGTTGGACATTAATGTACCAAAAGGGGTGGGGTGGGGAAGGAGAGAGAGCCACAGAGACAGACAGACAGACAGGGACAGAGAGACAGAGAAGTAATGAATCTAATAATGTTAATGATGTTAGTGAACCAAAGTCTTGGGCTGCATTGAGAGACTCAAAACTTTCAGAAATATAGAAGTGATAGTCCCTCAGTTCTCTCCCATTATCAGCCCTCCCCTGTAGCCTTGGATTCTGTTCTGGGCAGCACAGATTAAGAATAATATTTATAAATGAGACAATGTCTAAAAAAAAGCCAACTGAAATGGAAATAACCTTTTGTAGATTCTATAGTATTTGAGGATCAGAAACAAAAACAAACAAAAAACAGGGAAAATTTGGCTAGTAAAGAGAGAAGAAAAACAAGAAAAATTTCCAGGAATGGACCCAAAATGGTGGAATAGAAGAAACACTCACCTGACTTCTCTCAAAGTTCAAAGCTCCAAACAACTTTAAAAAAAATACCTCAAACTGATTTCTGGAATGTCAGAGTCAACAGAAGATCATGGTAAGAAATTCTTCCAGCCCAAGACAGCTTAAAAGTTTGGAAAGAGAGATTATGACACAACAGTGGAAGTTTGCCAGGAGGTCACATGGTGCCAGGAGGTCACCACACCATTGGAGGGACCAGGTGGTGGTGACAGAAACAGCAACAGCTTCAGGAGCTTTGAAATTAGAGCTGATAAGGGCACCTGACAATTGGTCAGAAAGAGAGTACAGAAGCTCTACGTGTTAGCATTGGATGCAGGACTCTAAGTTGTTTTTCAACTCCTTTGTTGATTGTCACTTAAAATTCACAGTTTGAGGGCAGAGTAAAGCACTTTCAGTCAAGAGGGAGCACAAACCCTGAGGAACAGTATCAATTGCAATTCAGAAGGATCAAGAATACTTCCTGGGTAAGGACAAGAGCTCAGTCATATAGAGCAGGTAACACATGCTTCCCTAGATCATAGTGCCCTGAAAGCATTGAAAACCTCCAAACCCCCCAAATTAGCTTTGAAAACAGTTACACAAAACCACATAAAGCTTTAGAGAGTATCTTTCCCAGGCACTTTGAGCACATTTTAATTTAATATAAATTCAAAGTCAAGAAATAGGTTGGAAAAAAAGAGGAAACAGCAACCAAAAAGAAAATCATCAAAAACTACAGTGGAGAAAAGGAAGATCAAGACACAGACTGAGAATAAGACAATTAGGTCAAAATAGCTACAAGTATGATATATGAAGTTCCAACTCTCAACCAATCAACCAACAAGTATTTAAGCACTTACTTTGTTCCAGGCATTGAGGTATGTGAAGATGATACAAAGAAAGAGATAATAATTCCTACTTGCATTCTAATATGAGAGACATGTACATAACAGATACTTAAAATATATACATGAAGTAAAAGGAAAATAGAAGGAAGGCACAAGTAAGTGGGCAGTACTAGAAGAGGTTTTCTGAAGAAGGTAATCTTGACCATTAAGGAAGAAAAGGTTACCATGAGGGAAATATGAGGAGAGAGAATATTCCAGGAATGGGGGATAGCCAATTCAAAGACACAGAAATGGGAGATGGTGGCTTCTATGTGAGGGATCTTGAGTAGTTCAGTATTGCTGGATCATGGAGAGGAATAAAAAAATATTAATAGAAAGTGTAAAGTGTAAGACTAATAGAAAAGTAAGAAGGAATACAGTTGAAAATAACTTGAAAAGTAAGACATAAGGTTATTTTTGGTGAGAGAAGTTGGAATCATTTATTAAGTATGTGGGCATCATAGTCAGAATTGTGTTTTAGGAAAAAAAATCACTTTGAGAGAGGTGGATTCTGGGAATATGGTAGAGCAGATCAGAAAATTCCAATCTCGGACAGAATACATGGAGAGACTGAGTGAGGTGGATTCCCATCCCAGGAAACTGCCTACTTAGGTTGCGGTAAGAAGAACACTGAGCACAAGGAAGCCACGCCAACATGGAAAAGAGAGCAGAGAAGAGCGGACAAAGAGAAAAAGCTCCAGCCAGGCATCCAGCAGACTCACCCAACCTGAGAGGTTTCCAGCCAGCTCACCAGAGGACAGAGGATCATCGAACCGGGTAGGTAAAAACTGGGGTGCCATAGTAGGGGCAACAAGTTCTGTGGTGGCAATCTGGATGTTTAAACTTATACACCCATACTGCAAGAAGCCAAGATGGAGGAATAAAGTTTAGTGGCTCTTCTAAATCCCTCCTAGACCAAGAAAAGTCTGGAATTAAATGTTCTAAGCAGAGTAAAAGCTTGAATCAGGGGAAGTGGAACCAGGCTAGGGCAGGGTTGAGGAGGGCAGTGAGAAGACAGTACAGAATCTAAGCCCAGTAGGGTGAAGCCAGCAAGCCCTACCAAGAAAAGCCAATTTAGCACCACTTGCCCAATCAGCAAACAGCAGCTCTGCCTCAGGCCTTCAGCTGCAGCCAGCTCCGAAACTGCTTGAGCTGTAGTTCAGGGACACAGACTCTGAAACCCAAAGGAGCTAGACCACCTGACCCCAAAAAGCTACTCTGTAAGCCTCAGGGTAACTCAGGGGAATTACTGAGAGTATTGGTATTGGCATCAGGGTACATACTAAGAGCTTACAGCTACCAAGCCCCCACCTCCCAACCTGACATGCTTAACACTCCAGCACCCCAGATTGGATACCCACTCCAAATTCCAGGACAAAGGCACTCACAATGGGGAAGAAGGAAACTGCAAAGGCTAGGAGCATCAAATCATTTTATAGTAAGCAAGAACAAACAAATTCAAAAGGCAACAGGGACTCTGTATCCACACTGGAGACCACAGAAGGAAATACAAATTGGTCTCAAGCCTCCTTGGAGGATCTCAAAAGAGATTTTAAAAATGGAATTAGAGAAGTAGGAATAAATTCAAATCTACAGTGTCCAAACCGGAAAAAAAAATCTCACTGAAGAAATCAAATATTTGAAAAGCAAAATTGGAGTGCTAGAACAGGAGGTCCAAAACCTAACCGGAGAAAATGCCTCCTTAAAAATGAAAAATGAAAATAAGGATAAGGAATTCCAAAAACTAGCTGAGGAAAATAACTCACTAAAAATTAGAGTCAGACAACTTGAAGCTAAGGACTCTATGATGCAACAAGAGTAAGTCAAACAAAACATAAACATTGAAAAACTGGAAGAATGTGCAAAATATCTCACTCGAAAGACAACTGACCTGGAAAACAGGTCCAGGAGAGATAACCTAAGAATTATTGGCCTACCAGAAAATCATGATGAAAAAACCAGCCTGGACATCATCCTCCAAGAGATTGTTAAAGAGAACTGTCCTGAGGTCCTAGAATCAGAGGGAGAAATGGTTATTGAAAGAATCCATTGATCTCCTGAAAGAAATCCAAAATTGAAAACTTCAAGAAATATTGTAGCTAAACTCCAAAGCTACAAAGTCATGGAGAAAATACTGAATGCAGGCAAAAAGAAGCAATTCAAATATCGTGGAACTATAGTCAGGATTACACAGAATCTGGCAGCTGCTACATTAAAAGATCGGAGGGAATAGAATGCCATTTTTCGTAAAGCAATAGAGCTAGGACTGCAACCAAGGATCAAATACCCAGCAAGACTGACCATATTCTTTCAGGCAAAGAGGTGGTCATTTAATGAAATAAAGGACTTCCAGACTTTCCTTATGAAAAAGCCTGAGCTCAATGGAAAATTCTATCTCTGCTTACAAGATGCAAGAAAGACATAAAAAGGTAATTAAGGAAAACAAACACTCATACACACATATATATGCTCAGATGCTCACACATGCACGTAACTTGGGACTCAATAAGAGCAAACAGTTTACATTCCTTTATGAGAAGCAGATAACTGTCAATACTAAAATTTGTATAAATACTGTGACCTTTGAGGGGGATGTAGACAGAAAGAGGGTGTGGGTAGAAATGAAATAACCTGAAGATTTAAAAAAA
>CM053595.1:22404095-22430509 GCA_028646575.1 Pseudocheirus occidentalis | reverse complement strand
AAATTTATAAGTTACTTAATTTATCTTGAAAGATTCAGGATTCAAAAAGGTCTTGGCATGATTGAACATCAATCAGAATCTAATTATATGAAATTTAATGGCAATTAATGCAGTTTTACACTTGGATTTAAAAAGTCAGCTTTACAAATACAAGATGGGAATCACATAGTTAAAGGGCCATTTATTTGAAGAAGAAATAAAAAAACCTCATGTTTCAGTGCAGTACAAGCTAAAAATTAGTAAACAGTGTAATACAGTAGCCTCCAAATTACTTCAAACTTAGTCTGCATAAAGAAGAATAATTTATAAAATAACAAATATACTATTACCATTTTTTCTGCCAAGATCGAAATTTCACTGTTGTTTTAAGTTCCACGTACCATGTTTTAGGAGGATCATTCATAAGCTGGAGAGTGTTTGCAGTAAGGAAGATATATATATATATATAATGGTAAAGGGACTTAAGATCAGTGTCTTACAAGGAATGTTTATATGCCTGACAAAAAAGACACATACCAGAACATAGGACTTGAGGTTTTGATGGGCTATCATGTAGGGAAAGAGTTAAATTTTGGTGATGGTGGTGTACAACTAGACTATAAGAAAAGACCTAGGAGTAGGAGGCAGAAGTTGTGGAGTGATAGATTTTGTTACAAATAGAGCTATTTTAAAGTCAAATTGGGGGAAAAGATTCTTGGCAGATGGCAGAATAAGGCAGGAAATTACCTGGCTCTACCAAGCTCTTCCACAAATAAATTAAAAGAAGGCCTCAAAGCAGCAGAAAAAATTAAAAGTTGTCCAGCCTATGACAACTTGGGAGTATATTGGGAAAAACCTGATCCCTCATGACTGTAGTCTGGCCTTAGTGAAGTTTAGATACCTCAGGGCAGACACCTCCATTCAGCAAACTACAAACTCTAGGGGCAGCTATGGTGGTAGTGTCCCAGTGTCAGGAACTTTCATTCCATAGACTGTGTGGGGGTCAGATGTCTGGTAAGGGGAAGATTGTAGGGCCCTCCATCTCAGTCTTGAACATGGGACCAAGGTCCAAGTCCCAGGCTGTGGCTGTGGGCTAGAAGGAGTAAATATGCCCTGAGGAGTGCAATCATGGAGGAACATGGCACTGCTGGTTCTGGTTACTTACAGGAGAACAGAGACCCTCATTTTGGTTTCAGGGCAGAGGGGTGAACTGAATGTTATAGCTGAGGGAGACACCACAGGCAGTAAGAGCATTTACACAACATTGCTGGGGGCGATGGACATGGCTCAATTGTGGAGGGGAGTACCTGAGGTTAGGCACCTGGACAGAGCTCAGAAAATACCAGCAAGATAAACCTGAAGTTTGAGACATTGTCACCCACACTTCTTGACTAAAGTCCAAGTCTAACATATGTTTAATAGCCCAAAGAGGGGGTGGTTGGGAAAGGACAGAGAGAGAGAGAGAGAGAGAGAGAGAGAGAGAGAGAGAGAGAGAGAGAGAGAGATTGAGAGAGACAGGGACAGAGAGAGACAGAGAGAGAGAGACAGAGAAAGAGAGAGAGACAGAGAGAGACAGAGAGAGACAGAGGGAAAGAAGGAGGGAGGAAACAAGGGAAAGGGAAGGAGGGAGGGAGTGTGGGAGGGAGGAAGAGAGAATCAGAGATAGCTGCTATGGTGATGAAGAAGACCTGGATTCACTCAGAAGAGCAGTGAAGTAAAAACAGCTGCTTCTAATTCAAAGAATTGTGTAAAATGATCACAGGCCCCAAGAGTTCTTAGAAGAGATATTCAAAGACTTTTATTATTATTTTTTTTCTGCTTTTTTGGAGGGCAGTTGGGGTTAGGTGACTTGCCCAAGGTCACACGGCTAGTTTTTGTGGTAAGTGTCTGAGGCCGGATTTGAACTCAGGTACTCCTGACTCCAGGGCCGGTGCCCTATTCACTGCACCAGCTAGCCGCCCCAATATACAAAGCCTTTTAAAATCAAATAAGACAAAGTTTTCAAAGCTGTCTAGTACTTGCTATAAAGCAGAAAGGTGGATCAGTGGAACAGAGTACACATACAATACACAATTGTAAATAATTATAGCAACCTTTTTTTTTGAGAAATGTTAAGATCTAAGCTTGTGGGATGAACATTCACTATGTCATAAAAAAGTTGGGAAAACTGGAAAATAGTCTGGCATAAAATGAGTATATGCCAATATCTTACACCATTTACCAAGACAAGGTCAAAATGAGTATATGACATTGTTATAAATGAATATGTCTTAAGTAAATTAGAAGAATATGGAACATATTGCCTCTCAATCTTTTGGATAGAAGAATTTATAAATGAACAAGACACAGGGAGAATTGTGAGATGCAATTTGGATAATTTTAACTACATTAAATTAAAAAGATTTTGTACAAATGAAATTAATGTAACAAAGAATATGAGGAAAAAAGATAATTGGGAAAAATTTTATACACAGTTTCCCAAATAAGGGTCTCATTCCAAATATATAGAGAATTTTGTCAAATTTATAAGTATATGACTCACTTCTCAATTGATAAATGGTGAAAAATATGAATAGGCAACTTTTAGAAAAATAAATCAAAACTATACAAAGTTATGTGAAAAAATAAATCATTATTGATTAGAGAAATGAAAAGTAAGACAACTTTTACTAACTATCAAATTGGCTAACATTAAAGAAAGGAAAAATGACAAATTTGGAGGGGATACGGAAAAATTGGGATTGAATTTTTCTAAGACTCAGAAAATATCAGGAATATTCCTAAAAGAATCTCACAATATCTTCTGATAAGTGAACTCTTATAGGCTAATTGCTCAATTTTGTTGTTGTTGTTTTTTTTTCCATTGGCATCAAACAAATTGCAAACACATATCTTTCATGTCCTATAAGATGGAGGAAACATTTTATCAAAGTTCCCTCTACTTTTAAAATTCTCTATGATAAATAACCAAGCTCATAGCATAAATACTACAATGCTTAACAGTATGCATACATGTGAGTGTGAGTGTGAGGGTGTGTGTGTGTGTGTGTGTGTGTGTGTGTGTGTGTGTGTGATTCTGTCCATGGCTGTGTCTATCCTTGGTTATAAAACTATCCATATCCCAACTAAAATAGTCTGTGTAAGTTGCTATGACAGTGACATGTAATCCATACTGATTGCTACGCAATCAATATGGTTGGAAGGATCCATATTGATTCAAAAGGCTGCCCTTGGCTAACCATACTGACTGATCTCTGCCACCGTTCATTTTATGGGCTGTATATAGACTGTCCTTGTATATGCAGATGAAGTCAAATTTAGGATAAAGGCAAATAATCTGATTGTTTGATAAATGTTTTATTGAAGAAAAAAGAAATTTCCTGAATTAATTAGTTTGGCTGCACACTGGAATTGGGTATTAGGTTTGGCATTTTCATCTGTTGAAGAGATAAAAGTGGTATGACCTAGTCAATACTAGCATCATATATCTAAAGCTCAGAGACCATCTACTCCAACTGCCCCCCGTACACACCCACTGATTTTATAGATGAAAGAAATAAGGTCAATGAGAAGTGACTTATCTAAAGCTATCTGATCAGTAAGCATCACAGGCAGAATTTGAACACAGGCTCTTTGGTTTCAGAGCCAGTGCTCTCTTCACTATACCATACTACCTCCCTAGAGAATTAGACAGGTGTCAGGAATACCTGACGACCTGTAACCTATTGTACCCTAGAAAGCTACAAGGTAAGCAGCTCTCTAAGTTACAATATTCAGGGCTGGAATGTCTGCAATTCCTAAAAGAGACAATTGAAAGGTAATTTCAAAAAATGTCAGTCATTTTACTGGCATAAAAGTAAATTTTCTATGATACATAGACATTTATTTAGTGATAAGTCCAACGTCGTGGTATGTAGAAGGCTCAAAATCTCTAGTGGGTGAAGAAGTGTGATTTCCAAACCAAGCAGAAGAAGCACAAGTGCCCTCTGCCTCTGTTCTACTCTCTTTGTTGTGGTTCTTTGGTCATTTCAGTTGTGTCTGACACCATGACTTCACTTGGGATTTTCTTGGCAAAGATACTGGATTGATTTGCCATTTCCTTCTCCAGTTCATTTTACAGATAATGAAATTAAGACAGAGTTAAGTGACTTTCCCATGGTCATATAATTAGTAAGTGTCTGAGACTGGATTTGAATTACAGGAAATAAGTCTTTCTGGCTCCAGGCCCAGCACTCTACTCATTGTGCCACCTAGTTGACCCTGTTCTTCTCTCTATTTTATTCAATTCTAAAGATCATTGCATAGCTCCCTACTTCATTCTGACACTGAAGTTAGTAGACAGTTACTTTTTGACAAAATTCCCTTGTAGAACTTCATGGTGTGTCCAATAGAACTATTATGTTGTAGTAGGATACTGTGTCCAGCACAGTTGTATGGCCTAGCTACCAGTTGAATAAAAGAGAGAGACAGGGATATATTCAATAGTCTGTTTATTGCAGAACCATTTCATACAAAGCCAAGGATACAAGAAAATCATAAGGCTTATATTCTCTGTAGCAGGGATTCTTAAGTAACCTGAATATAGAGACCTTCATTAGGAAACAATCACTTTCTTACCCTGGCCCAAAGCTAATTACACATAAAGACTTTCTCCTAGGACCATGTCCAGAGGCACAAACAAACAGGGAGTCAAAAAGAAGACTTACAAATTAACTACCCTGTACTTCTTTTAGATATTCATGGAACCAATGAATACACCCAACAAGATTATACTCTTTCTGTATATCTGCCTAATGACCTTATAGAAGAAGGGAGCATTTCCTTAATGGGGCCAGGGCCCCTGAAAATCTGGTCTACTACAGTAGGACATAGAAAGATTCATTCCATCTTAGAAAAAAGCAAATTTCATAACAAGTTTGCAGGAAATAGTGATACTGTGAATGTCTACAGCATTTGCCCTAAGCTGGTATATCAGAAAAATTTGCCAAGATACCTAAATGATGTGACTATGAAGTAAGTATTAATATCTTTATTTTGCCCACAGCCATATGGTAAATACATGGACAGATTTCAATCCATTCTTTTGCCTTCTACATGAAAAAAAACAGTCTTTCCCCAAACTAGAACTAGATGCCCACTTGTCTGGAATACTGTAGGTTGGGCTTCCTTCTTCATGGATAGATTGGGTGAGATGACCTCTGAAGCCTCTTTCATTGTTGAGAAGCAGTATTATGAAAAGGAAATCTAATTCAATTCAACAAGTATTTATTAGACATCTACTGCATACAATGTACTCTGCTAGGTGCTGGGCTTATTTAAAATTGAGAGCTAGAGTGGGTGAGTTTTTACTGTATGGAAATAAAGTGGCCTTACTTTTCGAGTCAATTTAGCACCCATATCCCACCACATACTCTTTGATCCAGCAACATCAATGTCTGGGCTGTTCCAAGACTAGGCATTCTATCCCTCTGCCCCTGGGCATTTTTTCCGGCAGTCCCCCATGTCTTTAATATTCTCTCTCCTCACCTCTGTTTAATGACTGTACTGGCTTCCTTTAAATCCCAAATACATTCTCATCTTTTAATGAAGATTTTTCCAGTCTTCTCTTCCAGGCTTCCTGTTTATCCTGAATATAGCTTGCTTCCTATAGATTTGTTTGCATGTTATCTTCTCCCATAAGTATGTAGGTTTTCAGGGTTAGGGACTTTCTTTTGTCTCTTTTTGTTTCTACAGCATTGGCATACAGTAGGCACATAATAAGTGTTTGTTGATTAATTGATACTTGATCAAGTGTCTACAGGAGCAAATCTAGAGCTGGGGGATACAATATGTAGACAGATAAGTAAATTATAAAGGTAATTGTGTATACAGCCCACCTTCTCTACAGTCATCTCTAATGGAGTAGGCAGGGCTCTGTTCTTGCTCTTATTCCTTTCAACATTTTTATTAGTAGCTGATAACATGAAGCATCTCATTGGATAATAGAGTAAAGGTTTTTTAAAATACCTTAATGCACTAGAATGAATAAGACCAAAGCAAATATAAGAAAATTTAATAATAATTTATATAACTTACTATAGTTTTTTAAAAATCAGTGCAAGCATAGGGTGGGGGACATATAACTAAACCATGGTTCATGGTGGGTGGAACACCTGGTTTTTATCACATAAACAAAAATCACTGTGTGATCTTGTATTGCATTGTTGGAAGCAGGACATTCAGCACAAGGAAAGTAAATAGTTTTTCTATTCTCTATATTTCTTAGGCCATGTTTGGGGCATTATATATCAGAAAGGAAATTGACAAGGAGGAGCATAGTCAGAGAAGGGCAATCAGTGGTAAAGGGAGTCAAAATCATGCCATATTAATAGTATTTGAAGGAACTCTAAATGGTTAGCTTGAAAACATGAAGAATTAAAGGAAGTTATGAAAACTGTCTGCAAATATTTGAAGGACTTTCATGCAGGAAATGGATGAGACTCGTTTTATTGGAATAGGACAGGGAGCAGAATTAGAAGCAATGGGTAGAAGTTGCAAAGAAGGACAATTTTGGTTGAAGATAAATATTTTCTAATTAGATCTCTCCAAAAATGTAACAGGCTGCCTTGAGAAGGAAGGAATTTCTCATCCTTAGAAGCTTTCATGTAGATGGCAGAGCACCATTTGGAGGAGGATTTCTGTTTAAGTGTGACTTGAACTTTGAGGCTTCTTCCAGCTCCAAGATTCTGTAAGGTTCTGATTGAGAAACTAGGTAACAGTGGAGTCAGGAAGACCTGATTTTACCTCTGGTCTCAGTTTCTAACTCTGTTACTTAACAAGGGCAAGTTATTTAACATTGCTTGCCTCAGTTTCTTCATATATAAAAATAAGTTGGAGAAGGAAATGGAAAATCGTTCTAGTATCTTTGCCAAGAAATCCCAAATGAAGTCATGAAGAGATGAAGAGTTGCACAATGGGGTGGCTAGGTGGTGCAGTGAGGAGAGCACCGGCTCAGGAGTCAGGAGGACCCAAATTCAAATCCACCCTCAAGACACTCAACACTTACTAGTCCTATGACCTTGGGCAAGTCACTTAACCCCAATTGCCCTGCCTTCCACCTCCAAAAAGCAAAAAAAAAGAGTTGCACAGGACTAAACAACAATAAAGAGAAAAAAACTGATGTTCTCACTAATGATCAAAGTGCCAAAGCTTTCGGACATTAGTCTAAAGCAGTGCTTCTTAAACTATGGGTTGTGACCTCAGATAGGGTAGCAAAAATTTGGCAACAGTAAAAGATTTCTGAATTCTCAAGGACCAAAAATTAATTCAAAATCAAATGAATTCAATGTGTTTCTGGCAGTGTTTGCCTGTGTTGCAGAATGGAACTCCACTTCACCCTTGATTCTGAACATGAAGCATGTACATTTTGCACTATGCATGTCCTCAAGCCATGAGATGCCAACAAACACTTACCAAATGATAAAAAGGGGGTAACAAGTAGGAAAAATTCATGAAACCCTGGTCTAGAGACTGCCTCAATGTAGTAGAAAAGTTCAGTGGCCTTTGGTTGGCTGTGGGGAATTTGATTGAAAGAATCACTCCAAGTGACAAGAAATGAAATTTCTGAGTCCCCATTGTAACAAATTAGTTGGAATGATTCCAAGATGGAATGTAGGATAGCAGGAAGAAAAAAAATTGATTTGGAGTTAGAGAATCTAGTGAAAAGTGTGGATTCTGTATTCAGATGAGATGTGTTCAAATCCTGCCTCTCAGTAATTTTGTTGAAGTCACTTAACCACCCTGGGTCTTTCAGGGGGATAAGTAGAAGGAAGGGGGAGGAGGGGTACTAGAGGAATAATTGTCAAGATGATTTCTGACATCCCTTGCCGTCTCTATACCATGTTCCTATAATATCTATTATCGTGAATAAGTCAATTAAATGATCTGAAGCTATTTCTCCATTGTTTAAAAAACAAAATGGAATTGATGATACATGTACTAACAATCACAATGGTTGTATTAGTTTTAGGGTAAAAATACCTTTGAACACTATAAAATTTGTTATTTAGCTGAAAGAAGCATAAAAATATCATTTAATTCAACCTACAATTTCATCAGGAAAAAGAAATTCCTGATGAAAAAATGCATGCATGCTACTAAAGAGGGTAAGCAAGTGTATAGCTAACAGTCTTGGAGAGATGCCTAAGGTACTGTGAAGTTAAGTTACTTCCCCAAGGTCATAGTTCCCATACACATCAGAGGCAGAATTGTACCTAAGTACATCCAAACTCAGAGGCCAACTCTCTATTACACTGTGGCTAACTGATCTTCATTGTTAATATTAATTATTGTGAATATCCTTATTATTAATTATCAGTATTGCTTCAGTACTAATTCTATGGCAATCAAATAGACAGAGTTATCTGTGAAGAAGGGAAAAATATCTACCCCAGAAAGTACACAGAATCCGTTTATGGGCATAAGTCTAGTGTAATTTTTCTAATGATTAATGTAAAGTTTTCCTTTGCCTATCTCCCTTATTGTTTGTGTAACTTTTGAATAAGATATGAGTTGCAAGATTCAATATGTCCTGCATTCACTTCTAGGGCACAGACTTGCTTTAAGATAATGGGTAAGTCTAAATGCCCATGACTTTATCAGAAAGGAGTTAGAAGTCCATCTTTGAGCTGTCTCAGTTTCAGCTAAGACTCTGTCAAACATAGAAAACAAATGTTTGATTCATTTAAAACAACTTCAAGCACCTTAACCTTTCTCAGCTATGCTACCAGTACTGAATGTTAAAATACTTTCAAAGAATGAACTGATTTCTCTGTTGTATCTGTCAGACCCCTCCTTTGTTTGAACATTACATCCTGGTCAGTCTGTGATTTTCCTATCAAACTGTCCAAAACATGTCATTTTAAGTTTTATGTGTGTGTATGTGAGTGTCTGTGTGTGTATTTTTTTTTACTTAAAGTAAGAAGATCTACATTTTCTTAAAAACAAAGAGAAAAAAGATCAAGATATCAGATATTGATGTCAGATCTCTAAAGAACAAGCTCCCCAAATAGAAGGCCCTGGGTAAACATGCATTTCATTCCCTTTGAAACCTTTTTCTCTCTTCCTGCAGTGATCAATATAGGGTCCTGAGGCCCACCTGTTCAAATTAGGTTTAGGGATTTTTGAAAGAACCTTCTGCCCTACCTAAAAACTTCCATTCCAGAATGAAAGACAACAGTCTACCAGTCACTTAGGAGGTTCAACACAACTCTGGAAGGAGGATTTTCCTCTTCAATTTCCACTCTCTCCCTTTTCTACTCCATATCAAATGTTCCTGAGTTATTCATAGACTGCTTCACAATTAAATTTGTAAAAGCCTCTATACCACTAAAAAAAATATTTTATTCATTTTTGTTAAAATCACGTTTTTGTAGATTTTACTTCTGCTTGATTCTTCTTTATAATTTTATCCAATTTGTCCTTGATTTGTTACACAATAAATCTTTTAGAACTTCAGAATGTTCATGTATATATATGTGTGTGTGTGTATGTACACATACACACGTGTATGCATACACAAACTGCAAATAAAGTATATGCGTATATGTGCGTATATGCATATACATACATGTATACACATACATATTCACATACATATTTTCCAAACTACAAACAGCACATATATGTATGTAGATATTAAACACACACACACATATCTTTAAGATAATGGGTAAGTCTAAAGTGCCCACCACTTTACTATAAAAGAATTAGAAGTTCATCTGTGAGCTGTCTGAGTTTCAGCTAAGACTCTCTCAAACCTACAAAACAAATGTTTTATTCACTTAAAACATTTTCAGCACCTAATATCTTTCAGCTTTGTTTCATATATATGTATGTATGTATGCATGTATGTATGTATAAGGGTATGTGTGTATACATATATACATACACATATGTATATATGCTCTGCTTGTAGTTTGGGGAAAAATTATTGCAATGATAATTTTTATCCAAAAAGAGTGGCTGTGAAGATTTCATTAAGCACCATTAGTATAGATTTATGAACATTTTTAATTAAAAATTTGTTCATTCTTCCATCCATCTCTTGCCAAAATAGATCAAATGAGAGCCACATAGAAAGTTATTCAGGAAGGAAGTCCTGTCATCATTTCTTTCTACACCTGTGTGACAAGGTGATGAGTGTTTGACCTTAGTTCATTAGTGTACACATGGGCCGAGATACAATGTTTGCGTTTCATTTTTCTCAGCAATGAATTGAACTTTCGAGGAAAGGAGATAAGCTTAGTACCTTTTTCTCTTGGGATTTCCTTTCCGTACCCTTAAAACATAAATATGTGTGTATTTATTTATTTATTTATTCGTGTGTGTGTGTGTGTGTGTGTGTGTGTGTGTGTGTATTATACAGTGAAGATTTTTTATTCCAGGGGCCAAAAATGAAACATACTTCCTCCTTTAAAATAGAAAATAATTTAACTAAAATTGTACAATGTGGTGATTGTCACACATAATAAGCCAAGTTTATTCTGTTTAATTGTTTATTTACAAAGGATGATTCTAATGGGTGGGCTGGTTACTGAGGAATTAGAACAACATAAAAAACCCAATAATTCTCTTTTTTTTAATTTTGAAGGATAGGGATATGTGTTGAAAGTAACCAGATTAGCCATTTACTTTGTTCAGATTTGCCAAATAATTACTCAGCTTTTCAACAAATGCTTGTCTTTCAGTAAAAGCCAGACTAGACACCATAATGCTGAGCTCATGTGCACAGGTGACCTTGTTCAAGGTCCAAGGGTGAAAAGGTGACATAATTGATGAAGACTTACTCAAAGTAACAGGGCTATTTGGATACCATAGCCTCCTATAAACAGGTCCTAGTGAATGAGACTAAACTGATTCTGCAGTACACAAAGGCAAAATAGAACGTAAGTCCCCTGGTGGTAGGGACTCTTTTTTTTTCCTTTTTGACATGGCATCATATACCTAGCATTGGGAAAGATCTCAGATACCATCTAGACCAAGCCCCTCATTTTACAGATGAGAATAATGGAGCACTGAAGGGTTAAATGATTCTCCCAAGGTTGCTCAGGTAAAAAGTGTGAGAAGTAGAATGTGAACCCAGGTCTCCTAATTCGAGTCATTGTTTTATCCACTCATAGCCCATTTCTTCCTTGCTTTTACCTTTGTATTCATAGTATCTAGCACAGAACTTTGAATGTAGTAGGCACTTACTAAATCTCATTGAACACTGTGAACCAAACTTAACCCATCATGATCTAGAAAAAAGCACATGTCAAGAAACTAAGGATTACTTCAATGATAATAATACCTAGAATCATCCTAGGCATATAGAAAATGGTTAATATATGCGTACTGATTTTTTTTCAAAGACCATTATAGGCAGGCTATGAGTAAACTTATCCTTGAGTATGTCCTGTTGCTAATTAAACTCAATCTTTCCATCTGAACCCATTTTTTTTCTTCCTATTTCTGATAAGGGTACCAGCATTCTTCCAGTCATCCACATTCTCAACTTTGTCATCATTCTTGACTCTTCCTTTTCACTCAGCCACCACCCATCACAATCAATTGCCAAGTTATAATTTCTGCTTCTGAAATAACTCTTATTACCTCAACCTCTTCTTTCCAATTGCCAGGATATCATACTCTTTCCCCCAAAGAATATAGTTGTTAAACATTTTTAGCATGCCCCTGTATTATTTTACAGACATCCTCTAGCTTAGTAGGAGTGCAGTAAAAGACTCAGGGAAGAAAGTCATCACCAGACTTAGGGGTCTCTTGGAAGAAGATGAAGAAAGAGGAGGAGAAGGAAAATGAAGAGAAGAAGGTGGTGGAGAAAGCATTTATATAGCACTTTAAGGATTTAAAAAATGTATTCTACCCATTTTCTCATCTGAGCCTCACAACAATGCTGAAAAAATATGTATATATATATATATAGACACACATATACATATGAATATATATATATATATACATACACATTTTTACATGTAAACTGCCCTACCCCCTTCCTAGGAGAATATAAAATCAAGGAAAATAACTGACCTTTTTGTTTTATCTAAATATTAACAGTACCTGCCACAGGATTTTCCATTAAATTGACACTTTAAAATTCTAGTTGAATTGGATAGGATAGATCAAAGGCAGCATTTATTGAATAGCACTAAATAACTATTTGTTTGTTTGTTTTGTTTTGTTTCCTTTTAATACTTGTCTTATTTGCTGTTGGTAGAACAGACACTGCCTTTCTTCTACAAATTTCCCAAAAGACATATGGACTTTTCTGATTTGGTCTTTTATTAGTCAATTTCAGTGCTTTAGCACCTAGAAAACTCACAAAGATAGAAGTTTTAGAGAGGTACAGACCTACATAGTAAAGGAAATTTCCAGTGAAATTAAGTGTAGTTTTATCTCTATTCTGGCCAGTCACAAAAGACCCATGAATTCAGGGAATTGCAAGTTCAATATGAGACAGCAATGTGATATGGCATCAAGAAAGGGAAAGGGAAAGGGCAGAGAAGGTACCACCACCCACTGCTGGTTCTCCTCCTTCTTATCTGACTGCTTCTTCTCAGTCTCCTTTCCTGGTTCCTCACCCAGATCATGGCTTTTAACCCTAAATGTTCTGGGACCTCTTCTCTTCTTTCTCTATTACTTCTCTTGGTGATCTCATCAGTATCCACAGATTGAATTATCATCTCTATGCTGATGAGTCTCAGATCTACATATCATGCCCCCACCTTTCTGCTGGCTTCTTGTCTCACATCTCCAACTGTCTTTTAAATATCTCGAACTGAATGTCCAGCAGACATATTAAACTTAACATGTCTGAAACTGAACTTACTATCTTACCCCTCACACCATCATATACTTCTAATTTCCCTATTTACTGTAAAGGGCAGAATTATCCTCTTAGTTTCCCAGTTCCAGAACCTAGATGCCATCCTTAACTCCTCATTATCTTTTGCCTTCCATATCCAATCTATCACCAAGGCCTGTTGATTTTGCCTTTGCAACATCTCTTGGATGTGACCCATTCTTTCCCGGTACAGGCTCTCATCAAGTCATGCTTGGATTACTGCAATGTCCTGCTAATGGGTGTGCCTGCCAGAAATTTCTCCCTACTCTGATCTATCCTCTCCTTTCAGTCACCAAACTAATCTCCTTAAAGTATAGATCCAATCATGTCACTACCACCCCCAATAAACTCCAGTAGCTTCCTATCACCTCCAGGATCAACTATAAAGTCCACTTTTGAGGGGTGTAAAGACCTCTATAACCTAGTCCCTTTCCCCACTCTCAACTTTTCCAATTTTCTTAACACCCTACTCCCCACCACATACTCTTTGATTCAGTGATATTGGTCTTCTTAATTTTTTTTGCTTTAACTTGTATTTTATTTTTTTCCTAATTATATATCAAGAAACATTTTAGCATTCATTTTTACAAGATTTTGAGTTGCATTTTTTTCTCCCACCCTCCCTCACCCTCTTCTGAAAAATGGTAGGCAACTTGATATAGTTTATGCATGTCCTATCATGTAAAGCATATTTCCATATTTATCACAGTTCTGGAAGAAGAAACAGATCAAAAGGAAGAAAAAAATATAGAAAAAAATAAAGTAAGTAAAAAAAATGCTTTGATCTGCATTCAGAGTGTACCAGTTCTGTATCTGGATATGGAGAGGATTTTCTTTCATGAGTTCTTTATGCTTTTCTTGGACCATTGTGTTGTTGAAAAAAAGCCTATTCAATCATCCCACAATGTTGCTGATACTGAGTACAATGATTTCTTGGTTCTGTTCATTTTATTTTGCATCAGTTTGTATACTCTTTCCAGGACTTTTTGAAACCTGACTGCTCATTATTTCTTATTACACAACAATATTTTGTTACATTCACATTTCACAGATTATTCAGTCATTCCCCAATTGATGGACATTGCCTCAATTTCCAATATTTTGCCACCACACAAAGGATTGTTATAAATATTTCTGCATATGTGGGTCCTTTTGCCACTTTTATGGTCTCTTTGGGATACAGACATAGAAGCGGCTTTGCTAGTTCAAAGGATATGCAGAGTTTGGTTGCCCTTTGAAGATAGTTTCAATTTTTTCTCCAGAATGGTTGTATCAGTTCACAACTCCACAGCAGTGCATTAGAGTCTCAATTTTCCCACATTATCTCCATCATTCATCATTTTCCCTCTTTGTCTTTGTCAATCTGATTGTCATGAGGTCGTATCTCTGACTTGTTTTAATTTGCACTTCTTCAATCAAAAGGGATTTAGAGCATTTCTTCATATGACTATAGATTTTTTTTATTTCTTCATCTGAAAACTATTCAGATGTGCCTGTTGATATCCTTTGGCCATTTATCAATTGAGGAATGGCTTGTCTTCTCCTAAATTTGACTCAGTTCTCTAAGTTATCTAAGTTTTTCTATAAAGATTGTTTCTTAGCTTTCTGATTGTCTTCTAATTTTGGATGCATTGTTTTTGATTGCACAAAAGCTTTTCAATCTAATATGTTCAAAATGATCTATTCTACATTTTGTAATGCTCTCTATCTCAAATTTGGTAATGAATTCTTCATCTCCCCATAGATCTGAAAGATAGACTCTTCCTTACTCTTTACTTTGCTTCATTGTCTCTATGTTACCTTTCTATTGGTATTAGAATTTAAAGATCCTCTCATATTGGCTTGGTTTTCAGATTAAGTGTTAAAAACCAGAGCTTGAGAATCCCACTTGTGGGATGGACTTGCTGACATGAAGAGAGGGGGCTGAACTGGGAGGAGCTGGTGCTGTGGATTTAGAGAGAGTCCCAAGCAGAGAGAGGCCAGAAAAACTTCTGGGAACCAGCACCTGGAGGCTACTGCTACTACTGGAGAGAGAGAGAAATGAGAACTGAGAACTGAACTGGGAAGAAGCATGACTGTGGTGATTGTATTTGTTTTGTCTGCTTTGATGCTAATTTATCATATTCATCTGCTGATGGAGGATGTTGCTGTTGTTGCAGAACTCCTAGGACCTTGCTGTTGGTTCAGAATTGCTGAAAGAGGATTTTCTTGTATGTTTACAGAAATCCTGGAGAAAGGTCTTGCTGATGTTTTCAGGGATCTTGGAACTGTACTGATGATATGTGTTGACTCCTCAGACCTTGTTCTTGGGTCTGTGTTAATTTCACAGGCAGAGAGTGATGAGGACACTGGCAATGTATATGTTTGTTATTGTGTCTTTGTTAAGCTGTGTATTCCTAGGAGTAGAACCTGCTGAGAACTTGCCTTGGGTCAAGATGAAGAAAACACCTCTCCTTGGGTACTGAATGCCATGATGATATCATAATCTAGTTGTGACCTAGGGGCGAATGTCTTTTCAAAGCCTCTTGAGAGGAGGGTTGGTGGGGATTGTAATTCAGTTGTGATCCATGGGTAGAAAACTTTTGACTTTTGTACTTTCCATTCCAAATGAATGTTCTTTGTTTAGGATTGGAAACTATTCTCCAGTTGAATAGAGAGAAGACTGTGATTAACTAAATGAATGTACTGCCCAGGAGTGTGGTACTTGTACCTTAGTACTTTGTGACTGGATTGAGGATTTACTAAAGTATTGAGTTATAAATGGTAAATGTTGCATTTTGATTTTCTGTGAATATTTTGCCTTAATCTGTTACGGAATAAATGGAGTTTGCTGTGTACATAATGCAAACCTGGAAGTTGTTTGTGCTTGGCATTACAACCTTTTAGCAAAATCTAATTTACTTCATTCTCTTTTTTAATTAGTTCTATTTTTGCTTTCACTTTGTCTCAGATTAGGATTGCTGCCCATTTTTGTTTTCTTCAGCTGAATTACAACAGATTCTGCTCTAGCCCCTTTCATTTACTCTGTGTGTCTCTCTCTGTTTCAAGTGTGTTTCTTGCAAACAACATATTGTAGGATTCTGGATTTTGATCCACTCTGCTATCCACTTCCATTTTATGGGAGAGTTTTTGCCATTCACATACAGTTATGATTACTACCTGTGTATTTCCATCCATTCTATTCTTCCTCCTGTTTGTCCTCTTTCTCTTTTCACTCTTTCTCACCTCACACTTGTTTTGCTTCAGTCTACCACTTCCCCTGATCTGCCCTCCTTTCTGTCCATCCCTACCAACCTCTTCCCCTAATCTCCTCCCTTCCTACTTCACTGATAATAAAGATAGATTCTTATATTCAATTAAATGTATATATTATTCTCTCTTTGAACCAATATGATAAGAGTAAGATTCAAGTGATACCCATCTTGCATTGTTCCATATTCTCCTCTGCTGTAATAGGTTTTTCTTGCCTCTTCATGTGCAATAATTTATTCCATTCTATGTCTCCCTTCCTTCTGCACCCATTGCATTCGTGTTTCTCATCTCTTACTTTTTTCTGTCATTCCCTAAAATTCATCTTATACTCGTGTCTCCTATATTTATCCCTTTTATCTATACTATTGTTAGTGATAATATTTTTAAGAGTTACAAATATTATCTTCCTATGTATGGATATAAAAAGTTTATCTCTATTAAATCCCTTATGTTTTCTTTTTCCTTTTAAACTATTTATGTTTCTTTTTGTTCTTGATATTGGATTATGCTAAATTTTTCTGCTTAAGTGATTCTTTGGTGTAGTCCTAGATCCTTTGCCCTCAATAATGTCATGTTTCATGATCTCCTATCCTTTAAAGTTGCAACTGCCAACACCAGTGTGATTCTGATTGTGACTCCCAAGTATTATAACTGTTTCTTTCTGGACACTTGTAGTATTTTTTCCTTGATCTGATAGTTTTGAAATTTGGCTATAAGGCTGCTTAGGGTTTTTATTTTGGGATCTCTTTCCTGAGGTGATTGATGGAGTGTTTCCTATTATGCCTCTGGTTTCAGGACATCAGGGTGGCTTTGATATTTTTTTTGGAGGGGGGAAGACAAAGCACTTGGGGTTAAGTGACTTGCCCAAGGTAACATGGCTAAGTAAGTGTGTCAAGAGTCTGAGACTGGATTTGAATTCAGGTTTTCTTGACTCCATGGTGGTGTTCTGTTAACTGCACCACCTAACTACCCTGATAATTTCTTGAAAGATACTGTCCAGGTCCTCCTTTTAATTATGATTTTCAGGTAGTTCAATGATTCTGATATTGTCCCTCCTGAATCTATTTTCCAGGTCAATTGATTTTCTTACTAGTAGATTTCATTTTTTTTCATTCTTTTGAATTTGTTTGATTAATTCTTGATGTGCCATGGAGTCATTAGCTTCCATTTGCCCATTTCTTAATTTTAAGGTGTTGTTTTTCCTTAAATAACTTTTGTACTTTCTTTTTCATTTGGCCAATTATACTCTATAAAGAATTCTTTTCTTCAGTGGATTTTTGTATCTCTTTTTCCACTCGGCCAATTCTACTTTTTAAGCAGTTTTCCAAACTATTGACTCTTTTTTAACATTTCTCTTGCATTGCTCTCATCTCCTTTCCTATTTTTTTCTTCTACTTCTCTTACATAATTTGTAAGTGTTTTTAAGTTCTTCCATGCTTTCTTTCTTTGCTTAAGACTATTTAACACTTTTTTTGGGTGGGTGGGGGTAGCCCATAGGTGTTTTGGCATTGTTGTCCTCTTCTGAGTTTGTGTCTTGGTTTTCCCTGTTGCCATAATAACTTTCTACATTCAGATTCCTTTGTTGTTGTTTTCTACTAATCTTTTTTTTGGATGGGGGAGAACTTTATCCTTTCTTTTAAATTTGAGCTTTTATTGGGATAGAATGGGCACTTTCTCAGGCTTCTTCTACTAGTGATGTCAGGCCCTTACTGTTTACGTGGCGCTGTGCTGAAGTTGCCCTAAAACCCACAGGGGACCTTCCTGTTTGGTGCTCTACTGAGTGGGTTGTTGGGGGTTGGCTGGTGCTACTAGAGGCTTGTACTAAGCTGGTGTCCTGATGGTGGTGTCTGGTATATGCTGAAGTCTGGTGAGGTGTTTCTGTGTTTCCTATAGCAACACTGAAGCACATAGCAGTTTGGCCTCTGGGGGCTGTCTGTTTGCCTAGGTATCCATAGCTTTGGGGGTCTACCTATTTGGCTGAGGTGTGCTACAACATATGGAGGCCTGGCCCTTGGAGGATGCCTGTTTTCCCAGGGCTACACTGAAGTATATGGTGGTTCATTGAACTGGAATCTCCTGGTTCCTCTACCTATGCAAAGGCATGTGTGATATTCTGGTGTTGGCATTTGCGTGATTTATCACATTGAATCTCAGGATCTGGTTTGCTGAGGTGGGGCTAACTGCTAGCTTCCTTGGATGCTTCCTGTCTTGACTGTGCTCCTTTTTCACCCAAGTGAAAAGGACCTTTTTTGCTGATCCTTCAAGGCTCCTGGGCTTAAAAATGCTTCATCCCATGTTTTTGCTCTTTCAGAATTTGTTTTGGTTTTTTGAAGATAAATATCTGGCCTCCTTAATGTTGCTCCTATAAGATAACTCGATCTCTCAGGTTGAGTCATTTTCTATGGCTATCCCCCATGCCCAAAATTTTCTGCCCCCTCATCCCTGCCTACTGATTTCCCTGGATTCTTTCAAGTACCAGCTAAAATCCCATCTTCCACAGGATGTCTTTTCCAATCCCTCTTATCTCTAGTGTCTTCCCTGTTTATCACTTCCTATTTGTTCTGCATATGGATTATAATGTACTTATTTGTTTCCTTTTGGTCTCCTCTATTAGATTTGTGGAGGTTAGAGACTGTCTTTTGGCTCTTTTTGTATTCAAAATATGGGTGATGGGTGATGTCTTTTGATTCACGAGTAAATTGGATTTAAGTGAGGCAGAGTTTCATGAAGTCATAGGTCTCATTCCATAGTCATCACACTCCACTGGCAGGACAGAATCAAGATTACTGGTGATGGTTCAAGATGCATTGGATGACCTTGGCATCTTTGATGTCTAACCAAGTTCTAAGCACTCCATGGCACCTGCTTCAGCTGCCTTCATGAACGTTGGGATATATTGTTGTCATCCATCCATTCCACCAGGGGAAGTCTTCACATACTTGAAGTAGACACCCTCCTAACTCACCAATGTGTTTGAGATCCCTTGATTACCCTGAATCTGGTTTAGATTTGAATTCAAAACATATGCTTACCAAAAAGACTTTTATGGAAAACTCACAGAGGGCAAGCGTTCACATGGTGGTCAGAAGAAGTGATACAAGGACACTCTCAAGGTCTTTCACAAGAAATTTGGAATTGCTTATGAGACATTGGAAACACTGGCACAGGACTACTCACCATGTTACTCCTGCATCAGAGAAGGTGCTGGGCTCTATGAGCAAAGCTGAATAGAAACAGTTCAAAGAAAATGCAGGATTCACAAATTTGAAGAATCTACCCCCAAAAGTTCACACTGACTCTGTGCCTAACCTGGGGTAGAGCATTCCAAGCTCATATTGGTCTGATCAGACACAGGCAGACACATTAAAACTTGACTTTAGCATAGTAATATCATTTCAGTCCTCCTCAAGAACAAAGGACAAGAATCATACCATGCCATAGTCGTAGAACTAAACAGAGTGTCTGCTTCATAACTAGGACTTAATAAATATTTGTTGACCGAAAATAGTCAATAATACCATAGACTGCATAGTGAAACATAATTTCCAAGAATAAGGCAAAGATAATCATATAGTCTGCCTCAATAAGATTACATGTTGTACATGGTTTTCAATTCTGAATGCCACCATCTAGAAAGGGCAATTATAAAATGGAGAGTGCCCAGGAAAGGACAGCCAGGATGATGAAGGGCCTCAATTCCATCAATCTAACAAGCTAGGAATGATTGTGTTTAGAAAAGAACACTCAGGGTGAGTATGAAAACTCTTAAAGTATTAAAGGGGGCTGCCGTGTAGAAGAGGGATTACATTTGGACTATTTGATGTTAGAGGGCAGACCTGGTAATAGTGTTTTGTTTTCAAACGGGCAAATTAAGGATAAACATCATAAAAAAACCTTCTTAACGGAGTTATCCAAAAGTAGAATGAGCTTCTTTGGGAAGAAGTAGTTTCCTCCTCATTAAAAATCTTCAAATAAGGGTGGATAAAACATTTTAAAGTTTTTTGAAAAGGAGATTCTTTTTGACATACCATTTGGACTAAGCTGATACTGATACCCATTCTTGCACTAAAATTATGTCATTCTTTAATTCTGATTTCAATGGATATTTCCTCCAATTTGCAAATATTTTATTTCTTTGCAGATGACTTTAAGAATTGTTGTGATCAAAGAAAATTCTTGACCACGTTGCCAGTATTGTTGAGATGAACATCTCTGAAATAGGCCAGACTGATTGGCTATTTACTCAATTTGAATTCAGTAAAATTTTATGAATTCAACTCCAAGAGGCTTGGATTTGCATATCCAGCCTTGATAACACAGGTAACTTAAATCACAGTCTAGTTAGTCTAGAGCGACAAAACACAAGATTTGGTATCGGATATAAAATAAATCCAGGCTCGGTTGCTTCCTATTTATACGACCTTGGGTGGTCACTTTCTTGCTCTCTGCCTCAATTTCCTTCTCCATTAAATGAAGAACTTGGGCAAACAGATCTATAACTCTCTTTCTGCTCTAAATCCTGTACCCTTATTCTCAGAGTGAGTGTCAGAAGCTGCCATTCCTACTCCACCTCCTATTTGCCCTTTCATAGAAACAGGGTTTTATTAGATGGGAAGAAGCATCTCATTACTGCAGACAGCTGTCATGCCCTTGAAAGGTCCCTGGAAAATGGCTCATTTGTCTTTCCCTTTGACATCATACATCTTTCCCTGAAAGCTTTACTCCACAGTAATATTTTCAGAAATCCAAATGGTCAGAATAATTATCTTGGCCATTTAATGTCTTTAATCAAGTAAAATTCATTAACTGTATTCAATGAAACAAATACTTATCAAGTATCCATCATGTGAATAGAAGTGCTCTGGATACCAAGTCAGATACAAAATTAAATGGAACCTGGTTCCTGACCATTAGGAACTTAAAATCTATTACAAATTATAAAACTACATGAATAACTTTAGGACAAAGTGGGAAAATGATAACAGCAAAGAGAGGAAGAAATGAAAAAGATATGAGGTTTAAGAAAGAAGAATGGTGACTTAGGTGTGATAAAGGAAGAGTAGTAATAGTTAGAAATTTGATGAGGATTTCAGCTGGGTAGGATTTCAACAATAATCCATCAACACTAATTGGTTAAGTGCCTACAATGTTTCTAGAGCTATATTAGAAACTGAGTTTAAAAAGACAAATTGTGGAACAATATGTACTCTCTGGGATCTTATATTCTAAATGAAACAAGAAGTACGTGTCTGCATATCTAGAGTAACCATAAAGAAAATAAGTTTAATAAATAAATAAAGCTCATTAAAGAGGGAAGGCACTAGTAGTTGGAGAGAACTGTAAAGCTGCCATGTAGAAAGGGAGAGTTTTGGCTATATCTTGAAAGAAAAAAAATTCCATGAAGCATAGATAATGAGAGAGTACACCCCAAGTATGGAGGACAGCCAATGTGAAGGCACAGAGTTGGGAAATTGAGTGTCATGTGTGAGGAACAGAGAAAAGGCCAATTTGACTGGATAATCCAGAAAAGGTGAGGGAATAGAACACTGTGCAATTAGAAAGATCTATTGGACCCAGGTTCTAAAAGACTCCCAAAGCTAAAGAGAGGCATTTGTATGTTATCCTAGAGGCAACAGGGAGCCATTGTAATTCATTAAGCAAGGGAGTGACAGGGTCAGACCCATGTTTAAGAAATAAAACATTTTGCAGTCTCTGTGGGGAATAGATTAGAGAAGAAAAGACATGATAATGGAAGACCATAGAAAATACTGCTGTAATAATCTAGGTGAGAGGTGGTCAGGGCCTGAAATCAAGTGGTGGGTGTATGAGCATAGAGAAGAAGTGGAATATAAAAAACCTTGCAGAGATACAATTTGTGAGATTTGACAACTGAGTGGATATTCGGTGTGAGAGAGAATGAAGCATTCAAGATGATGATAGGATTATAATCCTGACAAACTGAAAGAACAAAATGGTGATATCTCTTAATAGAAATAAGGAAGTTTGGATGAAAGTAAGGCTTGGGAAGAGGGGATTGTGAATTCTGTTTTAAATAAATTGAGTTTGAGAAGTCTTGGAGACTAGAGAGGAAACTTACTTGATAAAGGGAGACCATATAAGAAACTTCTGCCATAATCTAAGTGACAAATGATAGGGCTTGAAATAAAGTTATGTCTGTGTGAGAAGAGAGAAGTAATTGTTTTACAAACCCAGTCTGATATGTTCAATAGGCAGTTAGTAATGAAGGACTAAAGCTCAAGGAAGAGATTGGAGCCAAATATATGGATCTTCCTTGATATGAAAATTAAATGCATGAAAACTCAAGAAGTTAACAGGAGTACCTCAATACTGCCATGTTTATCTTTAGTATTTTTGTAGTGGTTGGATAGGAATGAAGATGGGTAATTGAAGATGTTGTGTGACTTGTTCAAGGTCACACAATTACTTATACAGTTTCATACATCCAATATATGTCAGGAGATGGGGGGAGGGGTTCAATCAATATCATCCTTAGAGAAAGACCTAATTTCCATTCTATATACAACTCTGCCTTCCTTAATTTTAATAATGACTCCCCCAAACAGACTTAGAATATTAAAACTATTAATAAGATGAGGTCAGACTTTTCAACAGCTTGGACTCAGACTAGAGTCATGTGACAAGAAGAAGGTGCTATAGAAAATTGCATTCAGATAGACAACATCAGATCTGAGCGAGAGACAAAGACTTTCTGAGTTTCTAGCAATAGACCAGTAATAAAAGGAGTGTTTAGTGATTGTAACACTTTCTGACACTGACTGATTAAGAGGCAGTGTCTGACTGGGATTTTTTTCAGCTAATGTCAAGAAAGAATAAAGATAATGACTCCCAGAGTTTATTTGCACTCAGAGTAGATGAGGCCAGTCAGCCGAATCCACAGCTCAGTCCCGTCACATCATCACAACACCTGAACCTAAGGTTATTTTATTATCTACTTATTTTCTCCTCATGAAGTGTGATATTCTACTGAAGCTGGTTTTCCATCCTCAGTGCTACTGAAACAATTCACAAGAAATGACTGGGGAGAAGGAGCTGAGGAAAGAGAAAAAAGAGAGAACCTATCTCTGGAAGGCTAACACTCCATTTTGAGGAGAGATTGATAGGAGAATATGGGATTTGGAGCTGGTTTCCTAAGAGCAAACCTTAGATGGTCCAACGAGATGGTGACACACTATTCAGAGTAGTCTGTTTGAAAACAAGGGGAGGAGTTTCTCCTGATCTACCTGATTAATCTCACAGACAATTCTCCTTAGGAAGAAGGGGTGAGGAGAAGTAGAGATTGTGGTAAAAGTGCTTATTTGTCTAACAGGGATGATGTTCAGCATGTTGAGTTGCTAGCCACCTGATTCTTCTACAAAAGATCCTACTGGACAAGAAGGGGAAAATTAGATAGATAGATAGATAGATAGATAGATAGATAGATGGATGGATAGATAGATGTGCATATGTGTGTATGTATTTGTCTACATATTGACATGTGCCTATATATCTATATGTGTGCATATGTGTACCTATATATCTGGGTATCTGTATGCATGGAGATATAGATATATAGATATAGATATAGATAACATTGCACAGAGACACATAAATATATGTGTGTGTATGACTACTTATGTATATAGGTGTTTTGTATAAATTTTCTCATTTTATCCTCACAATAAGCCTGTTAGATAGGTGCTATTGTTATTTACATTTTACATGTGAAGAAATTGAGGCTGAATCACTCTTTCAGGAAATATGAGATAGAATTTTAATCCAGGTCTTCTGATTTCAAGTCCTACGTTCTGTGTTTATTAGTTACAAACCCCTATGGGACCTAATCTCAAGCTATCTCTTTAGACATGCTGAACAGTACTGTAAATACATGTGATCCATATAAACTGATGTTCTATTTGTTTCTCACATGTGACACCATCCCTAATTTGTGAAACTTACAATTGGCCTTCCCATACTTCTGGAATGTAATCCCTCTTCACTTTGGCTTTGTAGAGTTCCTCTCTTCCTTTATGTGAAGAGAAAACACCCTCTTCTACATAAAGTCTTTCCTTATTACTCCAACTGCTAGTATCTTCCCTCTCAATTTACTTTATATTTCACAACTTAAATGTATCTGGACTTACTGGCTTCTTTTTATGTTGTATTTGTTCTTATATACCCTACTTGTCTTATGCATTAGAACATAAAATCATCACAATAAGGACATGTTTTAATTCTTATACTTGTATTCTCCACAGCTAACATGATGTCTGGCACACAACAGGCATTTAATAAATACATATTGAATGATTAAATCAGACTACTTCCTTAAACATATGAATTCCTAAGATTTGCATTATCTTATCAATTTAATAGGCAGAAGTGGAGTCAAAAGGAATAAGGGAAATAGAGGCAAAGGTAGGAAGGGATTACATTAAAAAGTAGCATCAGTCACCATCCAGGTGGTAGATTCCCCAACTATGTACCTAGAGGAGGCAGCATGTAATGGAAGAGAGACTGATGGTTTAGAATAAGAAGCCCTGGGTTTAAATTCATGTTTTTCCATTACTACCTGTGAAACTTTCAAGCAGTTGCTTTCCCTTTCTTAGACTCATTTTCTTAATGTATTAAAATGGAGGTGTAGAGGGTTGACCTGTAAGGCCTTCCAGTTCCAAATTCCATGATTCTGTGATTTGTGTTCTCTGATCATATCTCTACATGTTCTTTCTACCACCTCCCCCAAACTTTTTCTGTCTTACTTTAAAACTACTGACAAATATCTTATATATATATATATATATACACATATATATATATCACACGGTAGCTCTTTCCATGCCATTTCAAGTACCATAGTATATAGTGAGAGGCAAAGTTTAAACTCCAAAATCTAATTCATTCAGTTTACAAGACAAGTTCAATCTGCCCTGTCATTATGTAAGAGAGAACTAGGCATGAAGAATGCAGAGTGTATTCTCTGCCTAATACCTACCTATGTGGAGTCTTGGTGAACCATCTTTCAGTAGCTCATGGGGGCTCTGACCCCACTTCAAGCTAGGTTTAGATGTTGTGTTAGCACTGTTTAGATGTTGTGTTAGATTGTTGTGCAATTTCTTGTCTGTATAGATAGATAGATAGATAGGTAGGTAGATACACACATACATACACACACACTGTCCTATATAGATATATGTGCATGTATACGTATATATATATATATACATATATGTGTGTGTGTGCATACATTTGTATTCCTTTCAACTATGCACATACTGAGAAAAGTTTCATAAGTTACAAATATTGTTTTACCATTTTGGCAGGTAAATAGTTCAACTTTGATAAATTCCTTATGATTTCTTTTCCATGCTTACCTTCTCGTGCTTCTTGTATTTAAATTTTCTTTTTAATTTTGTTTTCTTCAGCAAGAATGCTTGAAAGTCCCCTACCTCATTGAATGACCATATTTTCCCCTGGAACGTTATACTCAGTTTTGCTGGGTTGGTGATTCTTGGTTTTAATCATAGCTCCTGTGATCTTCATAATATCATATTCCAGGCCTTTTGATCCCTTAATGTAGAAGCTGCTAGATGCTGGGTTATCCTATTTGTGTTTCCACAGTATTTAAATTGTTTCTTCTTGGCAGATTGCAACATTTTCTCCTTGATGTAGGAACTCTGGAACATGGCTATAACATTCCTAGGAGTTTTCTTTTTGAGACATTTTTTCAAGAGGTATTTTGTGAATTCTTTCAAGTTCTGTTTTGCCCTCTGGTTCTAAAATATCAGGGCAATTTTCTTTGAGAATTTCTTGAAGGATGCTTTCTTGGTTCTTTTTTTGATCATGGCTTTTAGGTAGTCCAATAATTTTTAAATTTTCTCTCCTAGATCTATTTTCCAGGTCAGTGATTTTTTTAAGGAAATATTTCACATTGCTTTCTATTTTTTTATTTGTTTGGATCAATTTAATAGTATCTTGATTTCTCATAAAGTCATTTGCTTTCATTTGCTCCATTCTAATTCTGAAGGAATTATTCTTGTCAAAAAGCTTTTGAGATTCTTTTTCCATCTGGAAAATTTAATTTTTACTTGGGCCTCTTTTGCCACTTGAGTTAATCTATTTTTTTAAGGTGTTATTTTCTTCAGTCAGGTTGTTGACTCTCTTTTCATGATTTTCTTGCATCATTCTCATTTCTCTTCCCAATTATTCCTCCACGTCTCTTGTTTGGTTTTCAAAATCCTTGTTACTGCTTTATGGCTTATAACCAGTCTACTTTTTTCTTGGA
>CM053595.1:22379329-22398189 GCA_028646575.1 Pseudocheirus occidentalis | reverse complement strand
TCCTCCTCCTCCTCCTCCTCCTCCTCTTCTTCTTCTTCTTCTTCTTCCTCTTCTTCTTCCTCTTCTTGTTCTTCTCCTTCTCCTTCTTTCTTATTCAATAAGATTAAATCAAGGTGAAAATGTGAAATAATCTTCTTCCCCAGCTGCCATAAGGTTTACACTGCACACTAGACATGATAGAAAGAGTAGGAGGTAGTTATAGGAAAAGACATCTGAGGTACAAAATTCCAGTCTCTGGCAGCCGATGAGTTTTGCATTCCCAAGCATGTAACTGGCCAAAACATGACAATTGAATCTTGTATGTAGAATCCTGTTCATGTAAATGTAATAGACCCTTACCTGGAAGATTAAGTGATTATTGCCACTGCTTCCTCCATTTTTCTACTCAACAGATTCCATTACCCCCACCCCAATTCTAAATCTTGCATAGAAAATGAATTATTAATTTAGTCACTACTTTCCTATATCCAGTTGTTTTCAGACCCTTCCTCTGCCTCCTATTTGGACATAGACCAGTACTGTCAGATCCCAGAGTCCAAATATTCCCTAAACATTTCAGGACTAATGTGTACATTAGACTGCTGGTCCCCAGGACAACAGAAAGCTCCAGAAGGTGTCCAAAGCACTTCAGGTCTCACACATTTGAACTCCTTCTTTGTTGCTGGCATTTTTAAAGCCCCTGGGAGAGTATACTAGGGAAGTTCTGAACTCTTTCCCTTAGGAAATGAGTTTGAAACTTGATCCTAAAGAAAGTAATCTTAAATTGAGGAAACTTATTTAGACTACAAATGACAAATTTTTGTACAAAGAACACAGTTTATTTATCTGCTTATAATTGATTCTCTCTGTTTTGTACTGTATCATATAAGGTATTAGAACAGTGTTTATTTCCAGTTCTTTTCATTTTGTGTGTATTTGGCTTAAATTAACACATTCATTACTACTAACCAATTTATTTTTTGACTATCATATTAGAGCATATGTGTGTATGTATATCTTTAACAAGGATTATATATTAATTTCTGCTCTTGATAAACTTATTTTCCATGTAGATGTGGAAAATACCCTCTTATATAAGTATTCTGCCTATTTAACCTTTATTAATTTGTTTGATTTCTATTCATTTGTTATTTCAGTATGTTTAAAATTCACTCACACCTTAAGAAATCAATCCATCAATCAATCAATAAAAATTGATTGAAAGGTATTACTGGAGTGGTGAATACAATAGCAAAACTAATTATCATATCTGGTCTCAAGGATCTTACATTTCATTCATTAATCATTCATTCATCTATCTATTTTTTGTTTAGTTATTTAATTATGAACTTAAAAAGGCAAAAAATAACTTTCTCTTGCCTTGTATCACAGCTGTCAGAGACAGACATCCTTTAAATCCAACCCTATCTTATTCTCTCAAAGATCTATTCAGAAGCCTCCTCAGTTTGAGACAGGATTTGCAACTTAGAAGAGAATAAAATTATACTTTTCACCGAACTCTTAACCCACATTTCCTCCATCATTTTGCTTCATATTTTAATTCACAAGTGGTAGATAGGACTTTTTTTTAATGAAAATTCTTTTATAGTGACTTAATGTTATTAATTTGTTTGTATGTTTTTTTAGCTAAACCATTGGGTAGATTATAGGATTCCTTTTTCTAATCTCTTACTTAGCTCACCTTCCATATCAAGTCTTATTTTTGAGACTCCAAAGCACAAATCAATATATAGCCTTGTGTCAACAGGTACTGAATAAATTCTAGAGGCATAATTCTAGGTGAAATTATATAAATGTAACATACCATATGCTGATTCACTTGAATTTTCTTATCATGGCATGTTCAGCAATGGGCAATTAAAATACTTGAACTGTGAATTTCCTTTAAGATGAAATGGCCTAATTCGATACTTTTTTGGGTTGTTCTTGTTCCTGACAAGTTTCACACCTCCTTGAGTAGTTTACTCTCAAAATTTTGACTCCAACCAAAATTAATCTTAGTTAGGAATCAGTATAAAATGTCTCCCATGAGACTTTGATAGCTGTAAGATCCTTCTACTTCCTGGGTGTCAACCAATTGAAACGGTCTGTCACCCTAAGATTGTCAGCTTTTTCTTTCACCTTCTAACAATAATGAAAGTTAAATTTTATACAGCATTTTAAAATTTAGATAGTGCTTTACATATATTTTCTCATTTGATGCTTAAGAACAATCCTATGAAGGGAGTGTTATTGTTATCCCCTTTCTACAGATGAGAAAATAGAGGTTGAGTAACTTTTGCAGGATCACAACTAGTAAACATCTGGAACATACTAGAACTCAGGTCTTTTGGCTTGCAGGTCTGGCACACATATCCATTATATTTATTTGATGCCTCTTATACAGATAAATACTTGCTGCTGTCACTCTGCTGCTTCTCTCCAGACAAGCAGCTTATGTTGGCAGCATTTTCCTTTGAATCCACTGAACACAGTTAAAGCACTTCTTCCATACATCTGGCAGGCTCTTGGGTCAGGAAAACCTGCTCCATACAAGCTCCAGGATTTCTCTTAGATAAATTATCCATCATTATCTTGGAAGGCTTCCAAAGCTATGGAGTGATAGTGCCTGGATAGCACCAATATCTTCTTAATGTTTTTTTAGTCTTATATAATTATAAGCTTGTAAACCTGGCATGATTTAGTAGATAAAACATTAGACTCTCATGAAGACTTGAATTCAGCTCCTGCCTCAGACACTTACTATCTGTGTAACCTTGTGAGTCACCTAATTTCTCTTGGCCTCAGTTTATTTATCTGTAAAAATATAAAGCTAGACTTTCTTCTAAATTTTCTTCTAGCTCTAATAACATGTTCTTTGAACTCCACTGTAGAACCTCACCTTCTAAAATGTCTTCTGGAGACCTAAGCTGAATCCCCAAGGTCACAATTCTTTCCCTTTGTCTGTACTATCAGTTCTTACAGATCTTTGTCCAACAGCTGTGTTTGTTGCCTATCATCATGGATAATCTGGGCAGGGAAGATAGATTGAATTTTAGATTTACTGCCACTGATGAGACACTTTCAATTCCAGTTTTCACCTTTCATTTCCTTTGTTAGTCAGTCAAGTTTACTCTGTGTTGAAAATTTATTTCTCTTTTCCCTGAGGACCCAAAAGTTTCAGACTGGCCAAGATCCAATCCAATGGGGCAACTGTTTCAATTTATTTTCTCTGATTAATAATTTCTGATTAACTGAGAAGCCAGCAGCACTAATTATGCTTTTTGGGAGCATCCAAAATATTGTTTGTCAGGATATGAATCCAGGTTTTTTTTAATCCATATATACTTGGAATCTATAACTATACACATAGCCACAGAACTTATCAGTGACAGCTCAGTTGAATGCCAAGAACTTAGCTTTGGATGGGAAGATAAGTTTTACTTATTGTATACTGGCAAATTAAATTGGTTTTTGGTGGCCATGATTCTCATGATTAAAAACTGTCCCCAATTTTTGTAGACTACTATTAGAGTATTCCACAAAAGATTTGCTTAGAACTGCAATTGCCAAAGTCAACAATGCCACACATGTGAGGCAGCTAACCAAATCTCTAAAGTTCTAATAATATTTGTTTTGATCCAATGATCTGTAAAAGGTATCAGATGTCCTGGAGTAGATTTGTTTTCTTTTTTCTCTTCTGCTTTTGTCTTTTCTCAATCATATACAATAAGATAGAAACTCTGCAGCAATGTAAAAGTTCCAAATATCCAAAAATAGCCACTAAACCAGTCTTTGAAAATTTTTGAATATGTCTATGAAATGAGCAAGTCTGTCTCCTCAGGACTCCCTCCTGAGATACTATATGACCCTTGTGTTTCACATAAGCTTTGCAGAAGTGAAGACCACTAGGTTGTTCAGTGGATAGAGGGCTGAGATTTACTTATTCAGTGTCATACCAATACAATTACTAAAAAAAAATTGTAGAGCTAGAAAAAAATAATAACAAAATTCATCTGGCAGAAAAAAGTTCCAGAATATTAAGGGAATTAAGGAAAAGAAATGCAGGAGAAGGTGGCCTAGACATATGTAAAACTTTTATAAAGCAGCAATCATTGAAAATAATTGGTACTGGCTAAGAAATAGAGGGGCAATCAGTTGCATAGGTAAGGTACATCAGATAAAGTAGTCAATGACTATAGTAACCTGTTTGATAAACCCGAAGATTCTAGCTTCTGGTATAAGAACTCACTATTTCTTTTATTTTCCTTCCTCCCTTCCTTCCTCCCTCCCTTCCTTCCTCCCTCCCTTCCTTCCTCCCTCCCTCCCTTCCTCCCTCCCTTCCTTCCTTCCTTCCTTCCATCCTTCCTTCCTTCCCTCCTTCCTTCCATTTGTTCTTCCTTTCCTTATTTTTTTCTTTCCTTCCATCTACATAGGATTCACATTCTTACCTGAAAGGGCTCTGCAATGGAAAATGAATGAGCGAATTAAATTTTAGTTTTCAAGATTCATTTCTGCAAGATTTTCAAATTTTCTCTTTATCTAACTTGCCTTCTCTATGAGGGGGAGGGAAGATGGGAGAGGATTTGGACATCTCCCATCTTCCCTCCCCCTCATAGAGAAGGCAAGCAATTCAATATAGGTTATACATGTGTAGTTATGCAAAACACTTCCACAACAGTCAGATGTGAAAGACTATGTTTCCCTCTATCTCCCCCCACCCACATATTCTATTTTACCTTTTGACCTTGTCCCTTTTAAAATGTGTTTGCTTCTGACTACCCTTCCCCTGATCTGCCTTACCTTCTGTCATCCCCTCCCTCCACTCTCCATGTACCCCCTCCAGTCCCACCACACCCATATTCTTACTTTTCTATAGGTTAACATACCCAATTGAGTACATAAATTATTCCTTCCTTAAGCCAAATCCAATGAAAGTAAAATTCATTCATTCTCTCTCACCTCCCCCCTTTCCCCTCCATTGTGAAACCTTTTTCTTGAATCTTTTATGTGAGATAATTTACTCCATTACATTTCTTCCTTTCTCCTCCCAATATATTACTCTCTCAATCCTTAATTTTATTTTTATTAATAAAATTAATTTATTTATATAAAATGTATTTTATTTAGTATCCTCATATTCAACTCATCCTGTGCTATCTCTTCTATTTGTCTGTCTGTCTGTCTGTCTGTCTATCTATCTATCTATCTATCTATCTATCTATCTATCTATATCTATCCATCTATCTATATGCATTTATAAACATATATACATACATACGCATGTATATGTATGTATGTGTGTGTGTGCATGTGTGCATATTTTTTCCTCCCTCCAATTACCCTAATACTGAGAAAGGTCCCATGAGTCACAAATATCATCTTTCCATGTAGGAATGTAAACAATTAAGCTTTAAAAAATCTATTATGATTTCTCTTTTCTGTTTACCTCTTGAAGCTTCTCTTGATTCTTTTATGTGAAAGGCAAATATTCTGTTCACCTCTGGTCTTTCCATCAAGAATGATTAAAATTATGTATTTCATTGAATATCCATTTTTTCCCATGAAGGATTATACTCAGTTTTGCTGGCTAGGTGATTATTGGTTTTAATCCTAGCTCCTCCAGTCTCTGGAATATCATATTCCAAGTCCTTCAGTCCCTTAATATAGAAGCTGCTAGATCTTGTGTTATCCTGATTGTATTTACACAGTACTTGAGTTGTATCTTTCTGACTACTTGCAATATTTTGTCCTTGACCTGGGAGCTCTGGAACTTGACTACAATATTCCTAGGAGTTTTCCTTTTGGGATCTCTTCGAAGGGGCGTTTGGTGAATTCTTTCCATTTATATTATGCCTACTGATTCTAGAGTATCAGGGCAGTTTTCCTTGATAATTTTTTGGAAGATGATTGATGTTTAGGCTCTTTTTTAGATCATAGCTTTCAGGTAGTCCAATAATTTTTAAATCTCTTCTGAATCTTTTTTCTAGGTCAGTGGTTTTTACCCATGAGATACTTCACATTGTCTTCTATTTTTTCATTCTTTTGGCTCTGTTTTTATAATTTCTTGATTTTTCTAAATATAATTATCTTCCATTTTCTTCATTCTAATTTTGAAGGAATTATTTTTTGTTGGTGAGCTTTTGGAACTCCTTTTCCATTTGGCCAAATTTGCTTAGTAAGGCATTCTTCTCATTGTTTTTTGCACCTCTTTTGCCATTTTGGTTCATCTATTTTTCAAGGTGTTATTTTCTTCAGTAATTTTTTGCATTTCCTTTAGCAAGGTATTGACTTGTTTTTTATGATTGTCTTGCAACACTCTCATTTCTCTTCCCAATTTTTCCTCATCTTCTCTTACTTGGTTTTCTAAATCCTTCTTGAGCTCTTACATGGCCTACAACTAATTCATATTTTCTTGGAGGCTTTTGATGCAGGAACTGTGACTTTGCTGTTTTCTTCTGGTTGTATGTTTTGATCTTCTTTGTCACTAAAGTAAGATTTTATAATCTGGGGTTTGTTTACACTGTTTTTTCATCTTCCCAGTCAAATACTTGACTCTCCAACTCTTTGTCAAGGTAGGACTTTGCTTCCTGTGAGGATGGGGATGGGGATGCCTGTACTGTGCCAGGCTTTAGGGGTTTTGTATCAGCCTCTCAATCCCCCATTGACTGTGGGCCCAGAACTTTAGAAGCAATCACTTCTGCTGCTGCTGCCACTGCCACCTCCACCATCCCAGGACTGGTGGTGGACCCCAGCTGGATGGACTGTGCTCCTTTTTCTCCCAAGTCCCAGAGAATTTTCCCACTGAACTTCTATGCTGTCTTTGGCATTTGTGGGTTAAGAAGCCTGGAAAGCACCCCTAATAACTGTGCTCTGGTCACAATCTGATCCAATATACTCTTCCTGTTGATCTTCCAGGTTATCTTTGGCTGGAGATCTGCTTTACTCTGTCATTTTTTGAGTTCTGTAGCTCAGTAATTTGTTTAGTGATTTATTGTTTTTCATATATTTGGATGGTTTGGGGTTGATCTCAAGCAAATCCATACTCTTGCTCTACCATCTTGGCTTTGTTTCCCCTCTGCCTCATTTCTTGCCTAGCCTTAATCACTGATTGAATGTTGCCTCAATCAAACTGAGACCCATTAAAGACCTTAGCTCAAAAAGGCCACGGTCTTCCATTATACACCAGGGCATCTCTGATCATCCAGATCTATATCTTGCCACTGAACCCAGATCATTTCAGAGATGAAAGTGAGGCTGGTGACTTTGCATAGCCCTCCTCACATAAATACAATTTACTTGAATGTTATGGCCTCACCTTCCTGATGTCATGTTCCTCTTCAAGAACAAAGAACAAACAGCAACAGTAGTAACAACCTCTATGGAGAGAAAAAAATGTGATAAAACTTGAGATACGAAGTCTACTAGCTGATAAACCTCATAATGTTAGTCTTCTTCCATATTGCTATTATGACCGAGTCAAAGATATTTGCTAACAGCATTTTAAAGTGTTTCCTGATGTCTGCAACACCTGAAAAAATTAATATCACTGTCACATAAAAAAAAGATCACATAAGGTCAGTGTTGTTGATGATTGTGTACCTTACTTATTGAGGAATACTTACATCTCACTCATATTGGGACAATGCTGTAGCCCTAAAGCTGAATTTTTTTCTTTGGCTGATCCTTTCATTCTTTGGGCACTGGCTTAAACTTCTCTGGAGCCTCCTTTGAGCTGAAGGGCTCAGTGCTTCTATGATACTTTCCCCCAGCAACATCCTCTCCCTGTAAGCACGGATGACATGGCTTGTCAGATTGTTCAGACAGTGAGCTTTAGCTTGCTCCCCATAATACTCTGCCAGAATTTTGTGCTTTTGGAGCTTAGTCACAATTAATACTGAATTCCATCATATTCACCAGTTTGGGATACCAGGGAAACATAACTTATCTTCTCAGTGATACTCAGAAATTCTCCAGTGAATTTAAAACTCATTATAGTATAAGCTCTGCATGAGTAAACCTTCTCACTGTGAACTTGCATAGATTATGAATATAAATTTCACAAATATTCTTCATAAATTGATTGGAATGTGGGCAGTTTGGTACAGTAGAAAATGTAATGGGTTTAGAGTCAGAAGACTTGAGTTCAAATCCCAGTTCTTCCACTTACTATTTGTATGACTTTGGAAAAGTCACTTTACTTCTCAGGACCTCAGTTTCCTCATCTGTAAAATGAGGGGATTAGATTAAATGGACTCTAAGATCCCTACCTGCTCTAAATCTGTGATCTTAATTAATTTAGGATCCATTGTCCAATGGAGAAGAATATGATACTATTTTCTTCCTCAATGTTACTGCTTCATGTGGTTACTAACAATCCAAGTAGAAAAACTGATGGAGTGGTTATTTAGTTCTTAAAAGTTAAAGATGTGCCATAATCTTGGTTCTTTTTCTGATCCCCAAGGCTAACTAGGTAGAGTTCACCCACTGGAAAACTAAGGCTGGATTTTTTTTTCTCCATCTATATCCAGAAAACATATACTTAACACCACCATGTTTGGCATATAGTAAATACTGGATAAATTCTTTTTAAAAATTTATTCATTCATTCACACATCTATCTCAACCACAGGTGTAGTAAAAATAAAGCTCAGATTCTTTGTAATTACTCTTTGATTCAGTTCCCAAGTTCTTCCTCTGAACCCACATTCACTGTCCCTACTTTGAAGGATGCGGAAAGAATGAACAATGATTTGGTAGGCAGCAGGCCTGGAATGAGGTCACTATGGTATGGCTTGACCTTCACTTGAGTTTTAGTGACAAACATTTGAAGAGATTGCATATGAAGATATTTTGTTGTTGCTGTTGCAAACTCTAGTGTCCATAAGCTTACTCTATGCTTTTCAAATCAATCAGATGGGTTCTGAGTACTTAGAGATAAGGATGGGGAAGAAATTTGTTCTTACCACTCAGGAAGGAAGATATAAGTTTGCTCATGTAATTTTGTACTATATAAGTTCCTTGATTATTTAAGTCAACCAAACATGGAGGGGGAAAATTTATATTCACAAATAAACACATTTCCAATAAATAAGTAGCCATAGTAACTCCTCAAGTCTAATAAAATAGCTCCTAGAAACAAGTTTGTTTGGGCTGCTAGCAGGATTTGCAGTGAAAAGAATGCTGTTATTTTGGTTGTCAAGACCTTGAAAGTCTCATTGAATTCTAGCTCTTCCAATCAGTCCCCATAAACAAACAAACCAAATACTTTAATGGATTCTTGTAATGTAAGTTCAAATTCTCTTCTTTTGACCCTAATATATCGATATGGATTTTGAATAAACCTCTCCATTATAGCCCAAAGGTCTTCCTTCTGTGGACCCATATAACCTCATATGTGAAGTATGATGACTTTAATACTACTTTGGATGTCTTTTCTCATTTATCTTCTCTTAGGTATAAACCAGGAACTTCTGAAATTAAATCATGCCTTAGTTTTATGTTGCTCATCATGCTAATATATCCAGTTGAAGAAGAGCATTGAAGCATTAGACATTTAAAGGGACAAAAACATGAATAGTAAAACAATGAAAACAGTAAAAGTTTCATTACTGAATAAATGTAGTGTCCTTTCACTTCCTCCTCAAAGTAATTTGAGACTCTAGCATCTCTAAACTCATGCCTTTGGTAGTGAAGATATAAGCTTAATTTCTCTAAAGTGTTTATCTGTATGATCCTAAGGTTGACTCACGCAGTAAAGGGTTAAGTCCAAAATTATCTTTTTCCATTACTTGTTTCCACTTATCTAGTCTGCAATTCATCTTCCTCTATGTAATTTCTAGTTACAATCTCCATGCAGATTCAGAGATTTCTGTTCTCTATGCCCATTGCTCTTCTATTGCATAAGGACTGGAAATAGATGGAGGGAAAAGGAAAAAAAAATAACCTTCATTCCTGGCCATTTTGCCCTGGGGAGGCCCAGAGCAAAACTTCTCTGCCACTATTAGAAAAAGACTTGGCTATTCCATTTTTTTCCCCTAAGGGGAAGGTCAGAACAAAACTTTCTCAATCACTGATGCAGAAACTCTTCCTGGCTGTTTTACCAAGATAAGAGGTGAGACTCAGCCCTCCTTAACCTTGACAGGGAAGATACTTTCTCTACCTCCAAAGCACATGTAATGAGACAGTGTACTTTGAAGGCAATAAGGGAAGGGGAGAAGAGAAAGAAATTGTGTATAGGAAGCCATCCTGAGGAACTACATGTGCATGCACACACACACACACACACAGACACCACATATTACAATTAGATAAAATTAAATACAAAAAAATATGTCTTAATGTTCCTGTAGATTGTCAGATCCTTTGCAATAGCTCTGTGTACCCCTCCCTTCCTCATCCATTCCCAGTCTAAGGTCCACAGATTGAGGAACAAAGTCTTGGAATATCTGAAATAGCTATGAAATAGAAGATGATAAAACATTGTTCTTCATCTACCAGGGCCAAGACAAGAGATCTATCTGGTAACAGAAGCATGGTGTTATAGATAAAGTGCTAGACCTTGGATCAGAATGATGTAGTAAACTCTGATTCAGGCCTTTAATAGGCCTGCACGACAGGCTTGGACAATTGGCTTAACTTCTCTGAGTTTCATTTTCGTAATTTCTATAATGGGGAAAATAATGCCATCCACCTATTACTATTTTGGTGAAGATAGAATTAAATAATTAGAGAAAGTGCCTAAAAACATTAAAGGGCAATACAAATGACAACTCAGCTATTAATGATCATTGTTAAATAGGGGGGATAAGAGTCTCTGTCTATGAAATTGAGTTGAGTCAAGAATCATCTACATGACAACCACTGTACTAAGCACTGGAGATATAAAAGAAAGGTAAAACAAAACAAAATAGACAAAAGTCAAGTACCTGCTCTCAAGGAGCTCAAATCCAATTGAGGAGATAAAGAAATATGTGTAAATATGCATAAACAGAATTTAATGGGTGTTGTGTGTGTTGCCCCTATAGGTTATACATGTCTATATGAGTCTGCTTACATGTGACTTGCAGAGAGTCATGGGATGACTCTAAGAATCTCTTTCACTTCCCTCTTTAAAGAAGATTTTGATTACTTCAAAGACAGGAAGCAGGAGATTGGTGTCAGAGGCTGACCACTTTGCTCTCAGAGAGAGGGAATACTGAGCTAGAACAATATCCATCTACCTTGTCTCCTTTAAATTAGGACAGGGAAGTATTGTTAGGTTGGGGGAAATAATTTCTAAATTCAAACTTGGCTATCCTTTAATGCAGAAAGCATATCTGTATATATAAGGTTTGATTCCCTTAAGATAAAATGCTGCTGGCTCTGCAAAGAACACACATGGTAAATTATACCCACTTTTCCAAGCTGATGCCAAACAAAAATCAGAGAAAGTATGTGGATAAGAAATTTTAAATAATACTCATTGGGAGAAAGTTATTTCAACTCAACTATTGGAGTTTCCCATCTTACACCAGAGGAAATAACCCAAAATTTCTAGTGTGGTAATCTGGGGATAGGAATATGATTGAGGTTCTAGCTGTTCTACATGTCTACATTTCTCAGAGTCTTTCTCTGCTTCCCAGGATTGGAAGAGAATTTGGAAATTGATTTCTCTCCTTTCAAAGTTGGAAGAGGTTATAAGGATCTCTCTTCCTCTAAGTTTTCACCAACTTGATTCATCATTAAAGCAAGCAAGGGAAAAGAACAAGTATTTATTAAGTACTTACTATGGGAGAAGTACTATTCTGAGGGATTTAAAAATAGTATACAATTTTATCTTAACAGCTACCTTGGGAGGTAAATGTTATTATGGTACATTGAACATTTGGGGAAACTGAGGTAGTCAGTTGTTAATTGACTTGCCTAGAGTCACATAGAAAGTAAATATTTGACACCAGATTTGAACTTAGGTCTTCTTGATTTCAAGCTCAGAACTCTGTCCACTGCACTATCAAACTACCTTTAGTTTGTTCTAGCCGTCTTTTCCTGCACTGAGGAATCATGCAATACTTGCAAATATGGAATAAAAAAGAGAGAAGGAATCCATGCAAATGAGTTTTGAGCTACAGGTTACAATGATATAAAGCGTCTAAATTGGAAATAATGAACAGGAGGAAGGCGATAAGATTGAGAGGCATTGTGGAAAGCTTTTCATAGAAAGTGGGATTTTAGCCGGTACATGAATAAAGCCAGGAAAACAAGGAGATAGAGATGAGGGTAAATCAAGGTGTGGAAGGCAATTAGTTAAACTGCCAACATAAACTACTATATAACAAAGTAGCAATCCTTGAAACAATCTGGCACTAAGAGATGGTGATGGAATGGTGGAATAGTGGTATGTATCAAAATACATAGTATTTATTGAATGACCAGAGCAATCCAGTGTTTGTTAAACCAAAAGATTCAAAGTTTAGTGTCAAGAATTCACAATATGACTAAAATTGCTGGGGAAACTGAAGAGCAGTTTGGTAGAAATTAAGCACAGACCAACATCACACAATGTATACAGACAAAGTCAAAATATTTACATGGCTTAGAAATAGAGGAAATTATCACAATCAAATTAAGAGAAAATGGAAAAAAATTTCCACGTCAAATCTACGAATAAGGAAAGAGTTTATAACCCAATAAGATAGAGAGGAACATTGCAAGCAAAATGGATAATTTTGATTACATGAAATTATAAAGTATTTGGGCAAAGCAAAACCAATGTAGATAAAAGTAGATGGAAAGCAAGAAACCGGGGAAAAAGTTTTACAGCAAGTTTTTTTTTCTCATAAAGACCTCATTTAAATAGGAAATAGAGCCAATTATTGAGACTGAAAGTAAGTTTCTGATTCATAAATGGTCAAAGGACATGGGCAGGTAATTTTCAGATGGATAGATTAGCATTATTGATAGTGACTTAATGCTCTAAATCGCTATTGACTGGGCAAATGCAAATTAAGGTCCCAAAGGGCTATAAAACTGAATACCTTTTGACTTAACACTATGTCCACCAGGTCTATATCCCAAAGAGATTAAAAAACAACAATAAGGGAAAATGGCCTATTTGTACAAAAATATTTATAGCAGACCTTTTTGGAAAGAATTGGAAAGTGAACGGTAGCCATCAATTGGGGAATGGCTGAAGAAGCTGTGGTATTTGATTGTGATGGAACACAGGCATATCTCTGAGATATCACAAGTTCAGTTCTGTACCACCACAGTAAGGTGAATGTCACAATAAAGTGAATCACATGAACTTTTTTGTTTCCCTGTAGTTATAAACATTACATTGACTCTATACTGTAATCTATTAAAAATGCAATAGTATTATGTCTATAATCATTGTGCATATTTTAATTGAAATAATTTATTGTTTAAAATGTTGTAATTTGAGCCTTCAAAAAGCTAGTAACCTTTGTGTTGGTGGAGGGTTTTGTCTCAGTGTTGATGGCTACTGAATGATGAGGATGGTAATTGCTGAAGGTTGGGGTAGCTGTGGTAATTTCTTAAAAGAAGACAACAATGAAGGTTGCTGCCTTGAGTGACTCTCCCTTTCATGAACAATTTCTCTGCAGCATGTGATGCTATTTGATAACATTTTACCCAAAGTAGAAGAACTTCTAAAACTGGAGTCAATTCTCTCAAACTCTAATGCTGCTTTATCAACTAAGTTTACTTAACTGAATTAATTTTAATTAATTAAATTAATTGACTAAGTTAATATTCTTTAATATTGTTTGTTGCAGGAAATAGGAAAGCCTGAGGAGAGGGAGAGAGACTGGGGAATGGCTGATTGGTGGAGAAATCTGAACAAACACCATTTGTCAATTAAGTTTACAGTCTTATATGGCATGGTTTGTGGTGCCCCAAAACAATTACAATAGTAATATCAAAAAGTAGCAATCACAGATCACTATAACAGATGAAATAATAATGAAAAAAAGTTCAAAATATTGTGAGAATTACTGAAATGTGACCCAGAGACCCAATGTAAGCACATGCTCTTGGAAGAATGGTGCTAATAGACTTGCTTGATGCAAGGTTGACACAAACCTTCAATTTGCTTAAAAAAATTCAATGTTTGTGAAATTTAATTAAAAATGCAATAAAATGAGGTATATCTTTATTGTGCTATAAGAAATGATGAGAATGGTGGCTATATTGTGCAATGAATAGTGCAGCAGCCTTGAAGTCAGGAGGACCTGAGTTCAAATCCAGCCTCAGATGCTTAACACTTACTAGCCATGTGACATTTGGCAAGTCACTTAACCCCAATTGCCTTGCCTCCCCGCCCCCAAAAAAAGGGAAAAAAAAGGAATGATGAGCGTAATGGTTACCAAACAACCTGGGAAGACTTGTTTGAAGTGATATAAATCAAAGTAAGAAAAACCAGGAGAACATTGTACACAGTAATTAATTGTAATGTTTTAATGATGAGCAACTGAGAAAGATTTAATTACTCTGATGAAAATAATATCCCAGTTAGTTCCAAAAGACTCATGATGAAAAATACTATTAACCTCCAGAGAGAGAATGGTTGAATTCTGCATGCAGATTTAAGGAATTTTTTTTCATTTTCTTTATGTTTCCTGCTTTTTATTTAACTTTTTCAACATAGTTAATATGGAAATATGTTTTGCATGATCTCATGAATAATTGGTGTCATTTCTAGCCATCTCAATGAATGGGGAAAGAAAGGGAGAAAGAGAATTTGGAATTAAAAAAAAATTAAATGAATGTTAGAAATAAAAACTAAAAAAGAGGGGTGGAGCCTAAATGGCGGAACAAATGCAATAACTTGTCTGAGATCCTTCCCCAACACCTCTAATACCTGTAAATATGACTAAACAAATTTTAGAGCTACAGAACCTACAGAGTAACAGAGAGAAACAAATCTCCCACCAAAGAAAGCTTGGCAGGCTGACAGGAAGTGTCTATTGCACCAAGATGGGAACTGAGCACAGTCCCATGTGAGCCATGTGGTCACAGACCCAAGGTGGCCCCAACAAGTAGCATGACCAGCCAAAGCTGACTTCAGGATAGTGAATCACAAGCAGCTATGGTGGTTTCCAGATTTCTAAACCCATAAATTCCAAAGAAAAAGTAAAAGGTCAGTGGGGAGCTCTGTTGGAACTGGGTGACAGAATAGCATGGTCTGGCTCCTGTCCCCAGGGCAAGAGATGGCAGCCACTGCTGCATGGCTGCCTCTGGAGCTCCTGGACTACAGATCTTAGAGGGACAAAGTGACCATTCAGAGGGTAATTGCTCTTGCTTTGACCTTCAATCTGGATCACAGTCTTGGGTAGTAGTCCTGGAGTGTGTGGCCAGTGTGCCAGAGGTTGGGGTGTATGTATACAAGGTGCCCTCCGAAGACCTCTGAAAACATTTTCAAAAACCCCAGTGATTTGGGACAAAGTTCTCCACTCTGGAAGCAGAGTTCTACTGTGGCAAAGAACTCAAAAGTCAAGTAATTGGGTGGCAAGATGAGCAAGCAGAGGAAGCGCAATCAGATCATAGAATCCTTTTTTTCAGGATAAAAAGGATCAAAACATGGAACCAGAAGAAGGCAATGAAGTCAAAACTCCAACATAAAAGGGTTCGAAGAAAAAGAAAAACTGATTACAGGGCATGGAGGAGCTCCAGAAGGATTTTGAAAATCAAGCAAGAGAAGTGGAGGAAAAAATGAGGAGAGAGAATAATGCAAGAAAATAATGAAAAGTGAGTCAACAACCTGACTGATGAAAATAATAACTTAAAAAAGAGAGTAACTCAAATGGCAAAAGAGGCCCAAAAAGCCAATAAGGATAAGAATGCCTTGAAAAGCCAAATTGTCCAGATGGAAAAGGAATTTCAAAAATTCATTGAAGAGAATTATTTCTTCTAAATTAGATTGGAGCAAATGGAAGCTAATGATGTTATGAGAAATCAAGTTACTATAAAACAGCTCCAAACAAATGAAAAAAAGAAAGCAATGTGAAATAAGGCATTGAAAAAAACCACTGATGTGGAAAATAGATCCAGGAGAGAGAGTTTAAAAATTATTGGACAATCTGAAATCCACGCCCAAAAAAGAACCTAGAAATCATCCTTCAAGAAATTTCCAAGGAAAAGTGCCTTGATATTCTAGAACTAGAGGGCAAAATAGAAATAGAAAGAATTCACAGACTTCCTGTTGAAAAAAATCCCTGAAAGAAAACTCCTAGGAATATTATAGCCAGAATCCAGAGTTCCAAGGTCAAAGAGAAATACTGAAAAGTCAGGAAGAAACAATTTGAGTATTTTGGAAATGCAATAAGGATAACACAAGATCTAGATGATTCTATATTAAAGGATCAAAGAACTTGGGATATAACATTCCATAAGTCAAAGGAGCTAGGATTAAACCAAGAATCACCTAACCAGCAAAACTGAGTATAATGCTTCAGAGGAAAATTTAGTCATTCAAAGATTGATGAAAAAAAAAAGAGCTGAAAAGAAATTTGACATTCAAATACAAGAAACAAGAGAAGCATGAGTAGATAAACAGGAAAAAGGAATCATGAGGAACTTATTAAAGTTGATCTATTTACATTCCTACATGGAAAAATGATAATTGTAACTCGTGAGACTTTTCTCAGTATGAGGATAGTTGAAGGGAATATATATGTATGTAAGGATGTGTACATGTATACATAGACAGAAGGCACAAAGTGAGTTGAATAGAAAGGGATGATATCTAAAAATAAAATTAAGAGGTGAGAGAGGAATTTATTTGGAGGAGAAATGGAGAGAAAGAATAGGGTACATTATCTCATATAAAAGAGGTAAGAGAAAGCTCTTACAATGGAGGGGAAGAGCAGAAGGTTGAATGGGAATGGGTTAACCTTACTCTCACTGAATTTGGCTTAAAGAGGGAATGACACACATACACTTATTTGGGTACCTTACCCTACGTGAAAGTAGGGGGGAAGGGGATAAGAGTGGGGATGACAGAAGGGAGAGCAGATTGGGGGAGAGGGTAATTAGAAGTACACACTTTGGAAAAGGGACAGGGTCAAAGTAGAAAATAGAATAAGGGGGGGGAATAGGATGGAGGGGAAAAAGTTAGTCTTTCACAATATAACTACCATGGAAACATTTTGAGTAACCACACATGTACAACCTATATTGAATTGCTTGTTTTCCCAGTGGGAGTGGATGAGGAGGGAAGAAGGGAACAAATCTGGAAATCAAAGATTTAGAAACAATTGTTAAAAAAATTGTTTTTTACATGCAACTAAGAAACAAGATACACAGGCATTGGAGTATAGAAATCCACTTTGCCCTACTAGAAAGTTAGAGGAGGTATGGGGAGGATATAAGAGAGAGAGAAGATTGGGGGGAGGGGTATTTGTTATGCTCACTATTTTTGGGTGGGGGTTAGGAGAAAGATGAGGAGAAAATTTGTAACTCAAAATCTTTTGTTTTTTTGCAGTACAATCAATTAAGCACTTATTAATCACCTACTCTTTGTAGGGTACTGTGCTGTGCTCTGGGTACACAGAAATAATATAAAGAACAGTTCTTACTGAGGGAGCTTATCTGCTATGAAAATTAATTGATTATTAAGGAAGAACACAGATGCCATATAATGAATGTCACAGTTAACATTAATCCTGGTAAGGCAATTCAGTCGTTGTCATCTCATAACTTGAACTTGATTGCCAGGCCAAATTGCCCTCCTCATGGACCCCCTTTTCATGGCTGACCATGCATGATGCAGGTGAGGGGTAATTATTGAAATGGGCAGGGATATTTTCTGAGCATCTTTCTTAGAAAGGGACAAATTACTAAGGATGAAATATCCCTTTTAAAACTACCTATACATACAAACATACTAGACTAATCTGTATTTCCATGCCTTGACTCATAAATGTCTTCCACTACAATTTCCCATTTAAAAAATTCTGTTGATACTTCAAAGGCCCACATCCACCATATATTTTTTCTTGCTTATAATATAGTATTTAAAGAAGAAAGGGACCATAGATGTCAAGTTTAAATATATATATATATATATATATATATATATATATATATATATTTAACATTTGATTACAGAACTTTAAATTCTAGATTCTTTCCCTTCCTCCCTCATCTCCCTGCCCCACTGGAAGGACAAGCAAATCAATACAGGCTGTTTATGTGTAGTTACACAGAACATCTCCACAGTGGGCATATTGTGAGATACTGATTATATGTCTCTCCTTCCTATCCTGCCCCCCCTCCTTGTTCTATTGTCTACCCTGTCCCTGTACCTTTACAGAAGTGTGTAACTCCAACAAGCCTCTACCTTACCCTGCCCTCCCCTCTCTCATCCTACCTCTCATCCTCATCCCTCCTACTCTCCTGTGTGGCAAGATACTCAGGTTAGAGTTTATGCCATTCCTTCCCTAAGCCATATTCAATGAGACTAAGGTTGATCCTTTCCCTTTTGCCTTCCTGTTCTTTCCCTCCATTGTAACAGTTATCCCTAGCTTCTGTAAAGCCAATCAGCAGTAGATTCCTGAGAGAATGCTACTGTGAACAGCCTTTAAGATTCAGATTACACAACTCTATTTATTCCATTACAAATCTTTATTCAGTACAATGTTCACAGTTTCAACAATTCACAATATTATATACAATCTTCAGAACAAGGAAAGCCTCAATACTATATCTTATTACAGAAAGGAACAAGGAACAAGAGAAGAATCAGCTGGTTTCCCTTAGGGAGAAACCAGCTTCACATTTTAAGATTCAATCAACAATTAACAAAAGGAATGACCTAGTTTCCCTAAGAGGGATTCAATCAATCAATTAACAAAAGGAATTACCTAGTTTCCCTAAGAGGG
>CM053595.1:22348655-22378829 GCA_028646575.1 Pseudocheirus occidentalis | reverse complement strand
GAGATTATTCTCTTTTAAAGTCCCAAAAACAGGCCACAATTCATGGTTCTCTAGGCGATGGCTAGCCCAAACAGTGTTGCAAAAAAACACTAGCCTTTCCCTTTTAAGGTCTCTAGAGAAACTAAATTTTTCCCAGTGTTTTAGAAGACAACCCAAAGGCGAACTTTTGGCAGCCACAGGTAAAGGGTCTTTGAATCCTTTCCACCATAAAAGAAGGTTTGCAAGTAAGACTTGAAAAACAAATAAAACAAAATAAGACAAGTTCCCCAGCACTAAGACAATTGAAAGAATCTGGTTCACATTTCCAGATGAGGCGTCTGTCTTTGTCCTCCATTCTTCAGAAGCTACCCAAGTGTTTCCATGTTCTCCAACACAACCAAACAGGACCGAGAACCTAGTCAGGCTGAGTACCTAGCTGTCTGACCTAATGAGACCTGAGATGTCAGGCACACAAAAACAAAATACAAAAAAAAAAAAACACGCAAAAAAACCGCACCAAAAAAAAATTATTACCTTGTTCTATGAAGTTTGGATACAGTCAAAGGGTTGCACTTGAAGACCTAGAGGGCCACAAGTGGCCTCAAGGCTGCAGGTTCCCTACCTCTGGTCTGGGCTATTCTTCTAACCAGCAAAATAAAGTAGACACTACCGTCATGACACATATGAAATCAGAGTGGTCTGGTTGCTTTGTTTTAATTTTTTAATATTTATTTTTAGTGTGGCAGGCTTTCTGGGCCCACTGCTTCAACTCACAAGTCCCCAGAGGATGATTATTAATAATTCTCCTCAGTATTCTAAGTGTAACCCTAACAAGCTAAAGGTTTCCTCATAAGCCCTCACTGATATGTTCCCCATTGATTATCAGTCAGAGTTAATTAGCTTTTAGAAAAGACATTGACTAAGCAGGAATGGAAAGGACAATTGTTATAGAAAACTCCCTTCGAACCAGGGGTATTTTTTCCCTTTGTACACATAAGGTTTCAGGAAAAAACATGAGGTTCATACATAGAGGGCACACATTGGCCAAAGGCTCAACTCACGGGTTCCAGAGTCCTTGCAAAATTCTCCTGATACAGAGCTCTTTGCTGAGCTCCAAGGTTCAGTTCCCTTGTAGTCTTCACGTTGCCTTTCCTCAGTATGCCCATTTTGTCTTTAGTATATCTCTCAGCTCATGACTCAGGGGTCCATCAGCTCTTGAAGCTGCGAGGTCTTTGTTTCTGACTCTGGTGAACAAGATTACTACTCCATCAATGGAAGAAGGGTCAGTAAATCAATAAGCATTTAATACACTTGTGTCATGTGCCAGGTCCTATGCTAAGTTCTGGGTATTCAAATAATGGAGGAAAAAAGGTTTAAAAAAAAGTTGCTACTTTTAAAGAACTGAGTGTAATGGGGGAGACAATGGGCGGACAACTATGTGTGAACAAGATATATACGGAATAAGCAGGAGGTAATGAACAAAGGAAAGGAACAAGCATTTAGGGAGATAGGGAAAGACTTTTTGTAGAAGGGAGGAGTATAGATGAAATCTGAAGAAAGTCAGTGAAGGTAGGAAATGAAGGTGAGGAGGAAAAAAATTTCCAAATACAGTGGTACCTTGACATACGAAAGCATCATCTTATGAGATTTCTGAGATACAAGTTGTCACTGGTCAGTTTTTTTTGCTTTGAAGCCTGAGCCACTGCTAGTTAGTACAGCAAATGCCACAACCCAGAGCCCACGCAACATCCTGCATCTCACTCGTTCAATCCACATTTTTACCTCGCCAGTGAAGAAAATTAAGTGAAAGTAAAAAAGATATTGTAGCAATGAAGTTCAGGGATAAGGGTAGCATTAAGAGCCTAGTGAGTAAGTGAACAAAAGTGACTGAAAGAGCAAAGAAAAAACCCTCTAACCTCCTCCATCTGTCTCCTCCACCTTCCACCTCTGCCAGTATCTTCTGTTAGCTCAAGTGGTCTGATATCCAAGGTAAATATACACTTTATAAAACCAGTTTATTTCTTTACATTCTTTTGTGCAATATTTGTTATTTATAATTACTTTTTCTTATTTAAAAACACGTAACAAAAAAATACTGGGGTGGCATTTTGGGGGCTGGAACGGATTAATGGCATTTTATTAATGGCAAATTAATTGAAATTAATTTCAATGGGGAAAATTGATTTGATATATGAGCTCAGTAACTGAAGGAATTAAACTTACACTTACAATTAAACTTACCACTGTACTTGAGTACTTGAGTACTCAAGGTACCACTGTACAGGGGATAGTCAGTGAAACTGCCACAGTAGGAGTGTGTGTGGTTTGTCCTTCATTCTCCAAGGGGACCATAGCTCTTACATTAAATTGGATTTAAGGGAGCAAGGGCTGTGCAAAGCTACCAGCCTCATTTTCTCCCCCAGAGTCATCTGGGTTCAGTGCCCATGTGGAGGATTGTGGTTTAGAGGCAGTCCAGACCCCAAAATGCTGAGATGTTGGGTCTTGCCAAATGAATTCAACTCAAGACTTCTCTCAGACAAAGCAAAACAAAGTTTATTAAAGATCTCCTTATAAGGAACCTAAGTATTTGTGATACTTGTATTGACAAGCAGGCCAGAACAATTTGACACAGACTGAGTCTGGGCTAAACTGAATCTAATCCCCTCATGGAGACAAGATGGATCTTATATACAGAAAGATTGTGGGAGGGATCTACGGGTGGTCTAAAGGAAGGGTTTGGGAAGGCTCTTGAGGAAGAGTCTAAGAAGGATCTTGAACTGAGGTCAGACTCTAGGAATGAAATTAAGGGTGGGAAATAGCTAAAGGCTACCTGATGATGACAGGCAATACAGCTCTAGGCTTGTTTAAGGGTGACAGGTTTGGGTATAGATATTTTGACAGAATCAAGGGTGGAGAGTAGCTGGACAAAGGAGGACTAGGCTAGGCTAAGAGTAACAGATTTGACCCTAGTGATAAGGAAAGGCCTCAGGGAAAAGCCTCAAGGAATGAGAAGATTCAAGGGGGTTCCCAGAGCCTAAATCCCATCAGTCAGATATAGAGCAGAAGGACTGGAGAAGGCCCAGGATGCAGTGGGCCACCTTGGCCTTTCCAGGTTCTCACTTTGAGTGAGGCAGCACCCATTCAGTGAATAGGCTCCTTTAATTTAAAAACAAAACAAAAAAAAACTGGGAGGGTCAGGCTCTTAGGCTTGCTTTACTTAAGAGAAACAATGATTATTTATATTTATTCTAAGGCAAGGGAGCCCCCCCCAAAAACCATTAAATAGTACTTAGGCAGGGACCTATTGTCCCTATCAATGAGATCCAGAGTGAATTGGGTTTCAGGCCTGATCTCTGAGGAAGAAATCTAGATAGTAAACCCCAAGATAAATAGGTAGGCTCCAGTCATCAAAATTAACCTTACTTTTGGCAGAACACCCTTAGGTAAAGGAAAGGAGAGAGGGATTCAAAAAGAGAGAGGAGAAAAAACAGTTTTCTTCTTCCCCAAACCTTCCTCCTGCAAATTCCTTCTTGAGAATCCTTCATCTTTGAATCTGACCAGCATCAACTTACAGTGTTGTACATGTAAAGGAATTATTCGCATAAGATCAGATCACTTAAGATGGTGACATTTAGGTGGATGCCTATAGGGACTTGCTTGCGGGGAGGGGGGAAATTAAAGCAGGGGGGAGGGGTTGGGGGGGGGGAAACACAACATTTTCTTACCACAAGGTTGACGGTAATGTGTTTCCATTGCTAGCATAGTTGGAGCAGGTGGCATCTCTAAAACTACTAGACTGCTATAGTTTCTCTTTCTCTTTCTGGCAGCATGAGGTGTGTTGGGGTTGGGGAGATCTTGTTCACAGATGGCATAGACACCATGAACTAAGCTGAGAGTGGAAGGAATGGCTCCCTTCCCCTTTTCTCAAATTTTGGACCCTAAGGTCTGACCGGCTTAATTCTTTTCAGTTGTAGATTTAGGTGATGGAGTCCCTGGAACGGGGAGTCCCAATGACAGCACATTTGGAGGCAGGGCAGGTCAGATGTTACTGTCAGTACTGAAGATAATCCCTGAGAAACCATGGGGAAGCAAAGAGCCCTGGAATATAATTGGACCATGCTATGGAACTGAGTTAAGCTGTGAATTTAAATACTCTTCTTTCCCCAGAGAAAGAAGTAGTTGGAGAGGTGTTTGTATATCTGTTCTTGTTATACTTTTGAAGTAAATATTCTTTTTTTAAATTAATCTGATTGTTAAATGGTTAAATGAACCTGGGGTGCAGAGGACCCTTTATTTTGGAAAACACAATGATGGTAGATTGAGCCAGTGGCAGAGATACCCCTCAACCCTCTCAAAGGCGTTGGAGAATCTTGGGAAAGGGTTGAAATGTAACAAACCTGGCTCTCAGGCAGCAAGTGCCAGGGTAGCCACTGATGTTTATAAGTCCAGACTTAAGACTAATTCTTCCAGCAATCTCAAGGCATTTCCTGTATGTATCATCTTCTTTGATCCAATGATCCCAAACCCCAGTGCACATTTTGAATTGGCTAAGGACTTATTCACACCTAGTTTATTTTTAATTGATTGATTCACTCCAGACGCCTGGAACTTCTTTCATTACATGAATTTGGGTGGAAGTAGAAACCTCCACTCTTAATTAGCATTGGACAAAATAACATAAGCAATTTAACAGTAATCTCTTCTATCAGCTATAAAAAATAAAAGTCATTTACTCATTTGCTGTTATCTCCTTGGAGGTAATCAGATCACTAAAAAGCCCCAAAGAGCAGTTTCCTGAGCCTAGCTAGTCAGTGCACTCCCAGATTGTCTCCTCCACAGGATTTCAGTGCCAAAGCTGTTAGGTTCTTAGAGCACAGGGTGACTTTCTACACCAGTAGTTCTGTCCCTTAGGGATCAAAATTGATTTTCTCTACCCTGGCATGTAGAAATCAAGCATTTGCCCTTTGATGTTTATCCCAAGGGCGTCCAGAGACAGAGCCCACAGAGTCACCAACTTAATGAGAATGAAATCACAAGTCAATATCAAAGTCATCTCAGAGGGGAAAAACAAACAAGAAGAAAACATCAGATTTTTTTGTTGGAGGAGAAAGACATTTCTAGTAAACAGGAACTATGTGGTGTGGTGGACAACGCAATCCTGGTTCTTATATTTAATACTTGTATGACCCAGAGAAAGTCACTTCAGGTCTCTTAGTTTGAGTTTCCCCAACTATAAAGAAAAGGAAATAATACTGAACATCCTGTGGTGTAGAACAAGATGTCAAATATGTGACTCACAGCACTCCCAAGAGCACTCAACATGGAGTCAGGAAGACCTGAGTGCAAATTTGACAGCAGACAGTTAATACGCTGTGTGACTGGGTAAATGTCCTTAACCTCTCTGTGACTGAGTTTTCATTTGTAAAATTGAGGATAATGATAGCACCAATATCTCAGGATTGTTGTGACTATCAAATGACATAACACTTGTAAAATCTTTGCAATTTTGGGGGGGTGGGGGCTTTTTGGAGGGCAATCGTGGTTGTCACATGGCTAGTAAGTGTGTCAAGTGTCTGAGGCCATATTTGAACTCACGTCCTCCTGACTTCAGGACTGGTACTCTATTCACTTCACCACCTCGCCACTCCAATCTTTGCAAATCTTAAAGTGTTCTCAAAACGTTCCCTATTTTCATTCCATGAAGGGTCCTTTTTATTACAAGCCCAGCAATCTGTCTACCTACAAAGACACTACTTAACCCAAATGGCATTCCCTCTTTAGGAGTCATTCTTAGGTCCCAAGAAACTTCCCCTGAAATCAATATTTGGCTATTTGCTTTAGGATTCCTTTGGGAGCTGATGTGGAATGGAAGAAAGGGTGTTAGCCCTGAAGTCAAAAGACCTGGGTTTGAGTCCCCTTGCTGTTCTTTACAATGTATGTGCTTGTGGGTAAATCACGTGTCTGCTTTAAGACTCAGTCTTTTCATCTACAAAGTGAGAATATTACTAATTTTAGTAACTACTTAAGAAGGCAGTCTGGTGTAAAGGAAAACACCTTCTATTTAGTCAAAGGACCTGAGCACAAATCCCAGCTCTTTCCTCTACTCCCTGAGCTTCAGCAGTATGATCTGTAAGACGAAGACATGAGATTAGACAACTTTCCAACTCGAAATCTGATCCTACCTCTATAGGGCTATGGTAAAGAAAGTGTTTTGTTAGCTATAAAATGGGGTGTGTGTGTGTGTGTGTGTGTGTGTGTGTGTGTGTGTGTGTGTGTATCTGGTATTCCCAAAGCTTTAGTGCTATTTACTACCACAAATTAAGCTACACTAAGATTTTTGGGACATTGTATTTTGATAGATTCCAGAATTCAGTTATAGGTACTTTTTCCACTGGCAAAGATCCCAACTGCTACAGGCTTTCTCGTATGGTGTGATTCTCATCTATATGCAGCTGTAAATATTTCATAGAAGTTCTAGGCAGTAAGATAGAGATTCTTATCTAGATCTTTTAATAATCCAAGTACCAGTTGAGCATTCAGTCGATTTGTTATCTCTTTCTCATTACGTGGTGGTCCACCTCCTTTTCCAACACTATGATGCTTTCTATATTATATCTTTCACTCCGGATACAGCTGATTGTTTCAGCCATCCTGCAAGAGAATGTCATAGGTACCGTATATGCATACATAAATCATAAATCACTGTCACTTAAAATCCAGACCTCTTAGCCCCACACAATTCCAAAACAATTGAAACAGACAACCTTTAACATTTTGATGAATGGAACCCAGCTTGGAATCAGAAGAGACCCAGGTTCAAGTATGGGTTCTACCACTTACTACCTCTGTGACTTTGAGCATATTTCTGAATCTATATGTATTCATCTGCAAAAGAAAAGGGTTAAACTAGTGATCTCTAACATCTTTTCCATGTCTAAATACTATGAATAAAATCATTTGAATGAAAAGGCATTTATTAAGTATTTACTATGCCATTTCTCCTTTGCTAATCTTTCTACAAACTGGGGTGTGAGAGGTGTTCAAGGAGGGCAAGCATGTCTGGTGGGACGGCTTGCTGAGCCCTTTTCAGGGCTGCTAATCCACTTTTGGTCTCCACCCAGCACTGAACTCTCACATGGTTTCTAAAAGCTGTAGCATGAACAATAGCTACATACTGGTAAACTGTTTCTGTAGATCTGATAAACTAGGTTGAGCATAATCAACTGGCCACAAACCCATCCATGAGTGTGGAGATGTTTTACCCAAAACATTACCCTGTGGAATGGGCAGATGAGAACTATTTGTTCCACCAACCATAGAGATGACTAAAGCAGGCACTGTGCACCCTTAAAACTTGGTCAGACATCAAAGAATTCAACATCATTCATCCAGTGCGTCCCAGTCCATTGCTGGTCTTTTTTACTTTTGTCTTGCCATTAGATGTTGATGACTCTGGAAGAGAGAGTGAGGCTAATGACTTTGTGAAACTCTGACTCACTTAAATCCAATTCACTCATGAGTCAAGATATCACCCTGGGTTATCATTGGTCCTCTTTGAAAAAGGACAAAACAAACAACCCCTTAATACAGAGTGGCTCAAAAGTCTTACTGTTGTTTTATGCTATTAAAGCTTGAATAGACCAGGACACTCTGGTACATTAAAACTACAAAAAAACTTTGGGGATACCTCATGTTTTCAAGAATTAAGAGAAATGAAGTGAGCTGTTTGTCCTAAGAGAAAATTAGACAATTATATCTCGCCTCCCATGCTGGGGGTGGGGGGGAAGGGCAATACATTAAATCTTAACCATATTTTATTCTTGGTTGGAATATATTTAATTTTTAACCACCTAACACCAGAGTAAAAGACAATTTCCAGTGTCTGATTAACTCTGGCCAGTTTACACAGTTCCCAAAACAGGAGGAATAAAATCATACTAGCCCCTATGATGGTTAATGCCATTTTCATAGTAAATGATACCTCAGATCTATCCATCAAATATTTTATTGCTGCTTGGGTTCATATCTCCATCTCCATTACCCTCTTTTCTTTGGTGAATATTTCAGTAATACATCCATTCATTAAAAAAAAGTTAGGTGTGTTTTTATTATATAAAGTACTTTGCTAAAATCTGTTGGTAATAGAAAAATAAACAAGATACAGTTCTTGCCTTCAAGGAGTTTATGATATAGGTACTTGTTTTAAACTGGCATGCTATGAAGCGGATTTTACTAAACTAGTAATATTAAAATTTTACTCCTTGGAATATAAAAATAAATTATAGGCAGACGTTATAATCAACAAGTCAATCTTCTACGAAACACATTGGTTGTGTTTGATCCTGTGGATACAAAGTTATGTTGAGTATTCTGGGGAGGCATTGACATCTGTCCAGGAAAGGACTGGTATAGGAATTGGTCCTTAAATTTACCTTAGAAGAAAACTAGAGATTCTAACAGGTGGAGTCATGAAGGGAACAGATTCTAGGCATGGAGACATAGTCTGCGCAAAGACAGAGAGAGAGAAGGAAGGCCATGTGTTAACAACAACAAGAAGGAATATTTGCTTTGCTGGTAGAGTATGTGGAGGGGTGTGATTTGTAATGACTCTAGAAAAGTAGGCTAGACCCAGGTTATAAGGGGCTTTAAATGCCAGAGAAATATTTATCTAACTCTAGAAAATCCTTATTTTCTGGGACTTTTTCTTAAGATCTTATCTTTCTCTCTCCAACAGGTTATTTATTCACTGGGTATCCCCCCTTTTCCCATCCCTTCCTTTCTGCCCTGTCCCTTTTTTGGTATCCTACCCCCATTCCAAACCTCTTCACCCCATATTGAGAGTCTTCTGCTCCAGAACAGAAACTTTCTGGTTCTTAGCTGATGAGTGTTTCCTTGCTTGTGACCCCAGGGGTGGGATATCACTGAGCGTTACCTTCAGAGAGCCCCTTTCCTCCCCTCTTTATAAAACTCTTAAAGCGCTGATCATGTACCTGATCTGAAGCAGGCACATAGGAGTCCCAGTGAGTTTGGGAGAGAATGAGCATTTCTGTACACCTACTATGTGCCAGGCACTGGGCTAAACAATTTACAAATATTTCGTTTGGTCCTTACAACAACCCTGAAAGACAGGTGCTATTATTACCCCAAGTTTACAGTTGAGGAAACAAGCGTAAACAGATGTTAATGCAGTTTTCCCATATGCTTTTATCTGAGGAAGATTTGAAATCAGGTCTTCCTGACTCCAGGCAGCATTCTGTCTACTGTGCCATCTAGCTGCCTCTGTGGTATAGCCATGTACTCAGTTCTCAAAACAAAATCCCTCAAATCATCAGGGACTCCCAAGTCTTTGTTCCTGCTAAGGTCTAAAGACTATCATGTCTGCTTCCCTGGTCTGTTCCTCTCTAGAATCTTCCTGGTTAGAGTTGTAGAGAGTTAGTCCCAGCTCTGCTGTGAAGGAGTTGATGGACTGCCCTTTCTTAAAAGCATGAGTTGGAGGCCTGTGTCCCTATGCACATTGTAAAGGTTGGAGTAAGTTGAGTGGGTTTCCTTTTCCTTGTTGCTTCCTACTTCCCATTTGTTCTTTTTGTTTATTTTTTTTTCCTTTTTGCTTTTCAGAGGGTAGTTGGAGTTAAGTGACTTGCCCAAGGTCACACGGCTAGTTTTTGTGTTAAGTGTCTGAGGCTGGATTTGAACTCAGGTCCTCCTGACTCCAGGGCCAGTGCTCTATTCACTGCACCACCTAGCCGCCTCTTCCCATTTGTTCTTGATTTCCAGTTGTGTTCTGTGACCTGTTGTTTCATTGGTATGGTTCACAGGTACGGAGAGGCAATTGGAGTCACCTGGGGCAATAAGAGATTAAGGAAGTTGTTGTCCAACGTTGCAAGCCATTTGTGTCAAAGAAAGGAATCAGAGGAATCAAACCCAGCTTTTCCTGCCAAAAGGACACCTCTCTCCACTGCGTCATGGTCGTTTCCATATTACCTCCCCTTAAATATGCCAAATGAAGCCTTTGCCTGGCTTATCAAATTCTTCATAATCTCTTTAGTCAAAGTAAGTGACCCTGACAATAGTACACTCTGAGCAGCAATGATATACTTTTTCATGTAGGTCAAAAACAGAGTAGGACGAGGGTGGGGCTAAAAACAATGGCTAAGAAGTAGTTTGACATTGGGTGAAGTTGTGTCAGGGGAAGCTATAGGGAAAAAGCAGCACAAAGCAAGGGACACTTCAACATCTGAACTGGAAGTTAGAAAGTAGCAACATAACAAATCAATAAACATTTATTAAGAAATTACTCTGCACCAGACACTGTGCTAAGGACTCAGAATATAAACATGAAAAAGACAGTCCTTGCCGTCAAGGAGCTAATGGAAAAAGACAATAAATAAAGAGAAGCTGAGAAGTGGGGAGGAAGAAAGAGGGTACTCAGCAGGGGAATGATGGAGAGGTCCAGAATTCAGTGGAGTAGGAAACGAAAAAATATCTGACCTGGACCCACTCCTTAAGTGGAGATTTCAAATGTTGGTCCTCAGGACCTCATCCTCATCTCCCGTTACCCTTTCACCCACTCACTCGGGTCTGTTAACAATTCTATACAGTTGTTGGTTTTTTCTTTTTGGGGAAGATCTATGATTTCATCAGCATAGGGATCTGCAGAGAGGAACTTCTTCCAAAGTCAACCAGAATCATTCCTGAACGTTCATGTTCTTACAAAATTGCCTAGGGACACCAAGAGTGAATTGCTCAGGGTCACAAAGCTCATATGTGTCAGAGTCAAGCCTTAAACAACGGCTTCTTGGACACTGAGGTCAGTTCTCTGTCCCTTACCATACAGTCTCACAAAAACTCAAAAAGCTAAAAAAAGTTTAAAAAGAATGATAATGATGATTATTATGATTATAATAGTTATAGTTCTCATTTTAGTCTTACCTGAGTCAGGTTTAATGGCCGTATGGTGAAAGAAGTATTTATTTTTCTTCCTCTCGCAATGCAAGAAAATTCATCAAACTAGCATTAGTTTTGAAGAACACCAGAAAGAAAAAAAGAAAACTGAAACCATTCCAAACTTAGAAATTACTTTAATATTGAAAAGGGTAATAATCGACAGGCAAAAATATTTTAGAAGACTAATCTTTTTCAGCATGTAATAAAATATATACATCTGTATACATCTGTATTGTCTATTATATACAGACAAATACATATGTCTATGTATACATATGTACGTGTGTATATGCAAAGTAGCTTGTTTTATGCTTGCATAACGAAGTCTGGGATTTTTTCCCACAATTTTTATGAGCATTTCACAACATGTAATACATATCCTAAATGAGCAGTTGCCCACAACAAAGACAAAGTTTATCTCCTCTCTGAATACTAAGCTTTAAGTGGGAAATAAAAATTCTTTGAATTCATCTGCTCTTTCCCAAGAAGTCAGAATTCCACCATGACCACCCAATTTATGAGCCAATTTAGGTTATTTTTAAGCTTTCCCTGAAATTAAGCATCAATGTGTCCCATTGGCTTCTGCTAAGGACTAGAGGGATGGAAGGATTTGGGATTTGAGCAGGAAGATAAGCCCTGTGTGTTACCTCTGATAAAGTCATCTCATCTGCCTTTATCTCACAGTTATCTGGCTCCTTTCAGCAATAAAACTGGATAAAATCTGAACTCATGCTGATAAAAGCTGCTGCATGCTTGCATTTTGCTAAGTATTCTAGGGAATACTTTTTTTTCTAGCAGTATAATCTTCCTTCACTCTCATAATAATACTTATAAAAGCAAAACCAGAATGTAGAGTGGCTGAGCCCTTTTACTCTGCTCAGTTCTATTGGGATATGACTGAGCATACAGAAGGCGCTTAATATATTTTCACTGAATGAATAACTTTATTGCAGACAGAAGCATCTTGCCTTTTAATTGAAATTCCAATGTTTTGACCTCAGAGCAAAAAGATGAAACATTATTGCAAAATAAATTCATAATTAGTTTCAAGACAGACAGCCATCTCATCAACCAAATGTTTCTTGCAGTGCTGGAATACAGAACCTCATCATGAAACAATTTAATTTTCATCATAATATAGCACCAGTCAGGCTGTCATCCACTAAATGTTTGAGTGAAATGTGTCTTAACTGCATGAATAATTATGAATATTGTACCTAAAGGATGCAGATTTTGAATAAATAAGGGCATGCTGATTTTCCAATTGGGGGAGATCACTTTTTAAAATAATTTTCTGGGGGAATTGGGGTAATAACAACAGTAATTCACATTTAGACAGCAGTGTTTTTAATCTTAGCATTTTATTTTTCCACAATTACATATGAAAACAATTTTAACATTCATTTTTAAAACTTTGAGTTCCAAATGTTCTCTCTTCCTCCCTCCCCACCCCCTTTGTTGAGAAGGCAAACAATTAGATATGGTTATATGTGTAGTCATGCAAAACGTTTCCATAATAGTCATGCTGTGAAAGAAAATATAGACAAAAAAACTCAAGAAAAATAAAGAAACTTAAAAAAAAAGTATGCTTCAATGTCTATTTAGACACCATCAGTCCCTTCTCTGAGAATGGATAGCATTTTTCATAAGTTCTTCTGAGTTGTCGTGGATCACCATATTACTAATAGCTAAATTATTCACAGCTAATCTTACAATGTTGCTGTTACTTTGTACATAATATATTTCACTTTGCATCAGCTCATGTAAGTCTTTCCTGGTTTTTCTGAGAGCATCCTGCTCATCAATTCTAATAGCATAATAGTATTCCATCACGATCACATAGCACAATTTCTTCAGCCATTCCCCAGATAATGGGCAGACCTCCAATTCCCTATTCTTTGCTACCCAAAAGGAGCGGCTATACATTTTTGTTAAATATATATAAATCCTTTCCCTTTTTAAAATTCTTTGGTTTTTTAAACATTTCCTTTTTGGATACACATTTAGTAGTTGTATGGCTTGGTTCTGCATGTAGGATAAGCATAATTTTTTAATCCTTTGGGGACAGTACCAACTTGCTCTACAGAACGGTTAAATCAGTTCACAACTCCACCAACTGTACATTAATGCTTCATTTTTTTTCCCACATCACCTCCAACATTGGTCATTTTCCCTATCTGTCCTATTAGACAATCTAATAGGTATGAGGTAGGACCTCAGACTGTTTTAATTTGAATCTCACCTGTCAACAGTGCTTTTGAGCATTTTTCCTTAATGTGATTATAGATAACTTTGATTACTTCATTTGAAAACTATTCACATATTTTGATCATTTATGAATTGTGGGGTGTCTTTTTTTTTTTTACAAATTTGGTTCAGTTCTCATTTGAAAAATGAGTTCTTTATCAGAGAATTTTGCTTCAAGTTTTTTTTTCACAGTTACAATTACAAATGTATTTCCTTCCATACTATTTTACTGTACTGTTTAGTCTATTCTTTCTCTCCTTTCACAGTGTCCCTCCTCAAAAGCATTTTGCTTTGGACCACCCCATCCCCCAATGTGCTCTCCCTCCTATCACCCCCCTTTTTCTCTGATCCCCTCCACCTCCTACTTTCCTGTAGGTAAAACAGATTGCTATACACAATTGAATGTCTATATTATTCCCTCTTCGAGCCCATTCTGATGAGAGTAAGGTTCACTTCCTTCCCTCCATGTGCCCCCATCATCCCCTCCACCATGAAAGGTTTTCTTTCCTCTTTTATGAGACACAATTTACCCCATTATACCTCTCCCTTTTCCTTTCTCCCACTGCATTCCTCTTTCCTACCACTTAATTTTATTTTTAAATGGTCTTTTATTTTTCCCAAGTTACATGTCAAGAAAATTGAGCATTTATTTTTAAAAGATTTTGATTTCTAAATCCCTCCCTCTCCTCACCTCCTCTTGGAAGTTTGATATGGTTTGTACAATCTTAATTTTATTTTTTTTAGGTATCATTTTTTCTAATTCAGCTTACACCTATGCCCCCCTGTGTATATATACTCCTAACTCACAAAATAATGAGAAAGTTCTTGTGAGTTGCAAGTATCACCTTCATATGTAGTAATGTAAACAGCTTAACCTTATTAAGACCATTATGATTTTCCTTTCTTATTCATTCTTGTCTTGAGTTTTGTATTTGGAAGTCAAATTTTCCAGTTAGATTTGGTCTTTTCATCAAGAATGCTTGAAAGTCCTTGATCTCATTTAATTTACTTTTTTCCTAAAGAATTATATCAGTTTTGCTGAGTACGTGAATCTTGGTTGTAATCCTAGCTCCTCTGAGGTCCAGAATATCATATTCCAAGCCTTTTGATCCCTTCATGTAGAATCTTCCAAATCACGTGTTATTCTTATCGTGGTTCCACAATATTTTAATTGTTTCTTTTTGACTGCTGCAGTATTTTCTCCTTGATCTGGGAACTCTCAAATTTGTCTGTAATATTCCGAGGAGTTTTCATTTTAGAATCTCTTTTAGGAGGTGATGGGTAGATTCTTTCAATTTCTATTTTACTCTCTGGTTATGGAAGATCAGAGCAGTTTTCCTTGATAATTTCTTGTGTAGGCTCTTTGTTTGATCATGGCTTTCAGGTAGTCCAATGATTTTAAAAATATATCTCCTGGATCTATTTTCTAGGTCAGTTTATTTTCCAGCAAGATAGTTCATATTGTCTTCTATTTTGTCATTCTTTTGGTTTTGTTTTATTACTCCTTGGTTTCTCATAAAGTCGTGATCTTCTATTTGTTCCACTGTAATTTTTAGGGAATTATTTTCTCCACTGAGCTTTTGGACCTCCTTTTCAATTTTGTCAATTCTAATTTTTAAGGCATTCTTCTCCTCAGTGGCTTTTTGGGACCTCTTTTGTCATATAGGTTAATATATTTTTTAAGGTGCTATTTTCTTCAGTATTTTGTTGGGTTTCCTTTACCAAGCTCTTGGGTTGAGAGTTCTGGAAGCAGCCAATGTCACTACTGCCACCACTGCCATCACCACCACTCCCACAGGGCTATGCTGGGACCAGGGCTGTACTGTGCTCTTTTCTAACCCAGTTCCAACAGACATTTCCTACTGATCTTTGAATTTTTCTTTGGTGTTTGTGTGTTAAGAAATCTGGAAACTACCACAGCTTCCAGTGATTCAGTCCCTTGAGGCCTATTCCAGGTTTGCTGGGATCCAGTCTGTGCTGGCATGGCCCATACTGGACTGTGCCCCTCGCTCAGACTGGTGAAAAAGAACTTTTCCTATCAACCTTCCAGGTTGTCTTGGATTGGAAATTTGTTTCACTCTGTCTTTTTGTGGCCTCTGCTGCTCTAGAATTTGCTTACAACCATTTTTTACAGACATTTGGAGGGGTTTGGGGGAGAGCTCAGGCTGGCCCCTGCCTTACTCTTCCATCTTGGCTCTGCCTATTCTATTTTTTAAGGTGCTATTTTCTTAGGTGTTTTTTATGTTTCCTTTACCAAGTGTTGACTTTTTTTTCATTATTTTCTTGCATCACTCTCTTAACTCTTTCCATTTTCCCCTCTATCTCTCTTCCTTAATTTTCAAAATCCTTTTTGAGCTCTTCTATGACATGAGAAAAATTCGTTTTTTTCTTAGAGGTTTTGGATGTCAGAGCTTTGACTTTGTTATCTGATTTTGACTGTTAATTAGTAAATGTCTATGGTCAGAATTATTTGTTTCTGTTTGTTCATTTTCTCAGTCTATTTCTTTGTTAAAATGCAGCACTATTTCCTAGGTGAAGTGCACATTGTTCCAAGCTTCAAGGGTGTTGTGCAGCTGTTTTCAGAAATACATCTAGGGACCTATATGTTTTCAGTTCTTCCAAGGTGTTATGATGTAAAGAGAGTTATGTTTACTTCTCTCTTGGCCTGTGCTCTCGTCCATGACCACAAGCACTCTTTTCTGCCCTGGAAATTTGACCAGGGTCCCTGCTTTACTGCAGTAGCAAACCAGTGCTAGATAAGAAACCGGTGTTATTTCTTCTAAAACGTTATTCTATACACCACCACCCCTCTTACCACCTATGACCTGAGAGCTCCAGGAAAAGTCACTGCCAATGCTGATTCAGTGGTCCCCAAGGTGACTGGTTTGCTGGGACCTGGTCTTCATTTGCATGGCCTGTATTTGATTGTGCTCTACTCTCATCCATGTGATAGACCTTTTCAGCTGCCCTTCTAAATTTTATTTGACTGGAAAATAATTTCACACCATCACTTGCTGAGTTCTGTAACTCCAGAAGTTTGTTTTATGGCATCATTTAAAGGTATTTGGAGAGCTTTGGGGGAGAGATCCAGTTGTTTGTTTATGAAATGTTTTCCTCATTACCATCCTGTGAGGTAATTAGAGGAATCATTATGTGTCCAAATATACAGATGAGGAAAACCAAATCTCAGAGAGATGAATTGCTTTGCCTCCAGTGACATGGTGATGGGCATGATTGAGACTTGAAGCCAAGACTTTGGAGCCTGAATCCAAAGATTCTTCTGTTTCTCAGTGGTGCCTTAGGAAAATCCATGTTTCAGAGGAAATAGCCTGAAATTTCCTGTTCCTAGGATATATGAATCCTAATCATCCCCACAAAGAACCTTTATCAAACATCTCTTTAAAAAAAATCTATTGTTTCATGTAAGTTAGATCTTAGATGTCCTGACTTGCCTGGATCATATTAAAGATTAGTTGTGTTTGTTTGGGGTTTTTTGGGGGGGGGAGGGAGCAAGAAGGGGATATATAAATGGACAACTAACATATCACTTTTCCCATTTTTAAGGGCTTAATATTTCTCTGCCTAACACAGCAGACACAAACATATATTATTGATTATTTCTATGATTTCCATGGAATTTCATGGTATGAAATTCCAATGAGTTGATGATAACAGAGTAGCAGTATCATTAAATAGAGAAGGGAATGGCAAACTCTTCCAGCATCTTTGCCAAGAAAACCCCAAATGGGATCGTGAAGAGGTGGATGCTACTGAATGGCTGAATGGCAATGTCACTAAAAAGCGGGTTTAGGGCAGAATTTCTGAGCATTGATGATATCTCTCAAAGGGGCAGAGTAAGGGGCAAGGCAGAGGTGGATCTAAGTATCTGAGCCAAGTCATCAAGTCAAGAAATATTATTAAGAATCTAGTGTGTACTAGGTGCTGTACTAAAAGCTGAACACTGTAATCCTTCATTTTACATGGGTACATGAGCACACGTACACACACACACATGTACACTATAGAAAGTATGGATCTAGCCCTTGAGAACATGTACAATTATCTTCAAAAATGAAGATTAACACCAAATAATCATATCTTACGCACACACACACACATACATATACATATAGTCTTTATTTTTTTTGTACAGTTTTTACATGTTTCTTCCCCATTAGATTGTGAACTTTTTGAGAGTAGAGACCGTTTTTTTTGTTTACTTCTTTGTTATTGTTTTTTTACTTTCTATATGTCTCCAGCACTTAATACTGTGTTTGGCATACAGTAGACACTTAATAAATACTTATTGATTTGAAGTGTGCCCATCCAATTGTAGATGTATCACAGGTTCAGTAAGAATATTCAGCATTAAGGTTTCTAAAGTGCTTTACACGTTATCTCATTTAACCTTCCCAATGACCTGGGAGATAGGTGCTGTTCTTGTGTTGAAAGGGAAAAGATCAATAACCAGTGCCTTAAGTGCTTTGCTCTGTATTTCTGTGCTATTTTTTTTATCAGCTATAACCAATAGGATAAGAAATAACTGATTTATAGTAAGAACATAGTCCAAGGTTAAAAAAAAAGGAACAAAAATCTGTTTGTAACCAAACTATGATGGAGTCCAAAGGAAATTCCTGTGTTACTTAATCTTAGAATTCTGAGAATTGTAACTAGATCATTATAAAGTGTATATCTTAAGTATGTGACCATAATAATCATACCTATAGATTAATCTTTTTTTTTTTTGCTTTGTGTAGGGCAGTTGGGGATAAGTAACTTGCCCAAGATCACATGCCTAGTAAGTTTTAAGTGTCTGAAGTAAAATTTGAACTCAGGTCCTCCTGACTTCAGGGTTGGTGCCCTATTCACTGCACCACCTAGCCACCCTATATATTAATCTTTATATGAAAATGATAAAGTAAGGAAGTCCTGTAACAGGCTGATTGAGATATCAAACGGCTAATTGAGACACCATGGAAAGCACAAAGCTTAGTGACTTGTAAAACATGATCATGCATGAATCAGTATCTCAAAGATTTTGTTGCACCGTACATGAACTAACATGCACATAAATAACTGTGAATTTTGTCTCTCAAAGTCTCAATCCATACTGGATGGGCTGCATATCCACCTTTGTTTCTCTTAGTAAAGGTTACTTCTCCATTTCTTTTTTACAATGTCCATTTTACAAATGGAGAAACTGATATTGAGAGAGACCCTAAATGACTTGCCCAGGAATCATATGGTGAGTTAGTTAGAGGAATAATTGAAATTCAGTTTTTCCTCACTCCTAAGTTCAGTGCTCTATGTACAATACCACCTAGATGTCCATAAAGACTATCTACTATGTTACTCATCCAAAAAAACCTTGGAAAATCTCCAGTTCCTGCTTTATATAATGGAATAGACATGGTCTACACAGGCAAAAGGAGACAGTTACATGGATAATTTTAGGAAAGATGGTGCTTGAAGTATCTTTCACTGAAATATTTGTTATGTCACTACTTAAGGATCATTTGCATGATGGGAAGATGACCCTGGTTTCCTGAAGGCCCTGTTTAAAACACCATAGAATCAAAGATTTGGAGCCAGACAGGACCTTATAGCCATCTACTCCAACCTTCTCATTTTACAGATGATGAAACTGAGGCCCAGATAGGTTGTGACTTTCCTAATGTTATTCAAGCAACCAGAACTTGAATTTCCTCTGATTCCAAATCTAATACTCTTTTCATTGTGCCTTGGTGCCTCCCAAGTATTAAGTATGGGCCCTACAATGGTCCGTAAGGCACTCAAAATCAGGTTTGGTCACATGATAATCATGGACACAGCAATTAATGAAGATCATTTGTTGCTAAATCACAGGACTGTGATCTGAATTAGTGAAGAAAGGATATACATTGACATAGTCACTTGAATTATTTTGTTAAAGTGGAACTTGACTGGTTGACTATCAACTATGAATAAATTCATTAACTAATTGCTAAAGTCTCCACTTGACTCAGGCTACATAACCAATCTGCATGAATTAAGAATACCACTGCCCCCCCAAAAAAACCCCTTTATTCTTTCTTCTACAGGATTTTGCTTTTTCTTTGTTTCCCAAATTCTGGCTCATGCTGATCTATATACCTAACTCCTCCCTGGTGACAATGCAGGACATCTGTGAAGCAGATGTAGAACTGAGCCCATCAGCATAGGAGAGTGATGAAGCCCCAAAGATTGATAATTATATTTATGGCCAGGGCTTGGGGAGGAAATTGGCCTGTCCGCAGTCCTATGGAGGTACAGTGTGCCATATGTTAGTATGAGGAAACAGAGGAAGAGGGAGAAGAAAGGGAATGTAAAGAATAGTGAGTGCATCAAAGGGCTTTTTGCCTCTTTCTGACTAGAATGAAATTAAAAAGCTCCCTGACAGCTTTGGAATGCTATTCTACTTCATCTTGAGTTCTTATTTTTTTCCAAGGCTTTCTGCATGGGATTTCAAAGAGGTCTAATCAAATTCACTAGATCTCTAGGCCCTCCTTTGCGTATGAAAGTGTATACGGAAACAAAGACTAGTGTTAGTGTAGTTTTTCACTTATACAGGGAGTTAGTTGTGTTTGGCTTGCCAGCTACATGTTCCAGAAGGCCAATTTTGTTGTGTGCACACTTAATGAAGCCTGTAGGCAATGAAAAATACAAGAGGGGAATCAGAGCAAGAAATACTACAGGGAAAATGAAAACCATGGGGCCCATGATTTCCTCTTCTCACCTTATTCTTCAAGGCTGGAAAAACTCAACCCCATCAGACCTGAGATGAGAATGACAAGAGGGGGCAGTATTATAGATGGCAGAGCCTGCATTGTCAGTGGCACCAGATACATGGCTATGGACTGGCTCTTGCCCTGGTTCTATTTACATCCTAATACCAAGATTCACCATAAATTAGCCTTCAAAGTAAGAAAATAAATACTGCCACTCCAAAGAAGGGGACTTTGGGCAAGGATTTTAATTTAGGCAGAGCAACTACTCTGTCTCAAAGCAATGAGACACACAATACAAGAGTCTCTGATAAAAGGATAAATATCCTATCAAGGATGCTGGAGAGGTACCTGCTGGGTATGAAGAGGCTGTATCATAGATACAATAAGAAACTTTGAAAAATAGCAGTAACAGAGGTCATCAAAAAATAAATCCTATTATTGAAAGTGAAGCAAGGTTGGTCACATCTCAAGGGGAATGGGTGGCTTGGAGACAGTAAGAGTGCTTTGCTACTGTACTTACAATATTAGGAGAAATTGAGAAAGGGCTGCAGAACATTTATTATATTCCCTGAGACAAACCAAATGGGAGGCCATAGATGGGAACTGAATAGTATGGTATATAGAAATGTATTATAGTCTGCATATGTGGAGGGAACTTTCAAATAAATGAGGACACAAAGTTTTTTTGAATATTTGAGTGAATCCAACTATAGTCAGTTCTGCTATAACAGGTGTTTCAAAAATACAAATTTGTCCCAATGAAATTAATAGATGAAGGAACATTTCAAGCATAATGCAAATTTTGTGTTTGCTTTTATGAGATGTCTTCCTACTTGATTTCTTCCTTGAAGAAATAGTGAAGATGTAGCAAACTGTACCACTTCACAGTAACTCACAAGCTGAAACTCTTCTGATGCCTATATCTGCAAGCAAATTGTAGGTAAAGCACTGTATATCTTCTGATTTAGTAACAGCTATGAGTGGAGAATGCCAGGTCCATACCATCCCCATCCCCATCCCCATCCACTTTTGCCAGGGCCTCCAGACCTGAAACCCAAAGTTATAGACGGCCCAAACTTGCTCCAACAGCACAAGGTGCAAGCTGAAAAGCAGACTGAGGCCATAGACACTGTTTATTGTAGCATTTATGTATTTCTTTACCATTTAAACAAACATAAAACTGTGCTACCATTTTTATTAGGCTCCTATCTTATTTTTTATGTGTCACTGATGAAGTTTTTGAGCGTTGTGCCCCAAACCTCATTTTTCCCAGAAGCTCTGTGGTTTTTATTGCAAGATTTTGCATAGCTATGGTACTTTGGGGGAATGCATATGTCTTGTTATAGTAGAACTGCCTGTACTTATTTCTCCAGTATACTTATCCTTTTTACATCACAAATTTCCCCACCATGGTTTCAATATATTGCAGGTCGGGATAAGAAATTAAATAGAATTTTGGGGGGAGATTTGCAGAAGCCACAGACAAGCAAAGGCTAGCAGACAACACAGAAAAAGTTTAGAAACTTATAAATGCATAAAATATATTTATGGTATTACATAATGTCACCATGTGTTATGTTTTAATACCATACTAATTCAAACTTCTCTAGTTTGAAGGGAGGGCCAAAAAATTTTAGGTGGATTTTCCAGATTCTAAGGGCTCCATGCCTCTAACATACCCCACCCTTGTGATGTGAAAGGAAGAGATTTTCCTAAAGGAGTGATCATCTCCCCTAGGCTGTTTCGCCAACTCCTCAAATTCACAGAGAGGGCACTGAACCTCCAAAAGGCAGTTCACTTCATCCCCCAAGTTTTAATATCAGACAAAGCTGTTCATGTCCTCCATACCGTCTGTTCCCCCACTATCAATCAACTAGTTGGTATTAATTAGCTTTTCCAAAAAGATATTTACTAATAAAGTATAGTAAGAACAGATCTTATAAAAACATCCCCCCTAAACCAGGGTTATATTGGTCCACTCAAAAACTCAGTCCTTGCAGAGAATGGGTAGAAAGGCAGTGAAACCCACATGTAAAAATAGGTGGGACCAATGGGGTACCTTTCAACTCTTGGTCCTGAGAGACAATATCTCTTTTTGTAGAATTTTCACCGGTTTTGTTTTCGAGTTTACATGGTAATGGATGAGTCACTTCTTTATAATCAGTTAAGCTGACTTCTTCCACGACAGATACACAATTCATAGGTCAATCCACTGCTGGACTGACTGAAGCTGATTGCTTGGTCAGTATACTGTCCTCCCGATCTACTCAATTCTTGATGTTATTGTGCCAGGAGTTAATTTATTGGTGAATCCTTGTATGGATTTTATGGATCTCCTTGGTTGCCTAGATATTCCCATCTCAGAGTACTCATTCATCTAAGATTGATTAAAAAAAGAAAACATAAGCAAAACAGGCACTACTCAATCAGGGACACATGGTTTTGGTGAGGAGAGGGAAAGAAAGGGAAGGGAAAATGACTACTGCCCTTCTCCCCAAGCCCCCAGCTCATAACAATTTGTACATCCATTACCACTAGGAGGGAAAAGCACAGAAAACGGAACAAGGGAAGAATGTTTTGATAATCTGCATGTAAACAATGCTTTTGCTCCATAATTCTGCATCCACTGGTCCTTTTAACTGACTTCCCTAAGTTTCATGTAATGGTTTGGCAACAGAAAATTTCTCTTGCTCTTTATAACTCACCAGGAAGAGCAAATTGATATGCCCCAAGAAGTGTGCCCTCATTGGTCAGTCTTCTAATGACATATGGTTGAAAGGATTTGCAAAAATACCAAATCAATACTTGACGTCACGTTAAACTCTTTGAGCACATGTCACTAAAGAGTTGGCCCAATAGAACAGGGTAGCTTTCACAGCAAGGAAAAACTGTCAGGAATATGTAGAAGAACATATAACATTAGCTATCACAATGAACATAAAGCATCAAGAATTATTATGTCCTGTTAAGAATCCCTGATTCTTTTCTCCAGTGAGATTACTACATGAACATTAAGAACCACAGACTCAGCTCTCAGGAGCCAAGATGGAAGATTAGAAGCAAACCAGCTGAACTATATCAACATTGCCCTCCAAACAACTTTAAAATAAGGCCTCAAATAAAATTTTGAAGGCCACAGCCAACAAAAGCTCAGGAGGAGACATTTTTCCAGTCTAAGAAAACTTTCAAAGTTAGATAGAAAAGTTTGTGATGTTTTATAATAGGGGTAGGAGCCTATCCAGAGTCCACACACATGGTGGCAACAACAGAGGCTGCAACAGCTTAAAGAGTTCTCAGACCAGAGACAAGAAGGTGCCCTGATAGCTGATCAGAAAGAGATTACGGGGAACTCTTTGATGGCCCTGGGTATAGCTAGTGCTGACTGACAAGTCTATTACCCACACACAATTGCAAAGTGGATAGGAGTGCTCATGATGGATCACTAGGGAATGGGAGATCTGATAACTCTAGTTCTTTTGTGACTGCAGAGGACCAGGGACCCTTCCCTGGGTCAAGACTAGAGTACAGGCCAAGAGAACAATGGGCATCACTCTCTCAGTACAACACTACATTGGAAGGGCCACAAATTTGTGGGCCCCAAGAACTATCTCTGAAAACAAAAGAACAAAACTGCTTGAAGTTTGGGATAGTGACTTCCTGTGCTCAGGTGAGCAGAGCCCAAGTTTAATATAAAACTCAAAGTCAAAAAACAGACTTGGAAAATGGGAAAAATAAACTGATTGTAAAAAGTTGCTAAAGTGGCAAGACATTAAATCATAAAAATAAAGCAACATTAAAATAACTACAAACAAGGACTCACACTAAAATGTTATTTGACTCAAGCCCAACAAGAATTCCTGGAAGTTAAAGAAAGAAATGAACGGTAAAGGAAAAAATAGGAAAATCAATGAGAATTATGGAAGGAATTAATTCATGAAAAGAGAATTAGCAATTTGGTAGAAGAGGCACACAAAAAAGACCAAATAAAGTAACACCTTAAGAAACAAAATTGATTTAATGGTAAAAGTGGCACAAAAATTCACTGAATAAAAGGACTCCTTTAAAAATGGTCTAATGGAAAATGAGGTACAAAAATCTCAATGAAGAAAATAATTCCTTAGAAATTAGAAGTGGGAAATGGAAGCTTATGACTCCACAAGACATCAAGAAACAGTAAAAGAAAGTTTTTTAAAAAAGAAAAATGGAAGAAACTGAAATATCTCATTAAAAAGAAACAACTGACCTGAAAAATCAATCAAGAAGAGATCATTCAAAATTATAGGAGTACCTAAAAGCCATAATAAAAAAGAGTCAGACATCATATTTGAAGAAATTATTGAGAAAAATTACCATACTTCTTAGATCTGGAGGGTCAAATAGAAATCGAAAGAATCCATCAAAACACCTACTTAAACAGATCTATAAAGAAAAACTCCCAAGAATCTTATAGCCAAATTCCAGAGCTCCAAAGTCAAAGAGAAAATATTTCAAGTAGCCAGAAAGACATAATTCAAACATCTTGGAGCCACAGTTAGTATCACATAAAATTTAGTGACTTCCATGTTGAAGGAGCAGAGGGCTTAGAATATGATATTCTGTAAGGTAAATACCCACCCACACAACTACACACACACACACACACACACACACACAGAGTTATGTATAGAAATGTGACTTACCTAATTTAATAGGGAAATAAGAGGGGAATGGGGATAAGAGAAAGGGGAGTGGTGGAGGGTGATAAAAGTGAGGGCAGATTAAGGGGGGCAATGGTTAGAAGCTAAATAAACTTTTAAGGAGAAATGAGATAAAAAGAGAGAGAAGAAGAACAAGAAAACCGGATGTAGTGAAATACACAATAGTCACAACTATGAATGTGAATGGAATGAACTCAAACATAAAACAGAAGTAGACAACATAGTAGATTAGAAACCAGTATCTAACAATATGTTTTAGTGCCAGTGCAATATTCACAGAGCCAATCATCACTATAAATATACCTTCATAGTGCATGATTGCAAAACATAACAGATTCTCCACATAGAAGACAGAAGCAAAATATTTATTCAAACACCAGAAAATCGAATCCCAAAACCAGTAAGCTAATTCCATCAGAGTAGCAAAGAAGTTAATAAGCTACAACAGCACAACCACAGCATTCTTTAGCCTTCCCACAAACCAACACAAGCTGTCACAGCAGACGCCAAACACCAACTTTTACTCACAAGCCTGTCTCTCTCTGATGCGTCCTCTCTTCGCAGCCATGTCTAGCTGCTCTGACTCCCAACTTTATATGGGCTCTGCTCCACCCTTCAGCAAACTCCTCCTACCCAGGCTCCATGTGATTGCATGCAGCCTACTGGGGGCAGAGTATATTTTCAAAGCAAGGAAGGTCTTCACATTCCCTTAGGCTTATTAAGGGGCAGAAAAGATCCTCAAATTGCCATGACCATTACAATTCTGTACCAGTGACACATTTGAAACAGAAAGACATGACACACATAGAGTTAAAATGAAGGACTGGAGAAGAATCTTAAATGGTTCAGGTGAACTACACGAGGGAAAGGATATCAATCATGATCTCTGACAAAACAAAAGAGAAAAATAAACTTAATTAAAAGGGACAAGCAGAGAACCTACACTTTGCTAAAAGGCATCATAGACAAAAGTAATATAAAAAAAATTAAAGCTTGTTTCTCTTGATAAAGGCCTCAATTCTCAAATATATACTGAGTATAGAACTGAGTCAAATTTATAAAAGTAAGAGTCTTTTTTCCAAATGATAAATGTCCAAAGGATATAAACAGTTTTCAAAAGAAGAAATCAAAGCTATTTATAGTCATATTAAAAATAATACTCTAAATTGCTATTGGTTAGAGAAAGGCAAGTTAAAAACAACTCTGATGTAACCACCTCACATCTATCATAAATGACAAGTGCTGAAGGGAAGGAAGAAAAATTGGTATGCTAATGAACTTTTAGTGAACTGGTCCAAACCATTCTGGAGAATAATTTGGAGGTAGGCCCACGGGCTTATAAACCTGTACCACTAATAGGTCTGTATCTCGACAAAGATCAAAGAGAAAAGAAAAGGACCTATATGTACAAAATCAATTTTACCAACTTTTTTGTTGTTGTTGTTAGGGCAAAGAATTAGAAGTCAAGGGGATGCTCATCAATTGGGGAATGACTGAACAAGTTTTGATATATTATTTCAATGGAGTACTATTGTGCTCTCAGAAATTATGAGGGGAGTGGTTTCAGAAAAAATAATGACAAGACCTAATTAAACTGGTATAAAGTAAAGTGAGAAGAGCTGATGAATTCTGAGTATAAATTGAAGTACAACTTTCTCACTTTATTTTTTCTTACTTTAAAAAAATATGACTAATATGGAAATATGTTTTGGATGATTTCACAAGTATAATTGATGTCATATTGCTGGCCTTCTCAGTGGATCATGGAGGGATGGGAGGGATAGAATTTGGAATTTAAAAAGAAAATTATGTTAAAATGAATAAATAATGATTTTTAAAAAAACAACTAACAAACAGAAAGAATGGCAGAGTTATACAAGATTGTTGGCATAGTTAGAAGCTGTGAGGCCTAAATATTCAACAAGGCTCTATAATTAACTTTTCACCACAATTATTTACTGATTCATTTAATTAGTTTTAGCATCAAGCATTTGATTGAATTATCAACCAGCTCACACTGAATTCTCAAAAGTTTTCCTGGCTGCTGAAGCTTTGGTGGTGTTATTATCTCATGTCCAATTTTCTTAGGCTAAGACTTCCAGAGACTGAATCCATCACAGTCACACTTCAGCCTGCTGGCCAAAAGGATACTCTTGAAACCTTCCCAGGTTACAAAAATAATAATGACAAATGTCTCAATTTCAGGTTAATTTTCAGTTTGTTTTTTAGACTATATACACTATGCCTAATGATATGCTAAACATAGTATAAGGAGGTTTAAACTAGATAACAATTCATAAGAGTTTACATCACAATTGCACCTCTTCATCATACTGGGAAGCAGAACTTGTCTCTTCTTTCTTTCTCACCTCTCTGTCCTTGAAAAGATAAAGCATTTCTTTTCCTTCCCTGCTATATAAACATTGAGGCTACATTGTGACTCAATCAGTGGTGGGTGAATGCTTCTACATAGAGATATACCTCACTTTTCATGATAAATGAGTTTGTAGGATCATAGTTTTAAAACTAAAAGGGAAATTAGAAGTTATTGAATTCAACCACTTCATTTTACAGATGAGGAAATGAAGGCCTAGAGTAGTTAAGTGAGTGTGTCTAGAATTATACAGCTTAAAACTATTTGAAGCAGGATTTGCACTCAGATTTTCCTGATTCCAGATCTAGCATACCCCTGAGTTGCCTTAAAGCAAATATCAAATTCCTGGCAGTTTCCCCTAAGCCAATTGACTAGTGGACTTTATTATTTACATACCAACATGGAAAAATGATAATTGTAACTTATGAACTTTTCTCAGTATGAGGAGAGTTGAAGGGAATATAAATGTATATATGTACATATATATATACATATATCTATATAAGAGGGTATATATGCATATGAATATATATATATATATGAGTGTGTGTATATATGTGTACATAGACAGAGGCCAGAGGATCAATTGAACAGGAAGGGATATTTTAAAAGGTGAAATTCTGAGATGGGAGAGGAGTAGAATGAGAGCAGACAGGGACAGACAGAATGGAGTTAATCATCTCATACAGACGAGGCAAAGGATAACTGTTACAATGGAGAGAAAGAACAGGAAGGCTAAAGGGAATGAGTCAACCTTACTCTCGTTGAATTTGGCTTAGGGAAGGAATGGCATATACTCTAAATTGTTTATCTTGGCCTACAGGAGAGTAGGGGAAAGGGGAGGAGAGTGGGGCAGATGAATGGGAGGACAGGTTGTGGGGAAGGGTTGTTAGAAGCAAACACTTCTGTAAAGGGACAGGGACAATGCAGAGAATAGAACAAGTGAGAGGCAGAATAGGAAGGATGGAATATAGTCAGTCTTTCACAATATGTCTGTCACGGATATGTTCTGCTTAACTACACATGTATGACCTGTATTGAATTGCTTGTCTTTCCACTGGGGTTGGGTGAAGAGGGAGGAAGGAAAAGAATCTAGAATTTAAAGTTCTAAAATCAAATGTTAAAATATATATATATTGGTATCATTATTATTATTTGCATGCAACTGGGAAATAAGATATATAGGCACTGGGGTAGGGAGACCCATCTTGCCCCACCAGAAAGTCAGAGGGGTTATAGGGGAGGATATAGGAGAGAGCAGATGGGGGAGGGGGTATACAGTGAGATCACTGTTTGGGGCTGGTGGGTAGGGGAAAAACAGGGAGAAAATTTGCGACTCAAATCTAATGGAAATGAATTATGTAAACTAAAAATAAATAAAGTTTAAAAAATACTTTTTGCAAGATGGATCATCTCACCACTCCATCCATACCTCATTTTAATCAAACTTACCTATTAAAAACAAAACAAAACAAAACAAAAATCAGAAAATGTCCTTTTTTGGATTTGCTTCAAGTCAGACCTGTGTGACACCCACAGATCTGAAGTAAAAAATAAGTAGAGTTTTGTGGGAGGGATGTGTATTTGTGGGGTGGGAGGAAGGAGGGAGCCAATCCACTGTTATTCCTCTCTATGGTGCATAACTCAGAATGGGTTAAAATAGGTTACTAGCTAGTCACTATTGCATTATGGGAAGCATCTTGGCTGTGCTAATCTGTGCTGAGCTCAGATACCAATACTCTGGTCTGTGCTCCTGTATTTCAGAACTGAACCAGAGTTTGACCTAGAGCCAAGATATGAGTTTCCTTTAGACAATTTCCTAGAAGATTGTCTCATTTTCTGTGTAGCAAATGAGTAATGTTCTGAGGTGTCAGGAAGAATGGGAAGCAGTCTGTTTAGATCTCCTATAAATGACTCATTGCTTTCATAGGTCTGCTGAATCTCCAGCACAGCTGGACTTGATAGTATATGTCTCACTGCAGTTGAAAGGGAAAAGATCTTCCAGTCTTCCTCCCACAACTCTTAGAGAGGTATCAATAATTCCCTAGAAATTATTTGGCCTGGGAGAATGATCACCAACAGGGTCCAATAACCTGTCTCTCTGTCAGCAGAGACACCCATCACATTTCTTTTCTTTCCCCCTTTTCCCAAAACATACTTATGTATACAAACTACAGCAGGTCAACCAATTATTCCAGGACTTTTTCAGAGAAGTGAAGTATCAGAAAATGAGGCTCAGAATAGCTTATTCCTGTTCCTGTTGAGTACTTCATTATAGGATCAACAGTGACTTTTATCCCTAAACTAACTTTAGGCTCATGCTAACTGAACAGTTCCAGCTCCCTGTCTATTCCTAGGATTCAGAAAGCTTCAAAAAGCTCTATCAAGAATCCAAATCCTTAGGGGAGGGGGAAGATATTAATGACCACTAAAGCCTCTTTCATCTCCCCTAGCAACCTGTTTCTTTCAGGGGCCTTTTCTAACCTTGTGAACCAAGAAGTTACCTTTCAACCTAGTTGATCCTTATACTTTCCACCCACAATAACAAATTGGGAAGTGATGAAAAGGACATTGAAAAATGTTCTTGGTAGTCATTTGCACATTCTTTGCTGCAAGAAAGCAAAGTATTCCTGAAAACTGTCCATGGAAATGAATGAGTCCAACATTTAATTCTCCAGGCATAAATCATTTTTCCTTTACATTTTTATGCTTCATAATGCTGTTAATGATTTAAAGGTCACCAGTTTCTAGCAGTTTATTGTCAGCAGGGTTAATTCTTTCTACTGGTCATCGTCTGTCAGAAAATGCCAGGCCCATCAGCTATATTATTCACTTCATTAGCTGATGCAATATAATTTCAGCGTTTTAGGAATTAAGAAAAGATGCAAAGAAGGAATGCCTTAGTATCAGACCAAAGCTAGTATTCAGAAACAAAGTTCTCCGCTTAATTTCATTAAGTCATAACAATCGGAGGCAGAGCCAAGATGGCAAGTAAAGATAAGGATTAGCCTGAGCTCTCCCCTAAACTTTCCAAATACTTTTACATAATGACTCCAAACAAATTCTAGAACGGCAAATCCCAGAAAAAGACAGAGTGAAACAATTTTCCAATCTAAAACAACCTAGATGGTTAGTAGGAAACGTCTGTTGCACCAAGAAAAGAGAGGAACACGGTCCAATTCATGCC